>QXEO01000743.1:600000-1036574 GCA_007115705.1 Dactylis glomerata | reverse complement strand
GTGACTAACAAAAGAGGACCCATTCAAAAATGGGGACCTAAAACCAAGAGTTAATCTCTTATAGGGCATTGCTTCCGGAGGAGGAAAATGGATTATTGATAGTGGTGCCACAAGCCACATGACCGGAAGCAAAAATATTGTGGAAGATCTAAAGCCCAATACTTCAAATGTCACGGTCTCATATGGTGATAATTCATCCTATAAGGTACTTGGTTTCGGTAAGGTGGTGATCACTCCGGACGTGTCCCTAGTGAATGTCATGCTTGTCGAAACCATTGGTTATAATCTACTTTCCGTTCATCAACTTGCTACTATGGGCTATGTCACATATTTTGATGTTGATATTGTGGTCGTCATGTGGATTAAGTCTCTCAAGGTTGCCTTTGTTGGGTATGTCGAAAATGGCTTGTATGTGGTGGACTTTTCGGAGAAACCCACTACGGCCGCGATATGCCTAATTGCTAAGGCCGACGTGGGATGGCTTTGGCATCGCCGGTTAGCCCACGTCAATATGAGAGCTTTGCAAAATCTCTACACCGGCGGCCACATACTCGGACTAAAGGATGTTTCTTTTGCCAAAGATCGTGTTTGTAGGGCATGTATTGAAGGAAAGATGCATGAAACAAGTCATCCAAGCAAGACTATTATCTCTTCCAAGAGGTGCTTGGAGCTCCTTCACATGGATCTCTTTGGACCTCCCACTTATGCAAGTCTTGGTGGCAAGAAATATTGCTTGGTGATCGTCGATGACTATTCAAGATACACTTGGGTTTATTTCTTTGAGTTCAAGAGTGAGACCCAACAAACCGTCAAAGACTTTGCCACCGAAGTTGAGCGTCAATTCAATACCACCATATTGACTATAAGAAGTGACAATGGCACCGAGTTCAAGAACTACTCCCTAAATGAGTTTCTTAGTGATGCGGGTATCAAACATCAATATTCCGCTGCATATACCCCGCAACAAAATGGAGTTGCCGAGAGGAAGAACCGGACTCTTATGGATGCGGCAAGAACTATGTTGGCCGAGTTCAAGTCTCCATACAACTTTTGGGCCGAAGCTATTAATACCGCATGCCATGCCACCAACCGGCTTTATCTCCGCAAGAACTTGAACAAGACTCCATATGAAATTCTTACCGGGCAAAAGCCCAACATCAAGTACTTCCGGGTATTTGGTTGTAAGTGTTTCTATCTCAAGAAAGGTGTTCGTTTGTCAAAATTTGATTCTAAAGCTATAGAGGGTATCTTTGTTGGTTACTCCACGGACTCACATTCCTATAGGATCTATAGCAAGTCCACCGGGCATGTTATAGAGACTTGTAATGTGAGGTTCGATGAAGATAATGGTTCCTTTGTGGGACAAAGTGGTGTTCGTGATGTAGGTGACGAAATTCCTCCCCAACCCATAAGAAGAATGGGTGTCGGATTCTTCCGGCCCATTGAGGGACACCTTTTGGCTGAAGGAGAAGGACAATGCTCTACACAAGTGGAGCCTTCACCTGCTGAACACCCACAGGACATTGACCAAAGATAAGCTGCGCACCCTCAACCTCAAGATCATCCCACCGATCAATCTTGCCCGGAGTCTCCGGCCCCTGTGGTCCGGACTCTCCGGCCTATACCAGAGTCTCCGGGTATGGATACCAGAGTCTCCGGGGATGATCAAGGCCTTGATGAAGATCCTTCGGAATTCCGTGGCTATGGGCCACTTGATGATCAAGGCAATCCAAATGGTCAAGGCGAGGACCAGAACTGTGATCATGAAGATGATCAAGTAGTCTCTCAAGAATCTCCTCTTGAGGCTCACACTCGCCGTGAGAAGAAGCTTGAGTCCATTCTTCGACGAAGAAGCATATCCTTGGAAAATGTGGTTGGGAGTGTTCGTAAAGGTGTCTCCACTAGGAGGCAACTTTCTAACTTCAGCTCTCATCATGCTTTTGTCTCTTGTGTAGAACCCAAGAAAGTTTATGAGGCACTTGAGGATCCGGATTGGCTTGATGCCATGCATGATGAACTCAACAACTTCGAGCGCAACAAAGTTTGGACTCTAGTAGAAAGGCCTAAAGATTGCCGTAATATCATTGGGACCAAGTGGATCTTCAAGAACAAGCAAGATGCAAATGGCATAGTCATTCGTAACAAGGCAAGATTGGTGGCTCAAGGTTTCTCCCAAGTTGAGGGTATTGACTTTGGTGAAACTTTCGCTTCCGTTGCCCGTCTTGAATCCATTCACATCTTACTTGCATATGCATCACATCATAACTTTAAACTTCAACAAATGGATGTTAAAAGTGCATTTCTCAACGGTCCCTTAAATGAATTGGTTTTTGTGAAGCAACCCCCGGGCTTCGAAAACCCTAAGTTTCCTAACCACGTTTACAAACTTGATAAGGCGCTCTATGGCCTTAAACAAGCCCCACGTGCATGGTATGAGCAGCTTAAAGAGTTGTTGGTTGATCGTGGTTTTGAAATTGGGGTGATCGATCCTACTCTTTTTACTAAGAAGGTCAATGGGGAGCTTTTCATTTGTCAATTATATGTTGATGATATTATATTTGGTTCTACTAACAAAGCTTTCAATAATGAGTTTGCCAAGCTCATGACCGACAAGTTTGAGATGTCTATGATGGGGGAGTTAGAGTTCTTCCTTGGATTTGAAGTCAAACAATTGAAGGGAGGGACTTTTGTGAACCAAGCCAAATATACCCAAGACATGCTCAAAAGGTTCGAGATGATAGGAGTCAAAGGTGCAAAGACTCCCATGCCAACAAAGGTTAATCTTGATCTCGATCCTAATGGTAAAGAAGTGGATCAAAAACTCTATAGATCTATGATTGGTTCCTTGCTTTACCTTTGTGCATCTAGACCGGACATTATGTTAAGTGTGGGAGTTTGTGCACGTTTTCAAGCCGCACCAAAAGAAAGCCACTTAGTGGCGGTCAAAAGAATCTTTCGATATTTAGTGAATACCCCTAACTTTGGTCTTTGGTATCCAAAAGGAGCAAGTTTTGATCTTGTAGGTTACTCGGATTCGGATTGGGCGGGAGACAAAGTGGAACGGAAATCAACCTCCGGGGCTTGCCAATTTCTTGGTAGGTCTTTGGTGTGTTGGTCATCTAAGAAACAAAATTGTGTGTCTCTCTCTACCACCGAAGCCGAATATGTAGCCGCGGCTAGTTGTTGTGCACAACTCTTATGGATGAGGCAAACTTTGAAGGATTACGGTGTCATTTTTGACAAAGTGCCTCTTTTATGTGATAATTAAAGTGCAATCAAGATCGCTCACAACCCGGTGCAACACAACAAGACGAAGCATATTGAAATTCGTCATCATTTCATTCGGGATCATGTCAACCGTGGAGATATTGATCTATCTTATGTTGGCACTCATGAGCAACTTGCCGATATATTCACAAAGCCTCTTGATGAAGCAAGATTTCGGGATTTGAGGCATGAACTAAATATCATTGATTCAAGCAATGTGTCTTGAGCTATGTGCATTCACTCCCATACTCTAACTTGTGTGTTGTTCTAGATGTGGGTGATCACTCTAAGATTTACACATATATCTGAACCTTGCAACCATAAAACTTGTCTGTTTTACCTCATTTCTACCAGTGTTGCACCAACATTTTACATCATTTGATCCTTTGTCACAGATCAGTGCGCCAAGGCACTTAAATCTACAAGTCAGAGTAATTCAAACCAAAGACCAAGCCACCAGGAATGGAGGAGTACATCTTGAGGAGCAAGAAAAGCAAGCACGGCAGAAAGTGGCTGGTACGGCACAAGAAGACAGGAAAAACGGCAAAAGCAGAAAAGCCGCTGCCGCCACCAACTTCCCACTACTCCTCTACGCCGCAGCAAGAATGCCACAAAAAGTCTTTAAAAGGAGAGGTCCAGGTTCACTCCCACCATCTCCATCTCTCACCTCGCATCCACAGCCACTCCATCCATCCACCACTCCACCAAAACCTTCCTCCTCCATAGTCCAACACAAAAACTTTTCCACCCTTTTCCCTCTTCTCCTCTGTTGTAACAAGACTGGATCCATGGCGTCCACCAAGAACTCCAAGAACTCCCTCAGGAACCTCAAGAACACAGGATGAACATAGCCCCAAGGATCTGAAGGCCCAGCTCTCCCTCAACCTCTGCATCCTCTGCCGCGACAGCAATTCTTCTACTTTCTCTGCCACGGCAAGCCTTCGGTGACAAACAGCAAATCTCTCTTCCTTTCCCTCATGCTCTGTGATCTGTTGTGTTGATCTTGCGTTGTAAAGCAGTTTGAAACTTGTCTTTGACCTTTGCTATGGTTTGAGTGACACACTCCATTGTAAACTCTAAGACTACTGTGAAAACTGTGTTGCACTTGCTTGATCTGTAGGTGTAAGACTAGTCTCTGCACCTAGTTCCAAAAACATATCCCTGTCTAAAATTTGCTAGTTTGTTCAATGCTTTCTTGTCTGACAAACAAGAAATCCTTGAACTTGTTATGTTAAAACTTCCCTGCTCAAAACCTCCTGTTACTTTTCTGTTTACAACACCAAAAACCCCACTTTTCTGCTTAGCTTCTGGAAATTAGGAAATAGTCTCATTTGTGTTGATCCCTGTGGAGACGACTAGAAAAACCCCCCTATAATCTCAACAGATCAAAATTGGCGCCGTTGCCGGGGATCAACTTTTGATTGTTTCCTTAGATTACAGTAGACTAAGCTGTGTAAATACTTGTTCCAATTTGCAATCTTTGATTGTCTGTTTTAATGACTTGTCTGTGATCAAGCTTAGAACTTTTATTAGGGGATTTAGTTCACTAACCCTTGATCAAGTTCTTGTCTGTAATTGTGTGTAGAACAATGATTTCATCTAATCTCCGTGGGAATTCAGTTGATGCAGTCCTCTGAAGATTCTCCACTAGCCCCATTTGATCCTGAGCCAGAGAGGACTTTGTTTGCAAGAAAGAGAGCAGCTTCTGAAGTTTCTGCTGAAGATTTGGAAACCTCTGTCTCAGATTTGGAATCGTCATCCTCAGATTTCAGCATGGGTGATAAGAAGTTGAGAGATTTGTGGATTCCCAAGGACCAGATCAACAATGCAGATGTGATTATGCCTGCAATACAAGCAAACAACTGGGAAATCAAGCCAGCTCTGATCAATATGGTGCAACATAATCCCTTCAAAGGTTCTGCTTTGGAGAGCCCCCATGAGCATATCAGAAACTTTCTGGAGTACTGCAACACTTTGAAGCACAATGGTGTTCCTCCTGAAGCCATCAGGATGCAATTGTTTCCCTTCTCACTGTCTGGACTTGCAAAAGTTTGGTTCCACTCTCTTCCTATTCACTGCAGAGACACATGGGAACATGTTCTTCAAGCCTTCTTTGAGAGATATTTCCCTCCAACCAAAGCAGCTGAGTGCAGAGACAAGATAACAAGATTTGTGCAATATGAAGGAGAAAGCCTGTATGATACTTGGCAGAGATACCAAGGTCTCATCAGGATGTGTCCCAACCATGGCCAGGAGCAATGGCTCATCTTGCAAACCTTCTACAAGGGTTTGACAGAGCAAACCAGATCATTTGTTGACTCAGCTGCTGGAGGTGGAATCATGAACAAGACCCTTGATGAAGCTACTGGGTTGATTGAGAGCATGGCATCACACAACTTCTCCTGGACAAATGAAAGAGCTGTCCACCCCAACAATCAGCTGCAGATTCAGTCAAGTGGCCAGAATGCTTTGGAAGCCAAGTTGGAGAGTTTAACAACTCAGCTTGCCCAGCTCATGACAGAAAGAAACAGCCAAGCTTTGGTTCCTGTCAACCAAGTTACTTCTGCCTGTGCAATTTGTGGAAAAGAAGGCCATTCTCTCATGGAATGTACCTTGTCTGCACCTCCTGAAGCCATGATATCAGAGGTGAACTATGCCCAGAATCAAGGGCCATATTCCCAAAGTTACAACCCCTCTTGGAGAAACCACCCCAACCTTTCTTACAAGAGCAATAATCAGCAAAGTTACCCAGCACCAGGGCAGCAGCACTATGCCCAAGCATCCCAGCAGAGTTACCATCAGCCTGGACAACAAAATTTCAGACCCCAAGGTCAAGTGCAACACCCACAACAACAACACCACCCAGTACATCAGCAAACTACTTCATCCAGCAGTAGCAGCCAATCTGAGCTTGGAGAAATGATGAAGCTACAGAAGGAAATGTTCAGTGGAATGCAAGAAACTATGAAAATGCAATCTGAACTTTTCTACAAGACTATGCAGCAACTCACTGCTGGAATCCAGACCAACAACATTGGAAAACAAGCTGAAGGAAAACTGCCAGCCCAAGCAGAGAAAAACCCAAAACAGTGTGGTGCCCTTTCCACTACTGAAGTTATTGATGCAGTCACCACTAGGAGTGGGGTGAACACTGAACCCTTACTCAAAACCCCACCAAATGTCACTTATGTTGCTCCATAGAGAAGACCCACCGTGCAACAACAAACACCTCCAGAAATTGTTCTGCCAAGGCAGGAAAAATCAACAGGACAGCCTGCCCAGACAGAAAACCCTGCCAAGGCACAGATCTCTGCCACAGAACCAACAGAGAAGCCTTTGTTGATGAAAGTGCCATTTCCAGAGAGATTGGACAAGACCAAGGAGGAGAAGCAATACTCTAAATTCCTTGAGACCATGAAGGAAGTGCAAATCACCATCCCCATCTTGGATGCAGTGTTGCACATTCCCCTATATGCAAAGTTTTTCAAAGATCTGATCACAAGGAAGAGGAGTTTGGACAGCCCTGAGTTAGTAGCCTTGACAGAAGATTGCAGTGCTGTGATCTTGAACCACATGCCCAAGAAGCTACAAGACCCTGGAAGTTTCAGCATTCCCTGTGTAGTGGGAAGAAAAACCTTCACAGCCCTTTGTGACTTAGGTTCCTCAGTGAGTGTGTTACCCTCTGCTGCAAGCCAGATTCAGCAGCTGGGAACGTTGAAGCCTACCCCAATGACACTTCAACTTGCTGATAGAACCTTGAGAAAACCAGTAGGAGTCCTTGAAGATGTGCCAGTCCAAGTTGGCAACTTTGCATATCCTGTGGACTTTGTTGTGCTAGAGATGGAAGACAATGCTGAATCAATGATTCTAGGCAGGCCATTCTTGGCAACTGCTGGTGCCATCATTGATGTCAAAGGTGGAACCCTCAAATTACAATTTGGATCAGAGCAAGCTGAATTCAGCATGAAACATGCCACTCACTTACCCAATGTTCCTGAACATTGCCATTCCATTGATGTTGTTGAAAGAAGTGTGCTAGAAACTTTGCCAGAACCTGAGCAAGAAGAGCCTGAAGCTCAAGTCTTTGTTACTGCTGAAACCACCAATGTACAGCAGCTCTGTGAAGTGAAAATTTGTGAAATTGTACCTGTGTCAAGTGCAAGAGAACCAGCTCATCTAGCTCACCATTCTGTTGTGGAGCTCAAAGAATTGCCTTCCCATCTGAAATACTCATTCTTGGAGAAGGAAAAGTTACACCCTGTGATTATTAGTTCTGCCCTTTCAAGTGAGCAAGAAGAAAGTCTTCTGTCTATTCTGAAGCTGTACAAGAATGTCATTGGATATTCCATTGATGACATCATTGGCATTAGTGAGAAAGTGTGTTCTCACAGGATCCACTTAGAAGAAGGCAGCAAGCCAACAAGAGAAGGACAGAGGAGACTAAACCCTGCTATGCAAGATGTAGTAAAGAAGGAAGTTCTGAAATTGTTAAAGGTTGGAATGATATACCCCATCTCTGACAGTGAGTGGGTGAGTCCTATCCACATTGTGCCCAAGAAAGGTGGCTACACTGTTGTTGAAAATGAAGAAGGAAGGCTCATGACCACAAGACCTGTTACAGGATGGAGGATGGTGAATGACTTCAGAAAATTGAACAAAGCTACAAGAAAAGATCACTTCCCTCTGCCATTCATGGACCAGATGCTAGAGAGACTTGCTGGCCAGAAGTACTACTGCTACCTTGATGGTTACTCTGGATTTCTGCAGATTCCAATCCACCCTTCTGACCAAGACAAGACCACATTCACCTGCCCATATGGAACCTTTGCTTACAAAAGGCTACCATTTGGCCTTTGCAATGCTCCAGGCACCTTCCAGAGATGCATGATGTCCATATTTTCTGATCACATTGAGAAGATTATGGAAGTTTTCATGGATGATTTCACTGTGTATGGAAAAGACTTCGAAGCCTGCTTGAAGAACCTCACCTTAGTCCTTCACAGATGCTCTGAGCAAAATTTGATTCTGAACTGGGAAAAATGTCACTTCCTTGTCTCTGAAGGCATTGTGTTGGGCCACCTTGTGTCTGCTAGAGGAATTGAGGTGGACAAGGCAAAGGTAGATGTGATTGCCAAGCTACCTCCTCCTGAAAATGTGAAGGGAATTCAAAGCTTCCTGGGCCATGCTGGCTTCTACAGGAGGTTTATCAAGAACTTCTCCTATCTTGCCAAGCCACTCACCAATCTCCTGAATCATGAAGTGAAGTTTGTGTTTGATGACACTTGTTTGCAAGCATTCAACCAATTGAAAGATGCTCTCATCACAGCCCCTGTTGTTCAACCTCCTGACTGGACACTGCCATTTGAACTTATGTGTGATGCAAGTGACTTTGCTGTTGGAGCAGTCCTTGGCCAGAGGAAAGACAAAGCTGTACATGTTATACATTATGCAAGCAAGACTTTGGATGATGCTCAGATCAATTACACCACCACAGAGAAGGAGCTGCTTGCTGTTGTGTTCTCATTTGATAAGTTTAGACCATACCTGGTTGGACACAAGTGCATTGTCTACACAGACCATGCAGCAATCAGATATTTAGTGAGCAAAAAGGATGCTAAACCAAGGCTCATCAGATGGATCCTTCTGCTCCAAGAGTTTGACATAGAAATTAGAGACAAGAAAGGGTTAGAGAACTCAGTTGCTGATCACTTGTCCAGAATCAACATTGATGAAAACAGAGAGATTCAAGACTTGATGCCAGGAGAACAGCTCATGGCAGTCAGTGCCACTTCACCTTGGTATTCTGACTTTGTGAACTTCCTAGCTTGTGATATTGTGCCAGCAGATCTCTCCTACCAGCAAAAGAAAAAATTCCTCCATGATGTCAAGAGTTACTATTGGGATGAACCTTTTCTGTACAAACATTGTGCTGATGGCATTGTGAGAAGGTGTGTTCCCTCTGATGAAAAAAGTGATGTGATGTTCCAATGCCATTCAGGATTGTATGGAGGACATGCTGGAGTGTTCAAGACTCAAGCCAAGATTTTGCAAGCTGGCTTCTTTTGGCCAAGTATGTTCAGAGATGTTCATGAGTACATAATGAAGTGTGATCCTTGTCAAAGAGCAGGAAAGATGTCAAAGAGAAATGAAATGCCCCAAACAGGAATCTTGGAAGTGGAATTGTTTGATGTTTGGGGAGTTGATTTTGTTGGACCCTTGCCATCTTCTCAAGGCTACAAGCATATTTTAGTTGCTGTTGACTATGTGTCAAAATGGGTTGAAGCCATTCCCACTGTTAATGCTGATGCCAAGGCAGTTTGTAGAATGTTCAAGACTGTCATTTTCCCAAGATTTGGAGTGCCAAGAGTTGTAATCAGTGATGGTGGTGCTCACTTCAACAATGACCAGTTTGAGAAGCTTCTGACCAAGTATGGAGTGAAGAATCACAGAGTGACAACTCCTTATCATCCGCAGGCCAATGACCAAGTGGAGTTGTCAAACAGGGAAATCAAGCAAATCTTGGAGAAAGTTGTGTCCAAGACCAGAGGAGATTGGTCAATGAAATTGCCCGACACTTTGTGGGCTTACAGGACAGCATACAAGACACCCATTGGCATGTCACCTTTCAGAATTATCTATGGCAAGGCTTGCCATCTGCCAGTCGAATTGGAGCACAGAGCGCATTGGGCAATCAGGAAGCTGAACTTGGACATTGGCAAAGCAGGAAACATGAGGAAACTGCAGTTGTGTGAGCTTGAAGAGCTCAGGAATGATTCCTATGAAAGTGCAAAGATTTACAAGGAGAAGACCAAGAAATGGCATGACTCCCACATTCTGAGAAGGGAATTCAAGGAAGGGCAGTCAGTGCTGGTGTATGATTCCAAGTTACACTTATTCTCTGGAAAGTTCAAGTCCAGATGGTTTGGCCCTTGTGTGATCAAGAGAGACCTCGGCCATGGTGCCTTTGAGGTTTATAGCTCAGCTGAGGGAACATTCAAAGTAAATGGCCAGAGGTTGAAGCACTACAGGATTGGAGATTTGATTGAAAACCAAGTTGAAGAAGATGATGAACCAGAGGATGGCTCCAATGCACCCTCTACCCATGCAAACCAGTGATGATGAAGCTATAGTCAAGCTAGTGACTTTAAACAAGCTCTCTTCCAGGAGGAAACCTGGTATCCCTTGTATCATATATTTCCCTTTCACCTTTTTATGTTTTTGCCTTGTGTGTTTGTTTCTTTTTGTTGTTTCAGTGATAACTTGGATGAGGAGAAAGATTGCTGTTGATTGACAAGGCAGAGAAGCAGGAAAACCATCAGGTGAACACTTTCCATTTCCACACATTTGTTAAAATCTGAATCAGAATATACTATACTATTGTTTGATCTTGTGTGAAAGTGCTCTGTTAAGAAACAAATCAAATTTTGTTGCTTGAACCTGAAAATATCACTTTGCATGCTATGAAGAACTTTGCTTTGAATCTGCTTATAACTCTTTCAAATGCCTATTTTCAAAGCCAAGTTTCAAATCAGAACCTTTGTATGTCTCTACTCAAAGAACCTGTGAAACATCAGTATATTTGTTAATTGCCCTAAGAATGAAGTTCATGATCCATTTCTTAGCCCCTAACCAATTGCATCTGTTGCATTTTTTGCATTAGCAAACATGATCTGTGGATTGTGATTTGTGAAGCACTAACATACTAACAGAAAGGAAAAAGTTTAGCATTAGCAACCATGATCTCTGGATTGTGGTGTGTGAAGCACTAACCTGATGATGCTAAGTAAAACTTGTTGTAAATATCCAAAGCACTAGCACCTATGATCCTGGGATTGTAGTGTGTGAAGCACTAACTAAGTTGACCCATCAAGCTAAGTTACTAACTGACTAACTTGTCTATGCATTAGCCTATTATGTTCCTGGGAACTGTAATAGGTGAAGCACTAATTTTGCATTACATATTGGGCTATGTACTGGATCTTGAGTTTTCAATTTCAGAGTCAATTACTTTATACTCATGTGTCCATGTTGTTTGATCTAGACATACTCAAATTCTCTTGTGAAACTTGTTTTTGAATTGGCAATTGCAAGATTTATCTGCATTGAGTCAGCAATGTCCCTCATCATGCTCTGTTACATTTTGTTTGGTACAATGCACCATTCTTTACTTGAGGACAAGCAAAGGTTTTGGTCTGGGGGTTTTGATCACTCTAAGATTTACACATATATCTGAACCTTGCAACCATAAAACTTGTCTGTTTTACCTCATTTCTACCAGTGTTGCACCAACATTTTACATCATTTGATCCTTTGTCATAGATCAGTGCGCCAAGGCACTTAAATCTACAAGTCAGAGTAATTCAAACCAAAGACCAAGCCACCAGGAATGGAGGAGTACATCTTGAGGAGCAAGAAAAGCAAGCACGGCAGAAAGTGGCTGGTACGGCACAAGAAGACAGGAAAAACGGCAAAAGCAGAAAAGCCGCTGCCGCCACCAACTTCCCACTACTCCTCTACGCCGCAGCAAGAATGCCACAAAAAGTCTTTAAAAGGAGAGGTCCAGGTTCACTCCCACCATCTCCATCTCTCACCTCGCATCCACAGCCACTCCATCCATCCACCACTCCACCAAAACCTTCCTCCTCCATAGTCCAACACAAAAACTTTTCCACCCTTTTCCCTCTTCTCCTCTGTTGTAACAAGACTGGATCCATGGCGTCCACCAAGAACTCCAAGAACTCCCTCAGGAACCTCAAGAACACAGGATGAACATAGCCCCAAGGATCTGAAGGCCCAGCTCTCCCTCAACCTCTGCATCCTCTGCCGCGACAGCAATTCTTCTACTTTCTCTGCCACGGCAAGCCTTCGGTGACAAACAGCAAATCTCTCTTCCTTTCCCTCATGCTCTGTGATCTGTTGTGTTGATCTTGCGTTGTAAAGCAGTTTGAAACTTGTCTTTGACCTTTGCTATGGTTTGAGTGACACACTCCATTGTAAACTCTAAGACTACTGTGAAAACTGTGTTGCACTTGCTTGATCTGTAGGTGTAAGACTAGTCTCTGCACCTAGTTCCAAAAACATATCCCTGTCTAAAATTTGCTAGTTTGTTCAATGCTTTCTTGTCTGACAAACAAGAAATCCTTGAACTTGTTATGTTAAAACTTCCCTGCTCAAAACCTCCTGTTACTTTTCTGTTTACAACACCAAAAACCCCACTTTTCTGCTTAGCTTCTAGAAATTAGGAAATAGTCTCATTTGTGTTGATCCCTGTGGAGACGACTAGAAAAACCCCCCTATAATCTCAACAGATCAGTGGGCATGGAAATAGGGGGAGTGCGGTCCTAATTGATTGGACTATCCCTCCCCCCATAATGCCAATAGTAAGCGTATATCTTATCATTTGTGACATTTTTGAGCTTAATCGATGAGTCTAGGTTTTGGGCCCAAGATATATCTTCGCGGTGCCATACCTATATACTCATACATGGTGGCCTTTGGTCACCGACCTCCTTAGTGGAGGAGTTTCCCATTTGATTTTATTGTCCTATTTTTTTATGGGAACATGCTCATGTTTGGTCTTATTTGATTTTATTTGCATGTTTGCAAACATGAGCATTTTGTACCACACAGTGACAATGTGTCCATCCCAAGCCTATCTCATCCTCAAACATACTCATCTTTAAATGACATGTCCTTTTCCACCATAAATGTGATCTTGTCAATGGGGGGCCGGAGACTCCGGGGCTTACAGCCCGGAGACTCTGGTGGGCCGGAGACTCTGGGGTAAGTACCGGAGACTCCGGCCGGGTGGTTTAGACTCAAATACTTAGGGCACGGGGTGGGGAAGAACGGTTCATTCTTCCCCATCCACCCCCGTGCCCCTGCTCTTCCCCTGCTGCCCCCATTGTCCAAGATCGGCCCCGGAGCCTCTCCAAGCTTCGGGATCCGCCGTGCCACCGGCAAAACAAGTTCTTGAAGGTGTGGGATCATTCCCACCGGTCGATTTCTTGCCATGGACTCCGGTAAACTTGCTCTCAATCTCCTTCATCTAGTTCTCCCTAGATCTATGAGATTTGCATGTTTCCCCTAGTTTGATTTGGTGTACTACCTTCTAGTGGCTATCAATCATCCTCTTAGCAACTTTATTATGGATTTTGCACTCGATTTGATCAAAGGTAGTCTCCTAGGCTCGGGCTCCTGCATCCAACCGGAGACTCCGGCCTGGACGCAAAGTCTCCAGTTTTGGCCGGAGACTCCGGCCCGAGTCCCCGGAGACTCCGGCTAGATCAGGCCTGAGTGCACTCTTTCACAGCATAGTTGCTTACTTTTTGATTCTAGGACATGTCACCTCAACCTTGCTATATTCCTCACTCATTCACAAGTGCAGGTGGTTCTCGGAAACCGGCCGCTCATAGCAAGGACAAATTGGTTGTCAATCCCGCCACAGGGGCTATTGCTCAGAGGTCAGTCATTGCTCAGCAAGCAAGGGATGCTAAGAGACTCAAGACGAGGATGGCTGAGGAGGAACGTGCTGAGGCAGCTAAGAAGGTCAAGTTCGATAGCCTGGTGACCTTGGAAGGGCTGTCATCATCTGAATATGTTGAGATGAGGAAGAGGGACATGTACACTCTCCCGCGGAACTGTCATGACCGTTGCTTTGTCCGCAAAGAGCAAGAGCTGATCATGAAGGAATTCTATGCTTCTCTCAAGAAGTATCCGGTTTGCCCTCAGACGGTCATGGACTTCTCTCATTTTGCCAAGTACAGTGCATATTTTGGAGAGGCCGTGTGGATCACTCGCAAGCTTGGGCTCCATCCACTCATGAAGACTCAAGAGCCCTATAACATCACTTTAATCCATCAGTTCTTTGCTACCTTGGTTCTTGGGGATGGTGAGGAGATCCCCATGACTTGGATGACCGGAGAAGAGGTTTGTCACTCCAACTTCATGGACTTTGCTGCTCTCCTTGGGTATGAGTTTCGTGGTGCTACTACTCCTAGTGGCATGAGGATGCATGTGGATGGTGAGTACTATGAGAAGAAGAAGCTTGCTCCTCTCTACACCGGGGATGACAAGAAGATTGCCATTGGGGGCACACTTGGGCTATCCAAACGGTCCAACATCTTGCTCCGCATATTCCGGGCCTCCATTGCCCCTCAAGCCGGTAACTTTGATGCTATTCGTGGGGCTTTGGTGAATCTCTTGGCCTACTCTCATGAAGTCTATTGCAAAGGGGAGACCGCACCTGTTGAGCCACTTGATGTGATGGATTTCATTCACAAGGAGATCAATGATTGCATTCTCAACAAGAAGACTCCTCTGTATGCCCCGTTTATCATGAGGCTCATCCGTGCTCAAGGACTCAACCTTCCTCTTCTCGATGCAAACCTTGTGAATCACAAGGTTGTGAAGCTTCAACGCAAAGAACCCACCGGTCACTCCAAGGAACCATTTGCTCCGGTGAGAGGTGAAGATGATGATGCCTTTGCTGAGGGAGTTTCAACTAGAAGGGGCCCAAGGATGAAGCATGCTAGCAATGCCGGCTCTAGCTCCAACAATGAGTTTGGGCAAGAATACAAGAAGCTCAATTGGTTCCAAAGGAATGTGCTGTGCATGAATGTGGACATCCGTCACAAGCAATATGAGAGCTACATTGCCCAAAAGCATTTGAATGACAATCAACAAGTTCTTCACAAGGCCTTTCGGAAGTCTCAACCGGACTATGTGGAATCACCTCCTTCCTCTTCTTCATCCGGCACTCACTCCTATGGCAAGTGGAGCAAGGGTCTGACTGACTGGCAAGCCTTTGAGGAGGTCACCTCTGGCACCTACAATGTGCATCATGGCAAAAAGCCCATGGCTTCTGATGATATTGAAGAAGGAGATGAGGACTTCAATGCCGGTTCCGAGGACGAGCCCGAGGATGAAGACGATGAGTGATCCCATGGGCGTGTAGCATCGCTCTTTTCCCTTTTTGGTGTCTCGATGCCAAAGGGGGAGAAGTAGCTCTATTAGGATGTCATCGTTGGGATTTGCCATGGGTTGGTTTATTTGGATTTGGATTTGCCTTTGCTTTGGTCGAGACACAACTTCATGGACTTTCATGTTGTGTCTCATCTATCTTAGTGTTGAACTATTAAATGTGTGTGGTACGTTATGTTTGTGAGACTTAAGTTCCTCTGTTGCTTAGTAAGACTATTATTAATGTGTGCTATCTATCTTGTTAGTCTTACTTATATGCTCTTGGTTAGTCTCATGTATTATTACTTGCTCTTGGTATAATTGTGAAATATATAGGGGGAGTGATGATCCTTACTTGTGTGGCTCATATTCAAATGCAAATTGTGTTGTGCACACAAGTAGGGGGAGCTTTGGCTATATATTTTATTTTATTGTGCTTATATCTTGCAAATCCGTATGTTGTCATCAAACACCAAAAAGGGGGAGATTGAAAGAGCATTTCCCTAATAAATGTATTTTGGTGTTTGTTAACAACATTTGGTGATTTAACCATGCTATTAAAGTTCTGCAGATTTTCTAGGTTATTTCAGGATCTCGCAGAGGTGCACCCCAAAAAGGAAGAAAAGATCGGAGCCCGTAGTCTAGTAGTGGAGTTAGGGCCTAGTTGTCTTGTAAGGTGCTTCGCGAAGGTGGAAATGGTGGAGAGGGGTTCCACGAAGTGCTGCTGTTGCTTCTTCTAGGGCGGAGACTCCGGCCCTGTTTGCCGGAGACTCCGGCCTAGGGGATTCGCCCCAGCAACCCTCCCAGTTGGTCAGTTCAGATGCCCTCCCGGAGTTGGGCCGGAGACTTTCTGTCTCTGGCCGGAGACTCCGGTCCCCCGGGGCCGGAGACTCTGGTCTGGCCGGGTGGTCGAGGGTTGCAGACTGGCTTGGACAATTCAGAGACCAGGCCGGAGTTGGGCCGGAGACTTTTGTCTCTGGCCGGAGACTCCGGCCCTGGAGTCACTTAGGGCGGAGACTCCGGCCCTCCTGGCTGGAGACTCCGGCCCTAGTCGTCCAGCAACGGCTACATTTCGTGGAGGACTATATAAAGCCTTCTTCTTCCTCAAGAGATCGCGCGACTTCCACTCTCTCTCCTCCATTGTTCCAAAGCTTCATAGCACTAGTTCTCTCTCCCTAACCAATAGAACTCAAAGCCCTTTTGGGATTTGAGGGAGAAGACCTAGATCTACACTTCCACCAAGGCGATTTGATTTCCCCCCTCTCTTTGTTGAGGGGCTTGTAACTTGTGTGATTCATCGGATTCCTAGCCGGAAGAAGCCGTCCTCCAAGCTTAACTTTGTGTGTAAGAGCTTGGTGGGCTTATTGGGATCCTCCAATTGAGTTTTGGAGCTTGCCCCAATACTTTGTGTAAAGGTGTCGTGCCGCCTTCAAGGGCATCGCTTAGTGGAGCGTGAACTCGCCTTTGTGGCTTGTTCACCGGAGAATAGGGTGAGCCTTTGTGGCGTTGGTGGCCTTTGTGGCACCACACCTCTCCAACGTAGACGTACTTCCCGTAACAAGGAAGGAACTACGGGAATACATCCTTGTGTCTTCGTGTCTCCATTGCGGTTACCTCTATCCTTTACTCGTACCTTTACTTATATTGTTATTGCTAGCTTGCTTGTCACTCTAGGTAAATTCACTTAGTAGCACATCTAGAGAATTTACCTTCTTGTCTAGCCTTAAATTAAAAAGAAGTAAAAATTTGGGTAGCTCCTATTCACCCCCCTCTAGTCGCTCATACGATCCTTTCACAAACTCCATGAGCTCACAAGTTTCCAGCTTATTTCACATCGTAGGTATCCATAAACAAAAGATCATGATATCAACTAAATGAGAGTAAGTGCAATGTTGAAGCGTGCCCCATGACAGCATGGCTGAGCTAACTTCCAACTTACAACTTGCAAGCATAACATCAACATAAGAGAGCCACAATGGTCAAATTTATTAAGAGCAGAAAAGTAAATGTGCCGTCAGGTTCGTGAGAGCTTTACTGAATAATTTTCACATAACACAAAAGGTTTAATTTGAAGGATAGATAAAAGCAAGATGAATATACTTGGAATAGAAATTGCTAATAGGTAGATATGGTGGACACATTGGAAAACTTTGGTTTTTGGTAGTTGGATGCACGAGAAGTATTCCCTCTCAGTACAGATGAAGGCTAACAAAAGACTGGGAGCGACCAACTAAGAGAGCAATAACAGCCATAATCATGCATAGCGACAAAACATTATTAACCAAAGCATAAAGTGGTATCACAAGTCAAAAAACAAATGATCATAGAGGCTAGAGCCGGCTTATTTGTATTCAAACATGGTGTAAGCATGCGCCAAGTCAGCCCAAATAAAGCATCAAAGGAGAAAACCACAATAATATGCTCCCATATAATAAAAACAACGCATGATTCTTTCAAAGGCACATTAAGCAATATTAGTCATTTGAGATAAGTCATGCTACAACAAAAACTACTAAGCATACTATCAAAATAACATCAAGCATGACATGCAAAAGTCTAAGTCATAGTCTAAACAAGCTCCCATTTATACCACTGTAGGCATGAAACTTTTTTCTCGTTTCCAACACCATTCAACCTTTTTGAAACAACTCTTAAAGATGAAAACCAACATAGACCAGAGGTCTAAATGCAACTTGATACAAAGAAATAACAAGATCTGAACAAAAATAAAGGTGAAAAATGAAAGCTAAACGCAATACTAGAAAAAGAGAAGACTCGTTGAACGATAAGAGTGAAAACTAGAGTGTTCTTGGCAATGAAAAATGGAGTGTGTCTTCTCCAAAAGAAATATGTTGGAGTCAAAACATTTATTTCAGCAAACAAAACAAAAGAAAACTGAAAGCGAAAGTAAAGACGCTCCAAGAAAAACGCATAATATACGAAGCAATAAAAATATAGTGTCTTGAAAGATGACCTGATTTTTGCCGATGAAGAAGGGGTGCCTCGGGGCATCCCCAAGCTTTGACGCTTGTACCTCTTGAATATTTCTTGGGGTGACATGGGCATCCCCAAGCTTGAGCTTTTGTCCATACTTCATCTCATCTCATCAATCTCCTTTTCCTACACTTGAAAACTTTCTTCATACAAAACTTCACACAATTCTATTAGCAACATTAGTGTAAGCACGATAGTAAATCTACTCTTTTGGTTTAGTTTTAAACTCAAGTATAACACCCATTCAAGCATAAGCTACTGTAGCAAATTCCTCAAAAGTTCCATGACCAAAAGAACACAAAAAGAAAGCGATCAAGAGGCAAACACAAATAGTGGCAGAAATCTATCAAAACAGAACAGCTGACAAAGATCGATTTTTCTAAGGATCTTCTGTTGCTGAAATCGAAAAGTGCAAAACTAATGAAAGTTTGGAAATAACCTGGGGCATGTGCACAAGAAATCGTAGATCAAAAAGACATTCTGGGAATTTTCACGAATTTTTACGGTGCAGCGCAGAAATCTGTTTCAGGACAGCAACTTCCCAAATCTTGCCTTCCTCCAATTAGAGGTTCTTCTTGGCACAAAAATGAAATAAAAATGACAAGGAGAGATCATTAAAGTAGTAATAACTTCCAAGACTCAACAAAAAGAAAAAGTACTGAAAATAAAACATTGGGTTATCTCCCAAGAGTGCTTTTCTTTAACGCCTTTGAGCTAGGCGCAGAAAGTGAAAATCAAGTAATGTCGAGTGATGAAGCATCAAGATCATAATTTTCTCTAAGAATAGAGTCAAAAAGTAATTTCTTTCTCTTTCTAGGGAAGTGTTCCATACCTTTCTTGAGTAGGAATTGATATTTAATGGTGCCTTCCTTCATATCAATGATGGCACCAACTGTTCTAAGAAAAGGTCTTCCCCAAATAATAGGACATGAAGCATTGTATTCAACATCCAAAACAAGGAAATCAACGGGAACAAGGTTATTGTTAACCATAATAAGAACATCATTAATCCTTCCGAAAGGTTTCTTCTTAGCAACATCAGCAAGAGGAACATCAAAATAACAATTTTCAAGCGGTGGTAAACCAAGCATATCATAAATCTTTCTAGGCATAATAGAAATGCTTGCACCAAGATCACATAAAGCATGACAATCAAAATAATTCACATTCATATCAATGATGGGCTCCCAACCATCTTCTACCTATTTGGGAATAGAAACCTTTTGTTTCAACTTTTCCTCTCTAATTTGCATGAGAGCATTCGTAATATGCATTGTAAAAGCAAAATTCATAGAACTAGCATTAGGACTTAAAGCAAGCTTTTGCAAGAACAAAATTACTTCAGAAATATTGTAACCATCAACATCAAAATCATTAAAAGAAGTAGAGCTATTGTCTCCCATACTCCAAAAAATTTCAGCACTTTTTGTAGAAAAAGTTTTTGCAGTTTTGGGTTTTTTTGCACAAGGAGTAGGAGTTTTCTCTACACCAATCAAAGTAAGAGGATTGCTAGCATTAGAAACAACATCACTAGAGGTGGTAATAGTACAAACCTTCATATTTCTAGCCATCTTGTCTTCTCTTTCCCACCTAGCATGCAATTCTGCTAACATCCTAACATTTTCATCAATTCTAACCTGGATGGCATTCCAAATCTTGCTTTCTTTCACATCATGAGGCAAAACTTTTAGTTTCAGAAGTTCAACATCAAGAGCAAGGCTATCAACTTTAGAAGCAAGAACATCAATTTTATCCAACTTTTCCTCAACAGACTTACTAAAAGCAGTTTGTTTACTAATGAAGTCCTTGAGCATGGCTTCAAGCTCAGAGGGCGCGACCCTAGTGTTGTTGGAGGAATTACCATAAGACTTGCCATAACCATTACCATTGGTAGAAGGATACGGCCTATAATTGTTGCTAGCAAAATTGTTCCTATAAGCACTATTGTTGAAATTATTATTTCTAATGAAGTTCACATCAACATGCTCTTCTTGAGCAACCAAAGAGGCTAAAGGAACATTATTAGGATCAACATGAGATCTATCATTAACAAGCATAGCCATAATAGTATCAATCTTATCACTCAAGGAAGAGGTTTCTTCAACAGAATTTACCTTCTTACCTTATGGATCTCTCTCGGTGTGCCACTCAGAATAATTTACCATCATATTATCAAGAAGCTTCATTGCGGCGCCCAAGGTGATAGACATAAAAGTGCCTCCAGCAGCTGAATCCAAGAGATTTTTTGAAGAAAAATTTAGTCCTGCATAAAAGGTTTGGATAATCATCCAAGTAATCAGTCTATGAGTGGGACAATTCTTTATCATAGATTTCATTCTTTCCCAAGCTTGAGCAACATGTTCATTATCAAACTGTCTAAACTTCATAATATCACTTCTCAAAGCTATAATCTTAGCAGGAGGATAATATTTTCCAATAAAAGCATCCTTACACTTAACCCAAGAATCAATACTATTTCTAGGCAAAGATAACAACCAATCCTTAGCTCTTCCTCTTAAAGAGAAAGGAAATAACTTAAGCTTAATAATATCACCATCTACATCCTTGTACTTTTGCATCTCACATAGCTCACCAAAATTGTTGAGATGAGTTGCAGCATCATCAGTACTAACACTAGAAAATTTCTCTTTCATAACAAGATTCAACAAAGTAGGTTTAATCTCATAAAAATTTGCCTCAGGAGCAGGTGGCACAATAGGAGTGCAGATAAAATCATTGTTATTGGTGCTAGTAAAATCACACAACTTGGTGTTCTCAGGAGTACCCATTCTAGCAAAACTAAAAGCAGACAAGCAAAAATAACAACTATAAAGGAACTATTTTTTTGTATTTTTGATAAAAAGATGCAAGCAAAAATAAAATAAAGAAAAACAATAACAAAGTAAAAGATTGGAAGCAAGAGACTCCCCTTGCAGAAATCCTCTTTCTCCCCGGCAACGGCGCCAGAAAAATTGCTTGATAGCGTGTAGTTGACCGCCTAGTTGGAAACCCCAAGAGGAAGGTATGATGAGCACAGCAGCAAGTCTTCCCTCAGTATAAAACCAAGGTTTATCAAACCAGTAGGAGAAAGAACCAACTTCCGAAGGTTGATGCTCGCTGGCTTGGCGACAGCTCCAGACAATTTATATATGGCGCCTTATCTGGGGCGTAGCTTTGCACCAGCAGCAACATGGAACCTACACACAACACAACCAAAGTACTTTGCCCCAACTTACAGTGAGGTTTTCAATCTCACCGGTTTGTTGTAAACAAAGTATTAAACGTATCATGTGGTAAAAGATAGTAGTTTGTAAGAATATATATAATGCAAGTAAATAGTAAATGGTAATAAGAATGTAAAAGAATGGACCGGGGTCCACAGTTCACTAGAGGTGTCTCTCCATAAGATAAATAACATGCTGGGTAAACAAATTACAGTTGGGCAATTGATAGAATAAAGAAAGCATACAAATGTCAAGAGGATCACTATGAGATTCACTCTGGGCATTACGACAAAATACATAGACCGTAATCCAACTGCATCTATGACTAATAATCCACCCGCCGGATGTCATCCAAGCAACCGTTGGGTATTAAGTTGCAAGCAACAGATTATCGCCTTAAGCAAAGTGTGTAATGTAAACAATACAAATGTCCTTGAACACAAGATTGTTGTTTTCTCCCTAGTAGCAACAGCACATCTACAACCTTAGAGGTTTCTGTCCCTCCCCCAGATTACTAGAGGCATGAACCCACTATCGAGCATAAATACTCCCTCTTGGATTCACTAGCATCTACTCGGCCAAGATATCTACTAGCAACAAAGAGCATGCAAGATCATAAACAACATAGAGATGATAAATCAATAAATCAACCTGGCAAAGTACTCAATATTCATCGGATCCCAACAAACACAACATGTAGAATTACATAACGATGATCTTGATCATGATAGGCAGCTCACAAGATCTAAACATGAAGCATATGGAGGAGAGGACAACCATCTAGCTACTGCTATGGAGCCATAGTCCAAGGTAGACTACTCACACATCACTCCGGAGGCAGGCATGGTGATGAAGAAGGCCTCCGGTGGTGATTCCCCTCTCCGGCAGGGATCCGGGAAGAGCTTCTGGACCCTCCCGATCTCGCATCGATGACGGTGGCGGCTTGTAGTATGTTTTCTGGAAAATTGATTGAGCCTTAGGGTTTTCTCGCCAAGGAGAATATATAGGCGGAAGAGCGGCGTCAGGAGGTGGGCCAGGTGGCCCCACCACCTGGTGGCGCGGCCAGGGGCTAGGCCGCGCCACCCTATGGTGTGGCTGGCCCCTGGCTCCCCTCCGTCTCTGCTTTGGACTCTGTCTCATGTCAGGAAAAATAGGAACTTCAGCTTTTGTTTCGTCCAATTCTGAGAATATTTCCTTTGTAGCTTTTCTTAAACACAAAAATAGCAGAAAACAGGGATCTGGCACTGTGGCATCTCGTTAATAGGTTAGTTCCGGAAAATGCATAAAAACACCATGAAGTGTAACAAAACACAAAGAAAATGGTGCATAAACAAGCATGGAGCATCAAAAATTATAGATACGTTTGAGACGTATCAGCCGCTCTTCAGGCTCGGAATCTGCGTCGAGTGACCAGAGCAACTTGGTCGGCGACCTGACCGGTGGCAGCGGCGGATGCAAAAGCTGTTGGTGGGGTCGATTTGGAGAGGGGGTGTCAGGGGGATCTCATCGACGGCGGGAGGGGTCTCGCCAGCGGTGGCGGCTGGAAGGGTCTCACCAGCGGTGATGGCAGAGGGGTCTCACCCGCGGCAATGGCGGAGGGGTCTCACCGGTGACGGGTGTGTGGACGACGGTCATGTAGTCTTGGATAGGAACATTTAGGTCTTTTTTAGAGATACTTAAGATTTTTTAAGTGGACTGTATGTAGGGCTCAGTCCACCTCAGCAAAAAATCCTTCTGATATTGCCACATCAACGCTAACAAGTGGGTCTCGTTGGTCAGATTCACCATCAATTAGCTCCAAATTTATGATTTGCATGAATTGCAATCGACTGGCGCAAAAGTGGTAGATTTCCATCCCGAAAACATAAAGTGGTACCATTTGGTAAATTTTGCCTGAATTGTCATAGTTTTATGCTAACTAATCACTTCTTTTTTCCTTTTTCCTCATGGTACACCTCCTACATGAACATGTGGAGGTTGGAGCGGTGGTCCATGCCGGGGAGGACGCCGCTGGCGCACCTCCTGGTCTGCCTCCAGGGAGTCCACCACCGCCATGCTGCTCTCACATCGTCGAGCCCCGACGTACCTAGGAAGCCTGCAATCGATGACGTCTGCATCTGCCCATCGTGCTCCGCCGCCATGTCATGTTCTTCTCTGGCGGAACACCACCGGTGTGCTCGCTAAGGACGCGTCGCCGCTGGCCAGGGAGGCCAGATCCGTGGGCGAGAGCTCTCGGCCACGAGCTTCGACAGGGCGGGCGAGCTCCGCCAGGGACCGACGCGGCAACCTCTGGCCAAGGTGGGCGCATGGAGCTCCAGTTCTGGCGAGACCATGTGCGGGGCAAGCGCAGGGAGCTTCGCCAGGCCATGCACGGGGCGGTCACCGGGGACTCCTCCAGGGCCGGGCGCATCGAGCTCCAGCAAAGAGATGCACTGCGAGCTCCGGCCAGGCCATGCACGGACCGGGCGCAGGCGACCTTTGCCAGGGGTGCGACGAGCTCATGCCAAGAGGGTGCGAGTGAGCTCAGGGCGTGCGGCCAGTGGGCGACCTTGAGGCGGCGGCGATGCATCCATCATCGGGCATGCAGGTGCGGACGACCTTCTAGATGCTCCTGTGGCCGTGGCGGAGGAGCGCGGGAGGGGGCGCATCGTAGCCTTGCATGGGGGAGGCAAGCGGCAAGGCGACAGAGCTGCTTGTCATCCCCAACTCTGGCCGTGTGTCTCGTCCTTCCCTCCGTTGTCAACGCGAGGAGGGTAAGGGAAAAGGAGGGGTAGGTGGGGCCCACCTATCAGGAAGAAGAAAATAAGAGACTTGATACTAACTTTTGCCAAGTAGGACTAACATGTGGGCCTGACTAGTCAGTAAACTGTTTAACACGCCTAATCAAAAAATCAGTGCTCTATGTCGCGAACAGGCCTGAATAGTGGTAGGCATGTGACAAAAGGAACCCATTTAGTAGTTTTGCGACACAATTGCCTCAATTGTGGTAGTTTTTTGTCATTTACTCAGAGAGAAAAGACGAGGGGCCGAATTTTTTTCTGCAATACTATCGGGATGCGTCTACGAAATCACCATTCTAGGGGCGCGCGACCTCCAGAGGGAGATCCCCAACCCAACCTTCAACTATCCCTCGGGTCTCTATGCTCTGGCAAATGCATACATTGAGATCAATCTTTCTAAAAATGATCCAGAGATAGCAGCCATCAGAAGAGAAGGATGGGCTGATATACCGTTGAGCTTTGAACAAGTCAAGTATGCCGCTCTAGATGCTCGCCTAGGATTCGAGATTGCTAGGAAGTGCTTTCAATTGGCTGGGTACAATTCCCATGTAGATTGTCTCAATGTATATCTCCTTGAATAAGTTTATGATTTTCCTGTATTTAGCCGTATGTGATTAATTGTATCACACACAATTCATCACATAGTCCGTGTGTGATATTTTCTAATGCAAACAGTTTCCGATCATAAAACGTATGTGATATGTGACTATCATTTATGATCGCACACACTTTCTCTGGATAGTGCGTATGTGCAAGAAGACCCATAAGGGCCTAGCAAGCCTGACCCTACCTTACTCCTTATCTATAAGTACCACACCAACGGTGGTCACTTGCATTCCATAGCCGCCACAATCTTCTTTAGGACCAGCAGGGACCTTGGCCGGCCGGTCTCACTGCTGGCGACAAGCACCACTGATCTGTCTCTAATGAGGATACTCTCGCTGGCGGCTTTCTTACTGTTGTCTCGTGCCCAATGATACGTCTCAAACGTATCTATAATTTTTGATGCTCCATGCTTGTTTATACACCATTTGCTTTGTGTTTTGTTACACTTTGTGGCATTTTTATTCATTTTCCAGAACTAACCTACTAATGAGATGCCATAGTGCCAGTTCCCTATTTCTGCTGTTTTTGTGTTTCAGAAAAGCTACACAGGAAATATATTCTCGGAATTGGATGAAACAAAAGCCAAAATTCCTATTTTTCCCGAAGCATCACGAAGTCCAAAGCTGAGACGGAGGAGCACCAGGGGCCATGCGCACCATGGGGTGGCGCGGCCCAACCCCTGGGCGTGCCACCAGGTGGTGTGGCCGCCCGGCCCACCTTCTGACGATGCCCTTCCGCCTATATATTCCCCTCGACGGGAAAACCTAAGGGGACCGACCAATTTTCCTCGAAACATACTGCAAGCCACCGCCGTCGCCGATGCGAGATCGGGAGGGTCGAGAAGCTCTTCCTGGCACCCTGCCGGAGAGGGTAATCACCGCCGGAGGCCTTCTTCATCACCATGCCTGCCTCCGGAGTGATGCGTGAGTAGTCTACCTTGGACTACGGGTCCATAGCAGTAGCTAGATGGTTGTCATCTCATCCATGTGCTTCATGTTTAGATCTTGTGAGCTGCCTATCATGATCAAGATCGTCGTTGTGTAATTCTACATGTTGTGTTTGTTGGGATCCGATGAATATTGATACTATGTCAAGTTGATGTGCTGAATTATTATCTTTATGTTATCTCTATATTGTTTATAATCTTGCATGCTCTCCGTTGCTAGTAGATGTCTTGGCCGAGTAGATCCTAGTGACTCCAAGAGGGAGTATTTATGCTCGATAGTGGGTTCATGCCTCTAGAAATCTAGGGGAGTGACAGAAACCTCTAAGGTTGTAGATGTGCTTTTGCCACTAGGGAGAAAACAATAATCTTGTGTTCAAGGACATTTGTATTGTTTACATTACGCACTTTGCTTAAGGCGATAATCTGTTGCTTGCAACTTTATACCCGATGGTTGCTCAGATGACATCCAGAGGGTGGATTATTAGTCATAGATGCAGTTGGATTACGGTCTATGTATTATGTTGTAATGCCCAGAGTAAATCTCATAGTGATCCTCATGACATTTGTATGCTAGTTTTATTCTATCAATTGCCCAACTGTAATTTGTTTACCCAACATGTTATTTACTTTATGGAGAGACATCACTAGAGAACTATGGACCCCGGTCTAATTCTTTTACATTGTTATTACTGTTTACCATTTACTCACTTTATTTACATTCTTGCAAACTATTACCTTTTACCACTCGATACGCTTAATCCTGTGTTTACAGCAAACCGGTGAGATTGACAACCTCATCATAAGTTGGGACAAAGTAATTGGTTGTGTTGTGTGTAGGTTCCACATTGCTGCTGGTGCAAAGCTACACCCTGGACAAGTCTTCTGGCGCCATTGTCTGGAGCTGTCGCAAAGCTAGCGGGCATCAACCTTCGGAAGTTTGGTTCTTTCTCCTACTGGTTCGATAAACCTTGGTTTCACAACTGAGGGAAGACTTGCTGCTGTGCTCATCATAACCTTCTCTTGGGGTTTCCAACTGGGTGGTTATATATATAAAACTCCTACATCAACACCGCACCACCAACAAGTTTTTTGGCGCTGTTGTCGGGGAGAAAGAAGATTTCTACAAGGGGAGTCTCTCACTTCCAATCTTTTACTTTGTTATTGGTTTGCTTTTATTTTATTTTGCTTGCATTGTTTTATCAAAAATACAAAAAAAATTGGTTCCTTTGATAGTTAGTATTCAGTTACTTTTACTTTTAGTTCATTATATTGTTCCCTAAGTATGCTCTAGAGGACCTTACAATAGGTAGTGGTTCTATAATTGGGAAAGGTAACATCGAGGAGTTCTTTATTCATATTAGTATGCATAAAGATGTTGAGGATAGATCTTTAGCTGAGCTTGCTCCTAGTTATGAAGTTGCTACTGCTTATTTAATTCACATGTTGGAGGCTAGGTTTGTTAACCTTAATCCTTTTATGCAACAAATGTTTCTTAAGCTTCATGATATCGAAGACTCCAAAAAGAAAGATTTTATTTTGGAGACTTTGCGTAGAGAATTTAGAGATGTTGTTATAGAAGCTAGAAAAGTTTTTGAGCATTTTAATATGCTTGGCTCACTGCGTAGAGGTTGTTAGTACAAACAAGGAAGAAATCAAAGTACCAATACCTTGCAAACTCGTAGGATTGCATGAAGCTTTGGAAAAGAATTTTGATTGGATTGTTCCTGAAAATCCTTTTGATTAAAGGAGTGAACCCAAGAGTGTTCATAAGGGATCTTCAAAAACTCATTTGGATACAATACAATTCATTGTTGAAAGGACTTCTGCAATTGATCTTAATGCCTCACTTGATATTACTTGATTTCCACTTTCCGCACCTAGCTCAAAGGTGTTAAAGAAAAGCACTCTTGGGAGATAACCCATTGTTTTATTTTCAGTACTTTTTCTTTTATTTGAGTCTTGGAAGTTATTACCACTGTAATGACCTCTCCTTATCATTTTTATTTCGTTTTTGTGCCAAGAAGAACCTCTAATTTGAGGAAGGTAAGATTTGGGGAAGTTGTTGTCCTAAAACGGATTTCTGCGCTGCACCATACAGATTCATGAAAATTCTCAGAATATCTTTTTGATCTGCGATTTCTTGTGCATATGCCCTAGGTTATTTCCAAACTTTTATTAGTTTTGCACTTTTCGATTTGAGCAACAGAAGGTCCTCGAAAAAATCGATCTTTTTCAGCTGTTCTGTTTTGACAAATTCTGCCACTATTTGTGTTTGCCTCTCGATCGCTTTCTTTTTGAGTTCTTTTGATCACGGAACTTTTGAGGAAGTTGCTACAGTAGCTTATGATTTAATGGATGGTATATTTGAGTTTGAAACTGAACCAAAAGGGTAGATTTATTATGATGCTTATACTAATGTTCCTAATAGAATTGTGTGAAGTTTTGTATGAAGTAAGTTTTCAAGTGTAGGGAATAGAGAGTGATGAGATGAGATAAAGTATGGATAAAAGCTCAATCTTGGGGATGCCCATGTCACCCCAAGAAATATCCAAGAGGTACAAGCGTCAAAGCTTGGGGATGCCCCCGAGGCACCCCTTCTTCATCGGCAAAAATCAGGTCACCTTTCAAGACACTATTTTTATTGCTTCATGTTCTATGCATTTTTCTAGGAGCGTCTTTACTTTTGCTTTCAGTTTATTTTGTTTTGTTTGCTGCAATAAATGGTTAGACCCCAACAAATTTCTTTTGGAGTTGACACACTCCGTTTTTCATTGCTAAGAACACTCTAGTTTTCACTCTTATTGTTCAATAAGTGTTGTCTTTTTCTAGACTGTGTTTAGCTTTCCCTTTTCGCCTTGATTTTTGTTCAGATCTTGTTATATCTTTGTATCAAGGTGCATTTAGACCACTGGTCTATGTTGGTTTTCATCAAAAGAGTTGTTTCAAAAAGGTTTGAATGGTGTTGGAAAAGAGAAAAAGTTTCATGACTATAGTGGTACAACTGGGAGCTTGTTTAGACTGCGGCTTAGACTTTTGCATGTCATGCTTGATGTCGTTTTGATAGTATGCTTAGTAGTTTTTGCTATAGCATGACTTGTCTCAAATGACTGAGATTGCTTAATGAGCCTTTGAAAAAATCATGCGTTGTTTTTATTATATGGGAGCATGTTAGTGTGGTTTTCTCCTTTGATGCTTTATTTGGGATGACTTGGCGCATGCTTACAATATGTTTGACTCTAACAAGTCGCCATAAGCCTCTATGATCATTTGGTTTTTGACTTGTGATACCACTTTATGCTTCGGTTAATGATGTTTTGTCGCTATGCATGATTATGGCCGTTATTGCTCTCTTAGTTGGTCGCTCCCAGTCTTTTGCTAGCCTTCATTTTGTACTGAGAGGGAATACTTCTCGTGCATCCAACTCCCAAAAACCAAGTTTGCCAATGTGTCCACTACAAATTCCTATGCATGGTATTTGCAAGCCATTCCAAGTAAATTTTCATGTGCTACCTTTCAAAAAACCTTCAAATTACTTCTCATTTTGTGACACTGTTTTCAGCTCATGGGGACATAGTGGTCGGATTTGCTATCTTCCATATTGTTTTATTCCAAAAAAGAAAAAGAAAATAAAAAAGGCACTACTCCATGGTATGTGAAAGTTGGTGGGCACCCGATGGAATCGGTTAGCCATGGTTTGTGAAAGGAAAAGCGGGGAGGAGTACCAAGCTTTATAAAAGAGCACCAAAGTGCCAATCTCTCTCTCAAAAACTTGCTTTGTACGGAAGATAGTAAGAACCCCATTGCCAGTCGTTGACAAGAACAACCACCTCTCAAAACAAATTTTTATCTCTCTGTTTTACAAATGAAAAGCTCTAGTACATGTTTAATCACTGCTTCCCTCTGCGAAGGGCCTTTCTTTTACTTTTATGTTGAGTCTCCACCTTTATGCACCGTGTAAGAGAGCATAGTTGTCATTCTGAGTTTAATGTGCATAGTCCCAAAATTTATCATTGATTGATTCATGATTATGGTTTTGCATGTTCTTAAATTATTTGTATCTAGTCGCCCTCTTAAACTTGAAGGTGTCCTATGCATTTATGTTTTGCTACTCCATGAGGGACAAGCTGAAAACCCACTTTGCTATGTTTTTCTATATGATTGATACACACACTTGACTTTCAATTCTTCATTACTCATGATCTTTTATTTGTGTTACTTTTCATGTTATAACATGGTTGCTAAGTGTTATTTTCAAGATTATGTCTCTTATGCCCATGTTTTAAGTACTTTGATCTCAGCACTCAATGCTTTACATCGTTGATCAAGATTGTGATGGTGCATGTCACCTCACAAATTATTGTTTTGTTATCACTTACCTACTCGAGGACAAGCAGGAGTTAAGCTTGGGGATGCTTGATACGTCTCAAACATATCTATAATTTTTGATGCTCCATGCTTGTTTATACACCATTTGTTTTGAGTTTTGTTACACTTTGTGGCGTTTTTATGCATTTTCCATAACTAACCTACTAATGAGATGCCATAGTGCCAGTTTCCTGTTTCTGCTATTTTTGTGTTTCAGAAAAGCTACACAGGAAATATTCTCGGAATTGGACGAAACAAAAGCCAAAATTCTGATTTTTCCTGAAGCGTCACAGAGTCCAAAGCTGAGACGGAGCAGCACCAGGGGCCAGGCGCACCATGGGGTGGCACGGCCCAGCCCATGGCCGCGCCACCAGGTGGTGTGGCTGCCTGGCCCACCTTCTAACACCGCCCTTCCACCTATATATTCCCCTCGATGGGAAAACCTAAGGGGACCGATCAATTTTCCTCGAAACATACTGCAAGCCGCTACCATCGTCGATGCGAGATCGGGAGGGTCCAGAAGCTCTTCCCGGCACCTTGCCAGAGAGTGGAATCACCGCCAGAGGCCTTCTTCATCACCATGCCTGCCTCCGGAGTGATGCGTGAGTAGTCTACCTTGGACTATGGGTCCATAGCAGTAGCTAGATGGTTGTCATCTCCTCCATGTGCTTCATGTTTAGATCTTGTGAGCTGCCTATCATGATCAAGATCATCGTGGTGTAATTTGTCGGGGGATTTCGTGTCGCAAGAACACGGGGTACCACACGATGGACCCAAAGATTCGAACGTAGGGGGTTGTACGCGTGAGATCTAGATCGCAACGAAACACGGCGATGAAAGCCTCGAGACGCCGGAGAGCACAACACACCGCGGAGAGAGACACCAAGCTTTACCCAGGTTTAGGGCCCTCGTGGTGAGGTAAAACCCCTACTTCCTGCCTTCTTGTATTACGATGTGATACCTCGTGAGGAGTACAAGGCCTTGGTTACAGAGCTCTAACTGGCCGGAGGTTGAAGAACCAACTTAGCCTAGCTAGAAGCCCGGAGATGAAGATCGGATCCCTTATAAGGGGCAGCCTTCCCTCCTTTTATAGCGCCGAGGTCCTCCTTCCCCTTATCAACTTGGGGAAGGGGTTGCCACAAACGGCCAAGGAGAGGGGACATCTGTTTTCCTTTGGTCTTCGGTGGACATAGTCTTCGTAGAGTAGTGGCGCCGGTCCACAAGAGTGGGTGGAGGAGGCTGACGTCCTCCTCTAGCGCCCTGCACCGTCCACCCAATTTTTAGGGGGGTGGTCAACAACCACTGTGCTGCTTTATGCAGGCACGACAGAAGCTGATCTCCCCCCTGTCGGGGTAGCATGGACGGTACACTGTCTTCCGTCCTTATCTTCTTGCTCAGCACAGAAGCGTACTGAGCTGACGTGGATGTGGTCCATCCCCTCACGAGGAATAGCTCGCGAGGAGGTCTTCTAGTCCTTAGCAGTTTTAGTCGTCGTTCTCCTCATGAGGCGCCTCCTCGTGAGGGTCTTCTCCGTTGGGATTCAGTCGTCGGTTTACCCCTGGGCCGAAGTTGGGCCGTTGAAGGGGCCCAGGAGCAGGTGGACTGGGATACCCCGGTATCCAGAACACCGATAGTAGCCACCGGGAGCCTGGCCCGCAAATGCGCCCTCTCGAGGGAGCAAAGGGTTAGGGGCCCCCCAGAAGCTGCTGGGCCCTCCAACGGCACGCGTCAACGCGCATGGTCAGAGGACCATGTGAAGATGCAGATGCCGCAGACGCGTGGCACGACTGCAGCTGGCGAGACGAAGTGGCGGGTGACACAGCAGTCCCCGAGGCGTCAATCTGCCATGATGGCGCGTCACTTCACTACAGGGCGCTGTGCCGATGCTCCGATTCCCGCGTTGGGACTTGACGCTTCGACGCCGGGCACGCCTTTTAAATGCAGCCTCCTCGACACCCTCGGCACTTCACTCACTTCCTCCAATACTACTTCCTCCTCAGATATCTTCCTGAGCCATGGATCCCTCTGCCTCCTCTGCCCCCACTGGATCTGCGAGCTCGGGGGCAAAACGCCGTGGGCGCCCCCCGGGCAGTAGGAACAAGATGAAGGTTTCCGCCCTGTGGACGCCCGGAGCTGGAGGCCCCCTATGCATTGGGGTGCCGACGCAGGGCGCGGCGAACCGCGCCAGCCCAGGGACCTCCATGGCCTTGACCCTTCGGGGTCCTGCACCAGGAGGTGCTCAGAACGCGCCATCGCCGGTGGCGGCGGTGACACGGGCTCCCCGCCCCGCGGGGAGGATCGATCGGGCGCTCCGGGAGGTGGAGGCCGCTCTAGGCCCCCTCCCCTGGTTGCGGACGCCCCGGGGCCACAGGAGGTGGCACCCCCCGCGACCGGAGTGGTCGCGACTCCCTGCCGCCTGGTGGCGGAGATGCTAGGACCCCTCATCGCGCCGGGGTCCCGATTCTTGGAGCTCCTTGTCGTCATCGAGGCTTGGAGCTTCATCACCCTCCGGCTGCCCGATGCAGTTCGGAGGGCAATCTATGCCCCCGACTTCTCCGTCGGAGAGGTCGTGCTGGTGGAGTAGAGCAGGCCAGAGCTAATCTAGCCTGTTGACATTATCCTTGGAGCGGGCGGCAATGCCGTCCTCTCCGGGCGCTAGAGGGCTTTCGCCCTCGGCCACCGTTTCCGCGTCGGCGACCAGCTCATCTTCCGCTTCAAGCTGGGGACGCTGGAGGCCTCGGTGCGGATCTTCGCCGCCATCGGCGTCCGCTGCACCTTCCCCCAGCCCGCGGTGGAGTAAAGGGGTGGCCTTGCTGCGGAGTTCTTCTGGGGAGGAGAGCTAGTCTCCTCCCCTCTTTTCCAATGTAGTTCTCACCGGTGGGGTATGCCCCGCCGTAACTCTGTTTCCTCCCCCGCTGGGGGTTTATTAATGAAACTGCCTTGTTTATTGCCTTTTCCTTCGCTCCTTGATGCTTCTTGCCGTCCTGGTCATCCGCGCGCTCGAGAGCACTGGCGAGTTGTTCACTCTTGTGGGAGGCCTCCCTACGCCTCAGAGCTCATGATGGGGTCGGCGCCGATGACGACGATGGACGACTCTTGAGACAAGTAGTTGAAGAAAGAGTTGGAAAACAAAAAACCCCAAATCCCCGAAAACGAAAAACAAATCGAAAAAAGGCGAATAAGATGCCCCTATGATCGGCACAGGGACCTTCCTCGTCGTGAGGGAGCGCGACACTATCTGTGCCAGCAGCTAAGAGCAAATTGCCGCACGTGGCGATTCACGGGGCCTTCCTCGTCGTGAGGGAAGCTGGACTCTCACGGACGTGAAAGCGTCGACGCTTGAGAGAGCCCAGAGGCCGTTGACACCTCGTTGAGGGTTGCTCACGAGGTGAAGGGCCTAGCGCGGACCTCCGGATCTGCGTCTCCTTCGCAAGATGATCGGAGCGGCCTTGGTCTTCGATAATCTCGCCGTGTTTGGCCTTCCTCGAACGAGGGGAATCTTGACTCCTGCGGATGCTAAGTGCATCGACGCGTCTGGGCGCCCTCATGAGGGTTTCTCATGAGGCGCTGGTCCTTAGTGGGTGCCCTGGGCACACCTTGGACTCTTCTAAAGATTTTTTATTTTCCAGTGTACTACGCGAGGAACTAAGCACCACGGGTACGTGGAGGTGATCGATAACGGGGCCGTCGCCCCTGATCAGAGCTCAGTCCCTTTGGGTTTTTTGGGCTTGCTGTTTTCTGGGCAAAGGCCCCAGCATAGACACCGTGCCTAGCCGCCTTCCGCATGAAGTACAGCAGCAAATAAATGGACTTCATGCCATTTCAATATCATGCCAAAGCAGAGGCGCTACATGCGCTTTAACTTAATCTCAGTGCTGAATAGCAGTTTAAGTTGATACAAAGTGCCGTGATAACAGTCTTATCTCCTTGTGAGGAACCTACGGGTAGAACTTTCTCAGATGAGCTGTGTTCCATGGGTTCCCCACTAGCACGACTTCTGCGGTTTCCAGTCGCGCCGAGCCTGGCCTGGCGATGTGCGTCACCTTGAAGGGGCCTTCCCACATTGGAGACAGCTTGTGCAGGCCCTCGCGAGAGAGTATCCTTCTGAGCACCAGATCGCCGACCTCCATAGTTCTTGCTTGAACATGGCGGCTATGGTAGCGGCGAAGTTCCTGCTGGTACCTCGCGGCGCGAAGCGCTGCTTGGCACCGAGCTTCTTCAAGCTGGAGGAGGCGATCCTTGATGAGGTCCTCTTGATGTATCTCATTGAAGACAAGCACCCTTGGTGACCCAAACTTGACATCGGTGGGAAGGATAGCCTCCGCCCCGTAGACCAGGAAGAAAGGAGTCTCCCTAGTGGGCTTGGTTGCGGTGGTACGAATGGACCACAAGATGGATTGGAGGTTGTCTAACCATTTCTTGCTGCAGGCTTCGAGCTTGGCATGGAAGCTTCTTGTCTTGAGGCCCTTGAGGACTTCGGCATTGGAACGCTCGGCTTGGCTATTGATCCTGGGATAGGTGACAGAAGCGAAGTAGATCTTGATGCCGGCCGATGCGCAATACTCCCGGAACAGCCCGCTGGTGAACTGGCTGCCGTTATCGGTGATTATGCGGTTAGGCACACCAAAATGGCAGACCAGCCCACGGATGAACTTGACTGCGGACCTGGCCGGTATGGTGCACACCGACTCCACCTCCACCCACTTGGTAAACTTGTCGATGGCGATGTAGAGGTAGCGATAGCCCCCTTGCGCTCGAGGGAATGGACCCAGGATGTCCAGCCCCCAAACAGCAAAGGGCCAAATGAGTGGGATGGTTTGTAGCTCCTGCGCTGGTTGATGAATCTGCTTGGCGTCGAATTGGCACGTCTCGCACCTCTTGACCATTTCCGTCGCGTCCCAGAGCGCCAAAGGCTAGTAGAAGCCGCTGCAGTACGCCTTCGGGTGACCGCATCCTTCTGGCATTGGCAAGGCAGGAGGGAGTGGATTGACAATCCCGCGCAACCCAAACGTCACCGGAAGGGTGGCAGAGTGGGCCGTGGAGCTTCAGCCCTTTGAGATCTCCTTTGAAACCACCAAGGTGATCAAGAGCAAAGCTTTAGCTGAGTTCACCGCCGAATGGACTGATCCATTCGCCGACGAGCTTTCAGAGGTGGAGTCTACACTTCCAGGAGAGGAAGTCCCAAGTCTTTGGGTCATACACTTCGACGACGCCTTCAACCTTCCCGGCGCGGGGGCTGGGGCCATCCTCACCTCTCCCTCTGGAGACAAGCTCTTCTACGCCGTTCAGCTCTGTTTCTAGCCAGAGCACAAGCTCTCCAACAACATTGCGGAATACGAAGGACTATTCACTGGCCTAAGGGCAGCAAACGCTTTGGGCATCAAGCGCCACATTGTCAAGGGAGATTCACAGCTGGTCGTGAACTTCTCCAACAAGAGCTACACTCCGAAGGATGAGCACATGGCGGCTTATCTTGAAGAGCATCGAAAGATGGAAAATGCTTCCAAGGACTGGAGTTGAAGCACATCCCACAGGGGGAGAATGTTGAAGCGGATGAAATCGCCAAGCGCGCCTCTCATCGCCTGGCACAGCCAGCTAGTGTTTTCAAGGAGCGCCTCTTCAAGCCATCCGCTTCTCCATCAATGACAGGATCTGATCTTCCCCTACCTGGCGCGCCAAATGTCGGGGGATTTCGTGTCGCAAGAACACGGGGTACCACACGATGGACCCAAAGATTCGAACGCAGGGGGCTGTATGCGTGAGATCTAGAGCGCAACGAAACACGGCGACGGAAGCCTCGAGACACCGGAGAGCACAACACACTGCAGAGAGAGACACCAAGCTTTACCCAGGTTCAGGGCACTCGTGGTGAGGTAAAACCCCTACTTCCTGCCTTCTTGTATTACGACACGATACCTCGCAAGGAGTACAAGGCCTTGGTTACAGAGCTCTAACTGGCCGGAGGTTGAAGAACCAACTTAGCCTAGCTAGAAGCCCGGAGATGAAGATCAGATCCCTTCTAAGGGGTGGCCTCCCCTCCTTTTATAGCGCCGAGGTCCTCCTTCCCCTTATCAACTTGGGGAAGGGGTTGCCACAAACGGCCAAGGAGAGGGGACAGCTGTTTTCCTTCGGTCTTCGGTGGACGTAGTCTCCATAGAGTAGTGGCGCCGGTCCACAAGAGTGGGTGGAGGAGGCTGATGTCCTCCTCTGGCGCCCTACACCGTCCACCCTATTTTTAGGGGGTGGTCAACAACCACTGTGCCGCTTTATGCAGGCACGGCAGAAGCTGGTCTCCCCCTTGTCGGGGTAGCGTGGATGGTACGCTGTCTTCCGTCCTTATCTTCTTGCTCAGCACAGAAACGTACTGAGCTGACGTGGATGTGTGATACGTCTCAAACGTATCTATAATTTTTGATGCTCCATGCTTGTTTTTAAACCATTTGCTTAGTGTTTTGTTACACTTTGTGGCATTTTTATGCGTTTTCTGGAACTAACCTATTAACAAGATGCCACAGTGCCAGTTCCCTGTTTTCTGCTATTTTTTGTGTTTCAAAAAAGTTACATAGGAAATATTCTCGGAATTGGACAAAACAAAAGCCGAACCTCCTATTATTTAACGAAGCTTCCAGAAGACCGAAGAGGAGACAGAGAGGGGCCACGGGCTGGCCACACAACAGGGCGGCACAGCCCAGCCCCTAGCCGTGCCCCCTATGTGTGAGACCACCCTGGTCCACTTCTGGCGCTGCCCCTTCGCCTATAAGGACCCCCCGATAGGGGAAACCTAAAGACCCGATCACTTTTCCAGAAACACATCGCGATCCGCCGCCGTCATCGACCCGAGATTGGGAGGGTCCAGAAGCTCTTCCCGGCACCCTGCCGGAGAGGGGAATTGCCACCGGAGGTCTTCTTCATCGCCATGCTTGCCTCCGGCGTGATGAGTGAGTAGTCTACCTTAAACTATGGGTCCATAGCAGTAGCTAGTTGGTTGTCTTCTCCACCATGTGCTTCATGTTTAGATCTCGTGAGCTGCCTTACATGATCGAGACTACCTTTATGTAATTCCACATATTGTGTTTGTTGGGATCCGATGAATATTGGTGTTATGATTGAGTTGACGTGCTGAATATTATCTTATGTTATCTCTATGTTGTTTATGATCTTGCATGCTCTCCGTTGTTAGTAGCTATCTTGGCCAAGTAGATACTAGTGACTCCTAGAGGGGGTATTTATGCTCGATAGTTGGGTTCATGCCTCTATGTAATCTGGGGGAGTGATAGAACCTTCTAAGGTTGTAGATGTGCTGTTGCCACTAGGGAGAAAACAACATTCTTATGTCCAAGGACATATGCTTTGTTTACATTACACACTTTGCTTAATGCAATTATCTATTGTTCGCAACTTAATATTCACGGGGTCCTCGGATGATTCCCCGTGGGTGGATTATTAGTCATAGATGCAGTTGGATGGCGGTCTATGTATCTTGTTGTAATGCCCATAGTAAATCTCATAGTGATGCTCTTGACATATGCACGTTATCTTTATTCTATCAATTGCCCAACTGTAATTTGTTTACCCAACATGTCATTATTTATCTTATGGAGAGACACCACTAGTGAACTGTGGACCCCGGTCCAATTTTCTTTACATTGCTATCACCTGTTTACTTTACTCGCACTGTTTACTTTCTCGCATACTACTATTGCTTTCCACTCGATACACTCATTCCTTTGTTTATAGCAAATCGATGAGACTGACAACCTCATCGTAAGTTGGGAGCAAAGTTCTTGGTTGTGTTGTGTGCAGGTTCCGCGTTGCTACTAGTTGAAGACGCGCTAACAAGTGTCATAAATGGTGCCCTTTTTGGAGTGTCACTAAGCTAGCAAGCATCATCTTCTGGAGTTTGGCTTTTTCCTATTGGACGATTAAACCTTGGTTTCTTACTGAGGGAAAACTTGCTGCTGTGCTCATCAAACCTTCCTCTTGGGGTTCCCAACTGGACGGTGATTTACATCATCACCACCACACCAAGCAAAGATTTTTCTAGCGCCGTTGCCGGGGAAAAAGAAAACTTCTGCAAGGGGAGTTTCGCACGCACATCCTTTACTTTGTTTTAAGTTTTGCTTTACTTTATTTTTGCTTGCTTCGTTTTATAAAAAACACAAAAAAATTAGTTTCTTTTTAGTTGTTATTTTTACTTGTCTACTTTTAGCTTTGCTAGAATGGCTACTCCTGAAAACACCAAGTTGTGCGATTTTACTAGCACTAATAATAGTGATTTTATCTGCACTCCTATTGCGCCACCTGCTCCTGCTACAAATTTTTATGAGATTAAGCATGCTTTGTTGAACCTTGTTATGAAAGAGCAATTTTCTGGTGCTAGTACTGATGATGCTGCAGCTCATCTCAACAATTTTGTTGAGCTATGTGAGATGCAGAAATATAAGGATGTAGAGAGTGATACTATTAAGCTTAAGTTGTTTCCTTTTTCTTTGAGAGGAAAAGCTAAGGATTGGTTGCTATCTTTGCCTAAAAATAGTATTGATTCATGGGCTAAGTGTAAGGATGCTTTTATTGGAAGATACTATCCTCCTGCTAAAATTATAGCTTTGCGTAGCAATATTATGAAGTTTAGCCAGTTTGATAATGAACATGTTGCTCAGGATTGGGAAAGAATGAAATCTATGATAAAGAATTGTCCCACTCATGGACTGACTACTTGGATGATTGTCCAAACTTTTTATGCAGGACTGAATTTTTCTTCAAGGAACCTATTGGATTCAGCTGCTGGAGGCACTTTTATGTCCCTTACCTTGGGCGCCGCAACAAAGCTTCTTGACAATATGATGGTAAATTATTCTGAATGGCACACCGAGAGAGCTCCACAAGGTAAGAAGGTAAATTCTGTTGAGGAAACCTCTTCCTTGAGGGATAAGATTGATGCTATAATGCTTATGCTTTCTAATGATAGAACTCATGTTGATCCTAATAATGTTCCTTTGGCCTCTATGGTTGCTCAAGAAGAGCATGTTGATGTAAAATTTATTAGAAATAATAATTTTAACAACAATGCTTATAGGAACAATTTTGCTAGTAACAATTATAGGCCATATCCTTCTACCAATTGTAATGGTTGTGGTAACTCTTATGGTAATTCCTCCAACAACACTAGGGCTGCGCCCTCTGAGCTTGAAGTCATGCTCAAGGACTTCATCGGTAAGCAAACTACTTTTAACAAGTCTGTGGAGGAAAAGTTAGGCAAAATTGATATTCTTGCTTCTAAAGTTGATAGCCTTGCTCATGATGTTGAACTTCTAAAACTAAAAGTGTTGCCTAATAATGTGAAAGAGAACAATACTTTTGCCACTGCTAATGCTATCCAAGTTAGAATTGATGAAAATGTTAGGATATTAGTAGAATTGCATGCCAGGTGGGAAAGAGAAGATGAGATGGCTAGAAGGATGAAGGTATGTACCATTACTACCTCTAATGATGTTGTTCCAAAAGCTAGCAATCCTCTTACTTTGATTGGTGTATAGAAAACTCCCACTCCTTGTGTTAAAAAGCCCAAAACTGCTAAAACTTTTTCTCAAAAGAGTGCTGAAATTTTTCGGAGTATAGGAGATGATAGCTAGATTTATTTTAATGATTTTGATGTTGATGGCTGCAACATATCTGAAGTTATTTTGTTCTGCAAAAGCTTGCTTTGAGTCCCAATTCTAGTTCTTTAAATGTTGCTTTTACTAAGCATATTACCAATGCTCTTATGAAAATTAGGGATGAAAAGTTGAAGCAAAAAGCCTCTATTCCAAGAAGTTAGAAGATGGTTGGGAAACCATCATTGATATGCATGTTAATGATTTTTATTGCCATGCTTTATGTGATCTAGGTGCTAGTATTTCTATTATGCCTAGAAAAATTTATGATATGCTTGATTTACCACCGCTTGAAAAGTGCTATTATGATGTTCCTATTGCTGATGTTGCTAAGAAGAAACCTTTGGGAAGGATTAATGATGTTCTTATTATGGTTAACAATAACCTTGTTCCCATTGATTTTCTTGTTATGGATCTTGAATGCAATGCTTCATGTCCTATTATTTTGGGAAGACCCTTTCTTCGAACTGTAGGTGCCATCATTGATATGAGGGAAGACACCATCAAATATCAATTCCCACTCAAGAAAGGTATGGAACACTTCCCTAGGAAAAGAAAGAAATTACTTTTTGACTCTATTCTTCGAGCAAATTATGAGCTTGATGCTTCATCGCTTGATATTACTTGATTTGCACCTTTCTGCGCCTAGCTCAAAGGCGTTAAAGAAAAGCACTCTTGGGAGATAACCCAATGTTTTACTTTCAGTTCTTTTTTTATTTGAGTCTTGTAAGTTATTACTACTGTAATAACCTCTCCTTATCCTTTTTATTTCGTTGTTGTGCGAAGAGAAGCCTCTAATTTGAGTGAGGTAAGATTTGGGGATGTTGCTGTCCTGAAACAGATTTCGGCGCTGCACCGTAACAATTCGTGAAAATTCTCAGAATATCTTTTGGACCTGCGATTTCTTGTGCATATGCCCCAGGTTATATCCAAACTTTCATTAGTTTAACACTTTTTTATTTGAGCAACAGAAAACCCTCTAAAAATTCGACCTTTATCAGCTGTTCTGTTTTGATAGATTTCTGCCACTATTTGTGTTTGCCTCTCGATCGCTTTCTTTTTGAGTTATTTTGATCACAGAACTTTTGGGGAAGTTGCTACAGTAGTATATGCTTTATATGTGGTGGTTTTGAGTTTAAACCTGAAGCAAAAAGGGGTTGATTCATTATTATGCTTACACTAATGTTGCTAATAGAATTGTGTTGAGTTTTGTATGAAGGAAGTTTTCAAGTGTAGGGATTGGAGAATAATGATATGAGTTGAAGAATGGACAAAAGCTCAAGCTTGGGGATGCCCACGCACCCCAAGAAATATCCAAGAGGTACAAGCATCAAAGCATGGGGATGCCCCCGAGGCACACCTTCTTCATCGGCAAAAATCAGGTCACCTTTCAACACACTATATTTTTTATTGCTTCATGCACTATGTGTTTTTCTTGGAGCGTCAGTCATTTTAGTTTTAAGTTTTGTTTAGTTTTGTTTGCTGCAATGAAGGGTTGGACCCCAACAAATTCCTTTTGGAGAAGTTGCCTTGCTTTTCATTTGCCAAGAACACTCCATTTTTCAATCTTATCGTTCAACGAGTGTTCTCTTTTTCTGCTACTGCGTTTAGCTTTTCTTTTTTTGCCTTGATTTGTGTTTAGATCTTGTTATATCTTTGCATCAAGGTGTATTTTGACCTCTGTTCCACGTTGGTTTTCATCAAAAGAGTTATTTTAAAAAGGTTTGAATGGTGTTGGAAAAGAGAAAAAGTTTCATGCAAAAAAAAATTGGTACAAAAAAGAGCTTGTGTAGACTGCGGCCTAGGCTTTTGCATGTCGTGCTTGATGTCTTTTTGATAGTATTCTTAGTGGTTTTGCTGTAGCATGACTTGTCTCAAATGACTGAGATTGCTTAATGAGCCTTTGAAAAAATCATGCGTTGTTTTTATTATTTGGAAGCATTATTTTAGTTTTCTCCTTGATGCTTTATTTGGGTTGACTTGGCGCATGCTTACACATGTTAGACTCATACAAAGTCGCCATAAGCCTCTATGATCATTTAGTTTTTGACTTTTGATGCCATTTTATGCTTCTTTTAATGTTGCTTTGTCGCTTTGCATGATTATGGCCGTTATTGCTCTCTTAGTTGGTCGCTCCCAGTCTTTTGCTAGCCCTCGTTTTGTACGGAGTATGAGCTCTACTCGTGCATCCAACTCCTAAAAACCAAGTTGTTCCAATGTGTCCACCATACATACCTATTAGCAATTTGTTATTCCAAAGTACATTTGACTTGCTTTTATCTATCCTTCAAATTAAACTCTTTTTTGTGTTATGCGAAAATTGGTCAGTAAAGCTCTCACGAACCTGATGGCACACTTTACTTTTCTTGTTCTAAAAAAATTGACATTGTGGCTCTCTTATGTTGAGTTGTTATGCTTGCAAGTTGTAAGTTGGAAATTAGCCAAACCATGCCGTCATGGGGTAAGCTTTCAACATTGCACTTCTTATTTGAGTTGATATCGTGATCTTTTGTTTATGGATACTCGCGATGTGAAACAAGTTAGGAATCTTGCGGGATCAGGGAGTTCTTATATGTGTTAGAGAAATGCCTGGTCCGCTAATCTAAGCCATGCATAATTCATGGTGGAAATTTATAGCATGCCCATAGTGGACATTTGACGACGCATCTCAAAATAAAAAGCTATACCAATGGTAAATAAAACAGATGTTGAGGTGTTCATTGTCTGTTTGTCTTGTCATTTTGATGTGGGCTTGTTCCATGTCATCGGGCAGGAGGTACCCCGTTGGCGGTTCTCAATGATACACATATATTTACAATGACAAGAGCTTGCTTGGGACTCTAAGTCGAGTAGCATGAGGTTTGGGTATTCCTACTTCACGGGACACAAGGTTTTCAACTTATGATTTGTCAAGCATATGCTTCATAATTGTACTCGCATTAACTTTAACCATCCAAGATGCTTATGATGGGGGCAATGAGAGCTCAAAGCTAGTAAGTACCATAATTTTTGAAGGTTTATAAAACTTGCAATCACTGCTTCCCTCTGCGAAGGGCCTTTATTTTACTTTTATGTTGAGTCACCACCTTCTATCTTCATGCACCGTCTATGAGAGCATAGTTGTCATTCTTAGTATAATGTGCATTGTCCCAAAGTTTTCATTGATTGATTCATGATTTTGGTTTCACTTGTTCTTAAATTATTTGTATTTAGTCGCCCTCTTAAACTTGATGGTGTCCTATGCATTTATGTTTTGCTATTCCATGAAGGACAAGCTGAAAACCATTTGCTATGTTTTTCCATATGATTTAAACACACATTTGACTTTCATTGTTTCATTTTCATGATCTTTCGTTTGTGTTCTTTTTCATGTTATAACATGGTTGCTAAGTTTCTTCTATCAAGATTATGTCTTTCATGCCCATGTTTTAAGTTCTTTTGATCCCAACACTCAATGCTTACATAGATGATCAAGATTGTGTAGGTGCATGTCACCTCAAAAATTATTTCTTTGTTATCACTTACCTACTCGAGGACAAGCAGGAGTTAAGCTTGGGGATGCTTGATACGTCTCAAACGTATCTATAATTTTTGATGCTCCATGCTTGTTTTTACACTATTTGCTTAGTGTTTTGTTACACTTTGTGGCGTTTTTATGCATTTTCCGGAACTAACCTATTAACAAGATGCCACAGTGCCAGTTCCCTGTTTTCTAATGTTTTTGTATTTCAGAAAAGTTACACGGGAAATATTCTCGGAATTGGACGAAACAAAAGCCGAACCTCCTATTATTTAACAAAGCTTCCAGAAGACCGAAGAGGAGACGGAGAGGGGCCACGGGCTGGCCACACAATAGGGCGGCGCGGCCCAGCCTGTGGCCACGCCCCCTATGTGTGAGACCACCCTGGTCCACTTCTGGCGCTGCCCCTTCGCCTATAAAGACCCCCCGACGAGAAAAACCTAAAGACCCGATCACTTTTCCAGAAACACATCGCGATCCCCCACCATCATTGACCCAAGATCAGGAGGGTCCATAAGCTCTTCCCGGCACCCTGCCGGATAGGGGAATCACCACCAGAGGTCTTCTTCATCGCTATGCTTGCCTCCAGCGTGATGAGTGAGTAGTCTACCTTGGACTATGGGTCCATAGCAGTAGCTAGTTGGTTGTCTTCTCCACCATATGCTTCATGTTTAGATCTCGTGAGCTGCCTTACATGATCGAGACTACCTTTATGTAATTCCACATGTTGTGTTTGTTGGGATCCGATGAATATTGGCGTTATGATTGAGTTGATGTGCTGAATATTATCTTATGTTATCTCTATGTTGTTTATGATCTTGCATGCTGATACGTCTCGAACGTATCTATAATTTTTGATGCTCCATGCCGGTTTTTACACCATTTGCTTAGTGTTTCGTTACACTTCGTGGCATTTTATGCATTTTCCGGAACTAACCTATTAATGAGATGCCACAGTGCCAGTTCCCTGTTTTCTGCTGTTTTTGTGTTTCAGAAAAGTTACACAGGAAATATTCTCAGAATTGGACAAACCAGAAGCCGAACATCCAGATATTAAATGAAGCTTCCAGAACACCGAAGAGGAGAGGGAACCGAGCCAGGGGGTGGTCTCACCACCAGGGGGTGTGGCCCAGGGCCTGGCCGCGCCGCCCTATGGTGAGCCCCACCTGGTCCACTTCTGACGCTGCCCCTTCGCCTATAAAGACCCCCCCTGACGGGAAAAACCTAAACACCCGATCACTTTTCCAGAAACACATCGCGATCTGCCGCCGTCGTTGACCCGAGATCGGGAGGGTCCAGAAGCTCTTCCTGGCACCCTGCCGGAGAGGGGAATCGCCACCGGAGGTCTTCTTCATCGCCATGCTTGCCTCTAGCGCGATGAGTGAGTAGTCTACCTTGGAATATGGGTCCATAGCAGTAGCTAGTTGGTTGTCTTCTCCACCATGTGCTTCATGTTTAGATCTCGTGAGCTGCCTTACATGATCGAGACTACCTTTATGTAATTCTACATGTTGTGTTTGTTGGGATCCGATGAATATTGGTGTTATGATTGAGTTGATGTGCTGAATATTATCTTATGTTATCTCTATGTTGTTTATGATCTTGCATGCTCTCCGTTGTTAGTACCTATCTTGGCCGAGTAGATACTAGTGACTCTAAGAGGGGGTATTTATGCTTGATAGTTGGGTTCATGCCTCCATTAAACATGGGGGAGTGACAGAAACCTCTAAGGTTGTAGATGTGTTGTTGCCACTAGGGAGAAAACAACATTCTTATGTCCAAGGGCATATGCTTTGTTTATATAACACACTTTGCTTAATGCAGTTATCTGTTGTTCGCAACTTAATACTCAAGGGGTCCTCGGATGATTCCCTGCGAGTGGATTATTAGTCATAGATGCAGTTGGATGGCGGTCTATGTATCTTGTTGTAATGCCCAGAGTAAATCTCATAGTGATCCTCTCTATATATGCACGTTATCTTTGTTCTATCAATTGCCCAACTGTAAGTTGTTTACCCAGCATGTCGTTATTTATCTTATGGAGAGACACCACTAGTGAACTATGGACCCCGGTCCAATTTCCTTTATATTGCTATCACTTGTTTACTTTACTCACACTGTTTACTTTCTCGCATACTACTATTGCTTTCCACTTGATACGCTCATTCCTTTGTTTACAGCAAACCGGTGAGATTGACAACCTCATCGTAAGTTGGGAGCAAAGTTATTGGTTGTGTTGTGTGCAGGTTCCGCGTTGCTGCTAATTGAAGACGCGCTAACAAGTGTCGTAAATGGCGCCCTTGTTGGAGTGTCACTAGGCTATTAAGCATCACCTTCTAGAGTTTGGCTTTTTCCTGGATTCGACAAACCTTGGTTTCTTACTGAGGGAAAACTCGCTGATGTACTCATCATACCTTCCTCTTGGGGTTCCCAACTGGACGGTGATTTACACCATCATACACCGCCACAACAAAGATTTTTCTGGCTCCGTTGCTAGGGAAAACGAAGACTTCTGCAAGGGGAGTTTCACACGCACATCCTTTACTTTGTTTTAAGTGTTGCTTTACTTTATTTTTACTTGCATCGTTTTATCAAAAACACAAAAAAATTAGTTTCATTTATAGTTGCTTTTATTTACTTGCTTTTAGTCTTGTTAGTATGAGTAATCCTGAAGTTGAAGTTCGTACTTTTAAGCAACAAGGGGGAGAGATTTTGAAAGATGCTTGGTACCGTATTAGCAATTCTCATCATAGGTGTACTAAGAAGCATTCTACCATGATCCTCCTTAGAAATTTTTATGTTGGTATATCTAGTTGGAATAGGTATGTTCTTGATACTCTTGCAGGAGGTAATTTTCTGGGTACTCCCGCTCTTGAAGCATGGACTTTAATTAAAAGTTTAGTGGGAGTACCACCTATTCATGTTGTTAAAACTGAGGTCACTTTGGAGGAAGTTTTAGAAAAGCTTAGCTCTTTAGAAAAAAGTTTGCCAAATATCCTTGATAATGCTAGCCGTGTTAATGAATTGATAGAAAGTATCGGTAAGAGAATCACCATTTTAGAGGCTAGCACTACTCTTGATAGTCAAAACCTTAGGATTGGGAAACTGGAGGAATCTATGGAAACTTTAAGTTCAATTTTCTCTTCTCTTAAGTTTAAGAAGGAGAAAGCTTTTGTTGGAAAAGAGCAAAATTTATGGATGTTTCCAAGGTGTCTGTGCCTAAACCGCAGCATATTTTTAAGTTTGGTAAGACTTTTAGTTCAACTAAGAGTGACTTGTAGGTTGAATCATCTTCGGGAACCTCTAAAGTGCCTAGTGTGGTAAGTGGTGATCTTGAGGAAACAGTTGATCTTAATGCTTCTTTCGAAAATACTTGCTTTGCACTTTCTGCGCCTAGCTCAAAGGCGTTAAAGAAAAGCACTCTTGGGAGATAACCCATTGTTTACTTTCAGTTCTTTTTATTTTATTTGAGTCTTGGAAGTTATTACTACTGTAATGACCTCTCCTTATCATTTTTATTTCGTTTTTGTGCCAAGAGAAGCCTCTAATTTGAGTGAGGTAAGATTTGGGGATGTTGCTGTCCTGAAACAGATTTCGGTGCTGCACCATAAAAATTCGTGAAAATTCTCTGTATGTCTTTTGGACCTGCGATTTCTTGTGCATATGCCCCAGGTTATATCCAAACTTTCATTAGTTTAACACTTTTTGTTTTGAGCAACAGAAATCCCTCTAAAAATTCGACCTTTGTCAGCTGTTCTGTTTTGACAGATTTCTGCCATTATTTGTATTTGCCGCTCGATCGCTTTCTTTTTGAGTTCTTTTGATCACAGAACTTTTGGGGAAGTTGCTACAGTAGTATATGCTTTATATGTGGTCGTTTTGAGTTGAAACCTGAAGCAAAAAAGCGATTGATTCATTGTTATGCTTACACTAATGTTGCTAATAGAATTGTGTTGAGTTTTGTATGAAGGAACTTTTCAAGTGTAGGGATTGGAGAATGATGAGATGAGTTAAAGAATGGACAAAAGCTCAAGCTTGAGGATGCCCACGCACCCCAAGAAATATCCAAGAGGTACAAGCGTCAAAGCTTGGGGATGCCCCCGAGGCACCCCTTCTTCATCGGCAAAAATGAGGCCACCTTTTAACAAACTATATTTTTATTGCTTCATGCACTATGCGTTTTTCTTGGAGCGTCAGTTGTTTTAGTTTTCAGTTTTGTTTGGTTTATTTTGCTGCAATAAATGGTTGGACCCCAACAAATTCGTTTTGGAGAAGTTGCCTTGCTTTTAATTTTCCAAGAACACTCCGTTTTTCACTCTTATCGTTCAATGAGTGTTCTCTTTTTCTAGAACTGCGTTTAGTTTTCATTTTTCGCCTTGATTTTTGTTCAGATCTTGTTATATCTTTGCATCAAGGTGTATTTTGACCCTCTGGTCCATGTTGGTATTCATCAAAAGAGTTGTTTAAAAAAAAGTTCGAATGGTGTTGGAAAAGAGAAAAAGTTTCATGCAAAAAAGTGGTACAAAAGGAGCTTGTGTAGACTGTGGCCTTAGGCTTTTGCATGTCATGCTTGATATCCTTTTGATAGTATGCTTAGTGGTTTTGCTGTAGCATGACTTGTCTCAAATGACTGAGATTGCTTAATGAGCCTTTGAAAAAATCATGCGTTGTTTTTATTATTTGGAAGCATTAATTTGGTTTTCTCCTTGATGCTTTATTTGGGTTGACTTGGTGCATGCTCACACATGTTAGACTCATACAAATTTGCCATAAGCCTCTATGATCATTCAGTTTTTGACTTTTGATGCCATCTTATGCTTCTTTTAATGTTGCTTTGTCGCTATGCATGATTATGGCCGTTAGTGCTCTCTTAGTTGGTCGCTCCCAGTCTTTTGCTAGCCCTCATTTTGTACTGAGTATGAGCTCTACTCGTGCATCCAACTCCTAAAACCAAGTTGTTCCATTGTGTCCACTATAAATTCCTATGCATGGTATTTATAAGCCATTCCAAGTAAATTTTCATGTGCTACCTTTTAAAAAACCTTCAAAACACTTCTCGTTTTGTGACACTGTTTTTAGCTCATGGGGACGTAGTGGTCGGATTAGCTATCTTCCATATTTTTTATTCCAAAAAGAAAAAAATAAAAAAAGAAAGAAAAAAAGGCACTCCTCCATGTATGTGAATGTTGGTGGGCACCCGATGGAATGGGTTAGCCATCGTTTGTGAAAAGAAAAAAGGTGGGGAGGAGTGCCAAGCTTTATAAAAGAGCACCAAAGTGCCAATCTCTCTCTCAAAAACTTGCTTCATTTTTGTATGGAAGATAGTAAGAACCCCATTGCCAGTCGTTGACAAAAGCAACCACCTCTCAAAACCCAATTTTTATCTCTCTATTTTACAAATGAAAAGCTCTAGCACATGTTTAAATCACTGCTTCCCTCTGCAAAGGGCCTTTCTTTTACTTTTATGTTGAGTCACCACCTTCTATCTTTATGCACCGTCTAAGAGAGCATAATTGTCATTCTTAGTATAATTTGCATTGTCCCAAAGTTTTCATTCATAGATTCATGATTTTGGTTTCACTTGTTCTTAAATTATTTGTATCTAGTCGCCCTCTTAAACTTGAAGGTGTCCTATGCATTTATGTTTTGCTATTCCATGAAGGACAAGATGAAAACCATTTGCTATGTTTTTCCATATGATTTGAACACACGTTTGACTTTCATTATTTCATTTTCATGATCTTTCGTTTGTGTTCTTTTTCATGTTATAACATGGTTGCTAAGTTTCTTCTATCAAGATTATATCTTTCATGCCCATGTTTTAAGTTCTTTTGATCCCAGCACACAATGCTTACATAGATGATTAAGATTGTGTAGGTGCATGTCACCTCAAAAATTATTTCTTTGTTATCACTTACCTACTCAAGGACGAGCAGGAGTTAAGCTTGGGGATGCTTGATACGTCTCAAACGTATCTATAATTTTTGATGCTCCATGCTTGTTTTTACACCAATTGCTTAGTGTTTCGTTACACTTTGTGGCATTTTTATGCATTTTCCGGAACTAACCTATTAACGAGATGCCACAGTGCCAGTTCCCTGTTTTCTGCTATTTTTGTGTTTCAGAAAAGTTACACAGGAAATATTCTCAGAATTGGACGAAACAAAAGCCGAACATCTAGATATTAAATGAAGCTTCCAGAACACCAAAGAGGAGACGAAACCGAGCCAGGGGGTGGTCTCACCACCAGGGGGCGCGGCCCAGGGCCTGGCCGCGCCGCCCTATGGTGAGCCCCACCTGGTCCACTTCTGACGCTGCCCCTTCGCCTATAAAGACCCCCCGATGGGAAAAACCTAAACACCCGATCACTTTTCCAGAAACACATCGCGATCCGCCGCCGTCGTCGACCCGAGATTGGGAGGGTCCAGAAGCTCTTCCCGGCACCCTGCGGAAGAGGGGAATCGCCACCGAAGGTCTTCTTCATCGCCATGCTTGCCTCCGGCGCGATGAGTGAGTAGTCTACCTTGGACTATGGGTCCATAACAGTAGCTAGTTGGTTGTCTTCTCCACCATATGCTTCATGTTTAGATCTCATGAGCTGCCTTACATGATCGAGACTACCTTTATGTAATTCTACATGTTGTGTTTGTTGGGATCCGATGAATATTGGTGTTATGATTGAGTTGATGTGCTGAATATTATCTTATGTTATCTCTATGTTGTTTATGATCTTGCATGCTCTCCATTGTTAGTAGCTATCTTGGCCGAGTAGATACTAGTGACACCAAGAGGGGGTATTTATGCTCGATAGTTGGGTTCATGCCTCTATTTAATCTGGGGGAGTGACAGAAACCTCCAAGGTTGTAGATGTGCTATTGCCACTAGGGAGAAAACAACATTCTTATGTCCAAGGGCATATGCTTTGTTTACATTACACAATTTGCTTAATGCAGTTATCTGTTGTTCGCAATTTAATACTCAAGGGGTCCTCAGATGATTCCCCGTGAGTGGATTATTAGTCATAGATGCAGTTGGATGGCGGTCTATGTATCTTGTTGTAATGCCTAGAGTAAATCTCATAGTGATCCTCTCGACATATGCATGTTATCTTTGTTCTAGCAATTGCCCAACTGTAATTTGTTTACCCAGCATGTCGTTATTTATCTTATGGAGAGACACCACTAGTGAACTATGGACCCCGGTACAATTTCCTTTATATTGCTATATCACCTGTTTACTTTACTCGCACTGTTTACTTTCTCGCATACTACTATTGCTTTCCACTTGATACGCTCATTCCTTTGTTTATAGCAAACCGGTGAGATTGACAACCTCATCGTAAGTTGGGAGTAAAGTTCTTGGTTGTGTTGTGTGCAGGTTCCGCGTTGCTACTAGTTGAAGACGCGCTAACAAGTGTCGTAAACGGCGCCCTTGTTGGAGTGTCACTAAGCTAGCAAGCATCACCTTCTGGAGTTTGGCTTTTTCCTATTGGACGATTAAACCTTGGTTTCTTACTGAGGGAAAACTTGCTGCTGTGCTCATCAAACCTTCCTCTCGGGGTTCCCAACTGGATGGTGATTTACATCATCACCACCACACCAAGCAATGTGGTCCATCCCCTCACGAGGTATAGCTCGCGAGGAGGTCTTCTAGTCCTTAGCAGTTTTAGTCGTCGTTCTCCTCATGAGGCGCCTCCTCATGAGGATCTTCTCCGTTGGGCTTTGGTTGTCGGTTTACCCCTGGGCCGAAGTTGGGCCGTTGAAGGGGCCCAGGAGCAGGTGGACCGGGATACCCCGGTATCCAGAACACCGACATAATTCTACATGTTGTGGTTGTTGGGATTCGATGAATATTGATACTATGTCAAGTTAGTGTGCTGAATTATTATCTTTATGTTATCTCTATGTTGTTTATGATCTTGCATGCCCTCCGTTGCTAGTAGATATCTTGGCCGAGTAGATCCTAGTGACTCCAAGAGGGAGTATTTATGCTCGATAGTGGGTTCATGCCTCTAGTAATCTGGGGGAGTGATAGAAACCTCTAAGGTTGTAGATGTGCTGTTGCCACTAGGGAGAAAAAAAGAATCTTGTGTTCAAGTACATTTGTATTGTTTACATTATACACTTTGCTTAAGGCTATAATCTGTTGCTTGCAACTTAATACCTGATGGTTGCTCGGATGACATCCGGAGGGTGGATTATTAGTCATAGATGCAGTTGGATTACGGTCTATGTATTATGTTGTAATGCCCAGAGTAAATCTCATAGTGATCCTCATGACATTTGTATGCTAGCTTTATTCTATCAATTGCCCAACTGTAATTTATTTACCCAGCATGTTATTTACTTTATGGAGAGACACCACTAGTGAACTGTGGACCTCGGTCCAATTCTTTTACATTGTTATTAGCGTTTATCATTTACTCGCTTTATTTACATTCTTGCAAACTATTACCTTTTATCACTCGATACGCTTAATCCTTTGTTTACAGCAAATTGGTGAGATTGACTGATGTCTACACACGCTTCTTTTCTTGTAGACAGTGTTGGGCCTCCAAGTGCAGAGGTTTGTAGAACAGCAGCAAGTTTCCCTTAAGTGGATCACCCAAGGTTTATCGAACTCAGGGAGGAAGAGGTCAAAGCTATCCCTCTCAAACAACCCTGCAATTACGATACAGAAAGTCCCTTGTGTCCCCAACACACCCAATACACTTGTCAGATGTATAGGTGCACTAGTTCGGTGAAGAGATAGTGAAATACAAGCGGTAGTGATGATTATAAGTAGTAACTATGATATGAAATAAGTATCGCTGCGAGCAAACAAGTAACAAAACAGCAAGTAAACGGTGTGCAAAGCTTGGAAACAAGGCCTAGGGATCATACTTTCACTAGTGGACACACTCCCAACAAATATAACATGATTGAACAAATAAACAACTTCTCTTCACTATGGTACTCTGAATTACTCTCCTATTGAACAACACTAATCATTGCGTAGTGGCTACAGAAGCACCCCTTAAAGTTCATCAAGTACTTGACAAACACCACTCATAGAGATATCCAAATCAGATCACAACTCAAGATAGATATTATTGCAACTTAGACCAAGTACTAACACGGTGCACACACTGTCAACATTACACCATGAAAGGAGGAAAAGATCACTTCAATACTATCATAGCAATAATTATTCTCATAATCCATAAGAGATCACAATCGTAGCCTAGACCAAGTACCACCATGATGCACGCACTGTCACCGTTACACCATGGCAGGAGGAATATATTACTTTAATAACACCACTAGAGTACACATAATATCTGAATAATAACATCTACTTGTTCAACATGATACAAAGCTCACGATCACATAAAGATCACATCATGGGAGAGAGAGGTGAACCACATAGCTACCGGTAGAGCCCTCAGCCCCGGGGATGAACTACTCCCTCCTCATCATAGGAGACAGCAAGGTTGATGGAGATGGCGGTGAGGTCGATGGAGACGGCGGAGACGGTGATGGAGACCGATGGAGATGGCTCCGGGGGCACTTCCCCGTCCCGGCAGGGTGCCGGAACAGAGACTTCTGTCCCCCGAAATTCGTCAGCGGCTGTGGCGGAGATGCAGAACTCTTCTGGAAATTTCGTCGACTCCCTTAGGGTTTTCCGTCCCGAGGCTTTATATAGACGAAGGGGCGTCGTTAGGAGTGGGACTAGGGGCCCTCACGCCATGGCGGCGTGGCCAGGCCCCTGGCCGCGCGAGCCTGGTATGTGGGGCCCTGGTGGCCCCCCTCCTACTCTCATTCGGATCTCTGGAAGCTTCGGGTAAAATAAGACTTCAGGATCTTGTTTCGTCCAATTCCAAGAATATTCATGTGTAGCTTTTCTGAAACACAAAAATAGTAGAAAACAGGGAACTGGCACTGTGGCATCTTGTCAATAGGTTAGTTCCGGAAATCGCATAAAAACGCCACGAAGTGTAACAAAACATTAGGCAAATGGTGTAAAAATAAGCATGGAGCATCAAAAATTATAGATACGTTGGAGACGTATCAGCATCCCCAAGCTTAACTCCTGCTCGTCCTCGAGTAGGTAAGTGATAACAAAAGAAATAATTTTTGAGGTGATATGCACCTACACAATCTTGATCATATATGTAAGCATTGTGAGCTGGGATCATAAGAACTTAAAACATAGGCATGAAAGACATAATCTTGATAATAGAAACATAGCAACCATGTTATAACATGAAAAAGAACACAAACAAAAGATCATGAAAATGAAGCAATGAAAGTCAAACGTGTGTTCAAATCATAAGGAAAAACATACAAATGGTTTTCAGCTTGTCCTTCATGGAGAGCAAAACATAAATGCATAGGACACCTTCAAGTTTAAGAGGGCGACTAGATACAAATAATTTGAGAACAAGTGAAACCAACAATATGAATCAATCAATGAAAACTTTGGGACAATGCACATTATACTAAGAATGACAACTATGCTCTCTTAATGGTGCATAAAGATAGAAGGTGGTGACTCAACATAAAAGTAAAAGAAAGGCCCTTCGCGGAGGGAAGCAGTGATTAAACATGTGCTAGAGCTTTTCATTTGTAAAACAGAGAGATAAAACTTGGTTTTGAGAGGTGGTTGCTTTTGTCAACGACTGGCAATGGGGTTCTTACTATCTTCCATACAAAAATGAAGCAAGTTTTTGAGAGAGAGATTGACACTTTTGTGCTCTTTTTATAAAGCTTGGCACTCCTCCCCACCTTTTTTCCTTTCACAAACCATGGCTAACCGATTCCATCGGGTGCCCACCAACATTCACATTCCATGGAGGAGTGCCTTTTTTTCTTTCTTTTTTCACTTTTTTCTTTTCTTTTTGGAATAAGCAATATGGAAGATAGCAAATCCGACCACTACGTCCCCATGAGCTAAAAATAGTGGCACAAAACGAGAAGTAGTAGAAAGTTTTTGAAAGGTAGCACATGAAAATTTACTTTGGAATGGCTTACAAATACCATGCATAGGAGTTTATAGTGGACACAATGGCAAACTTGGTTTTTGGGAGTTGGATGCACGAGTAGAGCTCATACTCAGTACAAAATGAGGGCTAGCAAAAGACTGGGAGCGACCAACTAAGAGAGCAATAACGGCCATAATCATGCATAGCGACAAAGCATCATTGAAAGAAGCATAAGATGGCATCAAAAGTCAAAAACTAAATGATCATAGAGGCTATTAGCGACTTTGTATGAGTCTAACATGTGTGAGCATGCGCCAAGTCAACCCAAATAAAGCATCAAGGAGAAAACCAAAATAATGCTTCCATACAATAAAAAACAACGCATGATTTTTTCAAAGGCTCATTAAGCAATCTCAGTTATTTGAGACAAGTCATGCTACAGCAAAACCACTAAGCATACTATCAAAAAGACATCAAGCACGACATGCAAAAGCCTAGGCCGCAGTCTACACAAGCTCCTTCTTGTACCACTTTTTTGCACAAAGCTTTTTCTCTTTTCCAACACCATTCAAAAAATTTATAAACACCTCTTTTGATGAAAACCAATAAAGATCAGAGGCAAAAATACACCTTGATAAATAAATATAAGAAGATCTGAATGCAAATCAAGGCGAAAGCGAAAACCAAAAGCAGTAGCAGAAAAAGAAGAACACTCGATGAACGATAAGAGTGAAAACTAGAGTGTTCTTGGCAAATGAAAAACGAGTTCATCTCCTCCAAAAGAAACATGATGTGATCTAACCATTTATTGCAGCAAACAAAACTAAACTAATAATGAAAACTAAAACAACTGACGCTCCAAGAAAAACACATAGTGCATGAAGCAATAAAAATATAGTGTCTTGAAAGGTGACCTGATTTTTGCCGATGAAGAAGGGGTGCCTTGGGGGCATCCCCAAGCTTTGACTCTTGTACTTCTTGGATATTTCTTGGGGTGATGCATGGGCATCCCCAAGCTTGAGCTTTTGTCCATTCTTCAACTCATCTCATCACTCTCCGATCCCTACACTTGAAAACTTCCTTCATACAAAACTAAACACAAATCTATTAGCAACATTAGAGTAAGCATAACATAGAATCAACCCTTTTTGCTTCAGATTTCAACACAAAACCACCACATATATAGCATATACTACTGTAGCAACTTCCCCAAAAGTTCCGTGATCAAAAGAACTTAAAAGAAAGCGATAAAGCGGCAAACACAAATATTGGCAAAAATCTGTCAAAACAGAACAGCTGACAAAGGCCGAATTTTTGAGAGGTTTTCTGTTGCTCAAATCAAAAAGTGTTCAACTAATGAAAGTTTGGATATAACCTGGGGCATATGCACAAGAAATCTCAGGTCCAAAAGATATACATAGAATTTTCACGAATTTTTACGGTGCAGCACCGAAAACAGTTTCAGGACAGCAACATCCCCAAATCTTACCTCACTCAAATTAGAGGCTTCTCTTGGCACAAAAATGAAATAAAAAGGATAAGGAGAGGTCATTACAGTAGTAATGACTTCCAAGACTCAAATAAAAGAAAAAGTACTGGAAATAAAACATTGGGTTATCTCCCAAGAGTGCTTTTCTTTAACGCCTTTGAGCTAGGCGCAGTAATTTGCAAAGATGCTCATGTGGGCGCCATATAAGAGCTTGAGGCAAAGGCGCCATATAGGAACTTAAAGCAATAGAGAGCATCAAAAAGCAAATGTGAAATACATTTATATCTGAACCACTTCCTATGCATAGGAATCTTGTAAGAAAATAAATCAATGAGGCACATAGTAGAAAGCATGGATAGATAAAACAAGTGCCACTTCAAGATTTGCAACATAAAGAGGGGAAACTTAATATTGTTGAGATCCATCAAACCATGTTTCCCTCTCTCATAATAACTTTCAGTAGCATCATGAATAGAACTAACAATATAAATATCACATAAAGCATCCCTATCATGAGCCACATGCATAAAAGAATTAATACTCACCACAGGAACAATAGTAGTAGGAGCAGATTCAACAGAATAATTATTCTCATCACCATAATCATCATAAATAGGAGGCATATTGTAATCATAACTAATTTTATCCTCAATAGTAGGTGAACTGAAAATATTATACCCATCATCATAACCATCATAAACTAGAGGTTTAGTATCATCACAAGCTAAAGAACAGCTATTTCGCAAAGCATATTCTTCAAACATATCATCATAAGAAGGAACATCACATAGGGGAGATAAAATATCATCAGAGCAAATTTTCTCCACTAAAGCTGGGGAACTAAAAATATCATGCTTAACAAAACCAGCTTCCCCAAGCTTAGACTTTTCTATAGTATTAGCAACAACGGTGTTCAAAGCATTCATACTAACAACACTATTAGCATGCAAATTAAGCTCCAAAGGTTTTTCAATTTTCTCTTCAAACACTTCATATCTAAACTCAGGAAAAAGACTACAGAACTCTTTGTTTTCCATTAAGCCTAACTAGTGAAAATAAAAACAAGAAACAAAAAGATGTAATTGCAGAATCTAAAGGAAATAACTCCGAGTACTCACACAGGAGGATGCGAGTACCTTTTACCTTACCTCCCCGGCAACGGCGCCAGAAAAGAGCTTGATGTCTACACACGCTTCTGTTCTTGTAGACAGTGTTGGGCCTCCAAGTGCAGAGGTTTGTAGAACAGCAGCAAGTTTCCCTTAAGTGGATCACCCAAGGTTTATCGAACTCAGGGAGGAAGAGGTCAAAGCTATCCCTCTCAAACAACCCTGCAATTATGATACAGAAAGTCTCTTGTGTCCCCAACACACCCAATACACTTGTCAGATGTATAGGTGCACTAGTTCGGCGAAGAGATAGTGAAATACAAGCGGTAGTGATGATTATAAGTAGTAACTGTGATATGAAATAAGTATCGCTGCGAGCAAACAAGTAACAAAACAGCAAGTAAACGGTGTGCAAAGCTTGGAAACAAGGCCTAGGGATCATACTTTCACTAGTGGACACACTCCCAACAAATATAACATGATTGAACAAATAAACAACTTCTCTTCACTATGGTACTCTGAATTACTCTCCTATTGAACAACACTAATCATTGCGTAGTGGCTACAGAAGCACCCCTTAAAGTTCATCAAGTACTTGACAAACACCACTCATAGAGATATCCAAATCAGATCACAACTCAAGATAGATATTATTGCAACTTAGACCAAGTACTAACACGGTGCACACACTGTCAACATTACACCATGAAAGGAAGAATATATTACTTTAATAACACCACTAGAGTACACATAATATCTGAATAATAACATCTACTTGTTCAACATGATACAAAGCTCACGATCACATAAAGATCACATCATGGGAGAGAGAGGTGAACCACATAGCTACCGGTAGAGGCCTCAGCCCCGGGGATGAACTACTCCCTCCTCATCATAGGAGACAGCAAGGTTGATGGAGATGGCGGTGAGGTCGATGGAGATGGCGGAGACGGCGATGGAGACCGATGGAGATGGCTCCGGGGGCACTTCCCCGTCCCGGCAGGGTGCCGGAACAGAGACTTCTGTCCCCCAAAATTCGTCGGCGGCTGTGGCGGAGATGCGGAACTCTTCTGGAAATTTCGTCGACTCCCTTAGGGTTTTCCGTCCCGAGGCTTTATATAGACGAAGGGGCGTCGTTAGGAGTGGGACCAGGGGCCCTCACGCCATGGCGGCGCGGCCAGGCCCCTGGCCGCGCGAACCTGGTGTGTGGGGCCCTGGTGGCCCCCCTCCTACTCTCCTTCGGATCTCTGGAAGCTTCCAGGTAAAATAAGACTTCAGGATCTTGTTTCGTCCAATTCCGAGAATATTCATGTGTAGCTTTTCTGAAACACAAAAACAGCAGAAAACAGGAAACTGGCACTGTGGCATCTTGTCAATAGGTTAGTTCCGGAAATCGCATAAAAACGCCACGAAGTGTAACAAAACATTAGGCAAATGGTGTAAAAACAAGCATGGAGCATCAAAAATTATAGATACGTTGGAGACGTATCATTGACAACCTCATCATAAGTTGGGACAAAGTACTTGGTTGTGTTGTGTGCAGGTTCCACGTTGCTGGTGGTGCAAAGCTACACCCTGGACAAGTCTTCTGGCGCCGTTGTTTGGAGCTGTCGCAAAGCTAGCGGGCATCAACCTTCGGAAGTTTGGTTCTTTCTCCTACTAGTTCGATAAACCTTGGTTTCACAACTGAGGGAAGACTTGCTGGTGTGCTCATCATAACCTTCTCTTGGGGTTTCCAACTGGGCGGTTATATATATAAAACTCCTACATCAACACCGCACCACCACCCAACCATGCTATCATAGACTCCATATGCCGCTGAGAATGCCGGTCAAGCCGCCTTGTCTTTGCGCGTGTGTACGCAACGCCTCCCCAGACGTATATGTTGTTAGCATGCATTTTTTACTTATCAACGCGGATTTGCTACCACCGGTGGTAGCTATGCATGCATGCATAGTCCTTGGATTGCATGAGCATGATATTCCTACCGCATGCGATGTAGAGAGCAGGAGATGACGGTGATAACGGATGAAATGCTTCCGTTTATTGCATGCACATGGTACTCTTGAATGGCTACCTAGGATGGCAACTGTGGATGGCTAGAGCAGATGGTGATTTGAGACATGCCATGCCTAGTTGCCATGCACACTCTTGAATGTCTACCTAGGATGGCAACTGTGGATGGCTAGAGCAGGTGGTGATTTAAGACATGCCATGCCTAGTTGCCATGCACACTCTCCTAACCAAGTAACCTGCAGAGTTGCCTTGTATGTTTTCCTAACCGATCAAGGTGGTGATTTTGGGAATGCCACACCTAGTTGCCTTGCACACTCTCCTAACAAAGTAACCACCTAGAAATGCTAAATAGAAAAGGATACGGCGGCTATGAGTACACAATGGGAGTGGTGAGATGAGATGGTTTGTTTGCATGGTTCCTTGGTGTGGTGGCTTTGGATGGATAGGTTGAGTGGATGGTGTAGTAGGTGTGTGTGTGTGGTTAGTTGGGGTGGATAATCCAATAGGTTGCATGGTGTGGTGTGTTGGGGTGGTGTGTTGAGGTGGTGAGAGATGGGAATATGCATGCAAACGTCGTTGCTTCCGTCTGTTAATTCTTATGCTCCCGGTAGAAAATCACATGCTCCCTATAGAGGATCTAATGGTGGATAGTGGGTGCATAGCTACCACCGGTGGTAGCAGGCTATTTTTCTTTTACTTATATATATCATGGTTCTGCTATGTTAGCAATGCCGAATCCAGTAAAATATAGTGCGGATCTTGCTATGTATGCACCATTAGCACGGTGTGGTATGGTATATTTCGTATCTTGCTATGAGATTTTACATTACTTATATTTTTATTCTTCTATAATAGGGTCAATATTTTGGTGGCACTGCATAAGAACTGGACAACATCAGTTTTGTTCAATCGCTGTTGTGTAATAACACAAATCATTTGAACTTGCATTTATTTCATCAACTTTAACATCAATGTTCTAGTTCTAATGATTTTATTGTGCAGTTTTTCCTACTCTGAGTGCTACATCCAAATTAGGGTTAGTGAGAATGCACGCATATGGGTTGGCTGCGCCATCTCAAGTGCTTTTTCATGATGCAACAACCGCAATGATATCGGTGAGTTTATATCTCAAGGAACCAAATTGATATGATTTTGCTTATAGTTTGCCACTGATTTATTTCTCTATATGTACTTAAATAGATGAGATGCATATCATCATCTGAGCTATGGCCCATACCATCCATCACCTTTCTGAGGTTTGGGTTCACTGCAAAGTGTTGCCCACATTTCACAAAGGGGACGAGAAGATTGAAGATTGAAGTGTAGGTTTAACAAGGACTGCCACCAGGATATGGTGCATCATTGCCAGCAGAACCTTTGTCCACGAGACAAAGATGTAACCAAGAAATATATAACATCTAGCTAGCTCATTTATATTGCTAGGAATTCAATGTATGTCAAAATTCATGTACATGTTGTGTATGAAATATTTGGAAATGCAAGCACATGAGGTGTATGAGATGTACAATAAATCAAAATTTTCTTGCATTGCTGACTAATGGTATACTTGTATGCAGTAACACACACGGCAAGCTGTGCAAAATACCATTTGCAATTTACTTTACTACCGACGGTTAAGTACAAATAACCGTGTACGACCGCCTACTAACGGTGACCCCTGAAACTTACCACCGTGTGCAGAAGCCATCGAGTTTACATACGATTCTGAACCCTGCGAATGGTTACCTATCACACACGGTTAGATAAATCGTCTGCGTTGGTTGGCTTCATTGCACACCCACGCGTAGCGACGGTTTGGTTAACCGTGTGCAATGGACCAATTCGGCCGTGTGCAAAGATCTGATCTATACTAGTGGTTGCAGGGGAGCAGGGCAGTGGCAGCTTTAAAAAAAATAGAAGGCCTTAGGCCCGGCTTTATATATAAAGCCAACCGGCATCACACGAGCATTTTACATCGTACATGGTATCAATACGAAAAGATAGAGCGATACAAAGCATAGATAGATATATCCCTCCCGGATCACACTATGACTGCTGACTAAGCAAAGCTAAGCTAGGCTGGAGAGGATGGTAGAAGTAGTAGTAGTCGAGTAGGCGCGCCCTCCGAAGAAGTGATCAAGTCCTAGTACGCTCATACAGCCTGCTGACCTCGTCAATCCCTATGTCCAACAGCGCATGGTCCTTCGGTCTGACTAGAACCCTCCAGTGTTGCATGTGAATAGACATTTGAAACAACGCATCAGCCGGGTTACCAATCAGCTTTCCTCCAATAGTTAGTTTGTTATGGATGTTCCAAAGAGCCCAGCATTGGGCCACAGAGGCAAACCAAACTAATCTACGGAAGGTTCCCGAAAGGGCCTGAGCTATCGCTAGGAACTTGCCGGCCCTTAACGGATTCCAGTCACAGTGAAGGACATCCCGTATCTAGGCCCACATGAAACCCACAAGTGGGCAAGAGAAAAAGATGTGGTTATAGTCCTCCATAACCCCGCATAGAGAAAAAAGGCCATTAGAAGGCCACAAACGCTTGGCCACCTGTTCCAAAGAAGGGAGCTTGCCTCAGATGAGTTGCCAAAAAAAGATCTTGATCTTTGGCGAGACCCGAGTCCTCCAGACATCCTTGAAACAAGTGACAGTCGCTCCCTGCGATAGCACCAAGTACATGGAGCGAGTGGAATAGAGCCTGAAGTCTTCAAGGGACCAAGAAATGACGTCGGCTTCCTCTCCCAAAGGTAAGCCCTGAACCTCACGGCACAAGTTGTCCCACTCAACCAATTCTGGGAGCCCAAAATGGCGAAAAAAGTGGATTCGCCATTCCCCAGGAGCTCCCTCCACCACCCGGGCCCCCTGCACCGTGATGAAAGGGTTGGAGCAGCAGCTAAACAAGAGAGGGAAACATGCCCTAAGCGGTGAGTTTCTGATCCACCAATCTAGGCAAAAGAAGGTATGTTTCCAATTATGGACCTTGTGCTTAGCTCCTTGTTTGAAGTGCCATTTGATTTTCCGGATCGCATTCCAAAATTGTGACCCGTGAGTAGGCACTTCTTTGTCTAAAAAATCCCTATCCCTAGGTATTTGGCACATATGAGGTCAGCCCATAACCCCTCCACATTCTGGTAGAGCTTCCAGATCTATTTTAGCATTAGAGCCACGTTCATGAGTATGGTGTTGAGGATTCCCAAGCCCCAAAGCTCTTTCACTGGTTTTAGGGTTCCACCGGTCGCCTTGTGGGGGCAATCGCGAGAGGAGAGGGTGTTTTTGCTCTATTGTGAAAAATTAGTTACCCCTTATATGTATGGTTGTATCGTCACGTCGTGATGCATGTTTGCCTGCTACAAATTGTTGCTATCTTGACGCATATTTTGTATGCTCCATACATTGCTATGGAGTTTTTATTGATTAAGCACATCCGATCTAATTAATCGTAACACTGGTGGAAAAAGGCCTTTAGTGCCGGTTGGTAACAGGCTTTAGTCCCGGTTGTCCAACCGGGACTAACAAAGCACGACTAAAGGCCCCCCACCTTTAGTCCCGGTTGCTTACAAGCCGGACTAAAGGTCATCCACGTGGCCCGGCTTGTGCGCGCGGCTGGAGGACCTTTTAGTCCCGGTTCGTAATATAAACCGGGACTAAAGCTCCCTAGCCACGGCAGAGAAATCGTGTGTTTCTCTGCCACGACAAGATTTTATGTTTTCTTTCTTTTTCATTTTGTGTTTTGTCGTGGGGATGACTTATGGGGCGTGCCAAGGGCCAAGCAATCTGCCGGCTGGCGTCCTAGGAGTCTCCACGACGCTAGGATGAGAACACCGGCTCCGGCCGACGGGCCGACTGCGCCAGCAGCCGGCTGGCGACTCCACCGAGGAGAGCCGGAGCCGGGCGATGAAGACAAAAGCCCTCCAACAGCTGTCTCGCCGAAAGTGGCCTGGCCCCGACAAGATCGACATAGGCAAAGGATGGGAGTGACGAACGCCACGACCGGACTCGACCAATCAGCGATCAAGGAGCCTTCCCCATGAAAGGATCCGAGGCAAAAGGGAGGGCATATGCCTCCCAGATGCCGGTCCAAAGGGGAAAGGCGCTTTATAAAGCGTGATCATCAGAGCAGGCTAGAGGATCACGCCGAGGACGCAGCCACGGAGGAGCCGGCAGCCGGCCGAACCGCCACTTAACCTATAACCAGACCCCCACCTATATAAGGGGGTCTGGACCCTTAGACTAGGGAGATCCAATCTTCTTCTTCCTCCTCTAGCTTGAACAGCTCAAGGAGCATTGTAACCACTATCGAGATAATAAGAAGCAGGCAGGAAGTAGGGGTTTTACCTCCATCGGGGAGGGCCCTGAACCTGGGTAAACCGAGGTGTCTCCGTTGGCACAATCCCGAGCCGGACCCATCGTCACCACCGTCGAGCCCCTTCGTTAAGCCACCCCATGGATACTATCTCTAAATTCCCACGACAGTTGGCGCCCACCGTTGGGCAAAGCGCGGTGGTGAGCGGAGTCAAGTTCCGGCCGGGACCCTCATGGGCTCTCAGCGAGAAGGTCGCCTCCGGCCTTGTCTGGAGGTTCGGCACCTTCGACTGTGTCAGCGACAACTTAGCCTGCTTCAAGAACGGCTTCGGCAACAGCAGCTCCTTCCTTGACGTCGGCAGCCACCGCTTCTACGTTGCCAAGCCCTTCTCGGAGGAGGTGACCGATGTCTTCGACCCTCTCAGCGACGGAGGCTCGAGCTACAGTGAAAGCAGCAATCTTGGCGCCATGGTCAAGGTGATGGCCCTGGGAGAAGAGGAGGGCGGCGACTCACCGCGCCCCGAGCGCCCGTTGCCCGAACGCCTTCTTCCACAGGAGCAGGATGCTCCGCTCCCAGAGCAGGACGCCCCGGACGTCCCGTGGTGGACCTGCGCGCACCACTCAACTGCGTCATCGACCCCGCCTGGGTCGCCGAGGCCCTGGAGCGGACGCGTCTCGTCCTCCTCAGCAAGGTGGCTGAGGACGAGGCTAACCGGCGCCATGCGAGCACCACGCTCAGCGAGTTCTACGACGTGCATGGAGATGCACCGATCGAGCTTGCTCATGACCCGCGGCGTAGCTTCGCCACCGCGGGCCTTGGCCAGATCTAGCGGTCGCCATCGGCAAGCCAAGGCCACGGAGGGCATAGACAGGGCGACCGTGCTCCGAGCTGCAACGCCCGAGGCTGCCGCGCCCAGCAAGGTGGCAGAGCAGGCAGGCCACACCAGGTCTCGGTGCTAGCGCCAGGGTCGGAGTCTCAGGCTCGCCCACCGGCGTTGCACATCCACCTGTGGCTTGACCACGTCGAGGCGTTTCCCAGGGGATCTGCTAGCTCAAAGCGATCGGCTTCTGACCAAGGAGGCCTGGGGGCTGCCGGTAGCAGTCAGGGGCACAAACAGGGCAAGTACACCCTCGATGCTGCGCTTGACCAGCCGTGCAAATTCCACAATACCCCGGGCAGGGAAGCGACCCACTCCACGTGTTAGTGCTGGTTCATGAGAGAGCTGGAGCAACGTGCTCGGTAGCTCCCTGGAGCATCGCAAGCGCAGCCGGCTGGAGGTTAGGAGGACCAACAGCGTGATCCGGCTGGAGGCGAGCTAGGACCAAGGTGATGATGACTTCCCGGTCGATGTTGAGCAGTATCACATCTTTACTACCCCAGGCAAGGATAAAAGGAATGACCTTTGGCATGAGGCAGAGGTGAACGCTGTTACGCCTGCAGATCCCCAGTTCATGCACTGGTCTGAGGCAGCCATCGCCTGGGGACGCGAGGACCATCCGCAACTGATGCCCAGCCCAGGAGAATACACTCTGGTCCTGGACCCTGTCATATGCTCTGACACGCATACGTGCCGGTTCTCCCGCGTACTCATCGATGGCGGCAGCAGCATCAACCTTCTTTACCGAAGCTCTCTGGAGAAGTTGGGCATCCCGCTTGCTCAGCTGAAACCGAGCCGGCTCACCTTCCATGGCATCGTGCCTGGGCATTTGTGTACCCCTTTGGGAGGGTGCAGCTGGAGGTTCTCTTCGGGAAGAAAGGAAACAGCCGCCGCGAGCCCATCTGGTTCGAGGTGGTGGACATCAGCAGTCCCTACCATGCGCTGCTTAGCCGTCCAGCCCTGGCCAAGTTCATGGTGGTGCCACATTATGCCTATCTGAAGATGAAGCTCCTAGGACCCAGGACTGTGATCACAGTCTCGGGAAGCTTCAAGAAGTCTCTGGCCTGCACCAAGGAGAGCTCGCAGCTGGCAGAGGCACTGGTCATCGCCGAGGAGAAGCGGCAGCTTCTACATCGCGTGGAGCTTGCCCAGCAAGATGTGCCTGTTCTCCAGTCGCCGGTGGAGCAGTTCAAGCCGGCCAATGACACCAAGAAGATCCTGCTGGACGAGAGTGATCCCACCAAGTACGTCATCATCGGCACCGGCCTGTCTGCCAAATAGGAAGGCGAGCTCACCAGCTTGCTCCGTGAGAATCGGGACATCTTCGCATGGTCTCCAAAGGATATGCCAGGTGTGCCGAGGGAGCTGGCTGAGCACTCACTCAACGTCCGGTCGGATGCCAAGCCAGTCAAGCAACCGCTGCGGCGCTTTGCAGAAGGGAAAAGGAAGGCCATTGGTGAAGAGATTACCCGGCTCCTTGCAGCCGGCTTTATCATGGAGGTATTTTACCTTGACTGGTTGGCAAACCCAGTCTTGGTCCTAAAGAAGAATAACACTTGGCGTATGTGTATCGACTACACCAGCCTCAACAAGGCTTGCCCCAAGGATCCTTTTGCACTACCGCGCATCGACCAGGTGATCGATTCCACAGCCGGCTGTGACCTGCTGTCCTTCCTGGATGCCTATTCAGGCTATCACCAGATCCCGCTCTACCAGCCGGATCAGATCAAGACGTCCTTCATCACCCCATATGGAGCCTACTGCTATGTCACCATGCCATTTGGCCTGAAGAACACTGGAGCCACTTACCAGCAAACCATGCAGCGATGTCTGCAAGGGCAGATTGGGAGGAACGTGCACGCTTACGTGGACGATGTGGTGGTGAAGACCAAGTAGAGTGGCACGCTCCTGGACGACCGCAAGGAGACCTTTGCCAACCTGCGGCGCTATCGCATGAAGCTCAATCCGGAGAAGTGCACCTTTGGCGTGCCGGCTGGACAGCTCCTAGGTTATATCGTTTCCCAGCGAGGGATTGAGGCTAACCCCTCGAAGATAAAAGCCATCGAGGCCCTAGAGCCACCCACCCAGCTCAGGGACGTGCAGAAGTTTGCTGGATGTCTGGCCTCGCTCAGCCGGTTCGTCAGCCGGCTCGGGGAGAAGGCCATGCCGCTGTACCAGCTGATGAAGAAGACGGACCACTTTGTTTGGTCCCAGTGCGCTGATGATGCCTTCAATGACCTCAAGCGAGCCTTGTCTACCGTGCCAATCTTGGCAGCGCCGGCTCCGCGAGAGCCAATGCTGCTCTACATCGCGGCTACTCCGCGAGTCATGAGCGTCGTGATCATCGTGGAGCACGCCGAGGAGGGCAAGGAGCTGCCGGTTCAGCGCCCGGTGTACTACCTGAGCGAGGTGCTCACCCTTTCCAAGCAAAACTACCCGCACTACCAGAAGGTCACGTATGGCGTGTACATGGCGGCCAAGAAGCTGAAGCACTACTTCGAGGAGCATCCTATCATGGTGGTGAGCACCACTCCGCTCTCGGAGATCATCGGGTGCAAGGATGCGTCAGGCAGAGAGGCCAAATGGGCAATTGAGCTCGCCGCTCATACCATTCAGTACAAGCCCAGGACGACGATCAAGTCGCAGATCATAGCGGATTTCTTCGCTAACTGGGGAGAGCACCAGTACCTGCCGCTGGCTCCGGACTCAACCCACTAGCGCATGCACTTCGATGGCTCCAAGATGCTCGGGGGCTTGGGAACCGACGTCGTCCTCACCTCTCCCAAGGGAGACAAGCTGCAGTACGTGCTGCAGATGCACTTCCGCACGTCGAACAACGTCGCCGAGTACGAAGCCCTGGTGCATGGGCTCAAGCTAGCCAAGGAGATTGGCATCCGAAGGATCCCCTGTTTTGGAGACTCCGACTTGGTGGTGCACCAGGTCTCAGGGGAATGGGACGCCAAGGACACCAACATGGCCTCCTACCGCTTCTACGTGCAGCAGCTCAGCGGATTCTTCGAGGGCTGCGAGTTCCACCACATCCCCAGAGCAAACAACGATGAGGCGGACCGGCTATCCAAGATCGGCTCCACCAAGCAGGATATCCCAGTTGGGGTGTCGCTGGAAATCGTCCGCAAGCCATCCATCAAGCCCTCGCCGGAATCTCCATCCATCTACGTGCCTAGAGACCCCGCCCCGGCTCAGGTGCCACCACCGGACCCGGGGGCTACCGCCTCGGGGCTGAAGGAAGCAGCCGGCCAGCCCAGCGTGGCCGGCTCGACGAAGGACTCGGGGGCTGCCAGCTCCATGCCAGCCCCCATAGCCGGCCAATCAGACGAAGCCGGCACGACGATGGACCCGGGGGCTGCTGATCCCCTGTCGCCAGTGTCTTCCACATACGGGAGATACCATCCTGGGCGGAGCCATTCTCCAACTACCTCATCACTGGGGACTTGCTGCAAGACGAAGTGGAAGCTAGGCGACTTCAGCGCCGCGCGGGAGCATACACCATCATCAACAGCGAGCTGTACAAGCGCAACGTGTCAGGAATCTTCCAGAAGTGCATCGAGCCGGAAGAATGGATAGAGCTCCTGAGGGAGATACACCAAGGGGAGTGCGGACACCACGCATCTTCCAGAGCCTTGGTGGCCAAGGCTTTCCACCATGGTTTCTACTGGCCGATAACCCAGAAGGATGCAGAGCAACTGGTGAAACGGTGCAACGGCTGCCAGCGCTTCTCCAAGCATCAAAACACTCCAGCGGCAGCCCTCAAGACCATCCCGCTCACCTGGACGTTTGCTGTCTGGGGCCTAGACATGGTAGGACCATTCAAGACCGCGCCCGGGGGCTTGACGCATCTGCTGGTTGCTGTGGACAAGTTCACCAAGTGGATCGAGGCCAAGCCAATCAAAAAGCTCGATGGCTCGTCCACCATCAAGTTCTTCAACGACATCATCACAAGATATGGAGTTCCCCATAGCATCATCACTGACAACGGGACAAACTTTGCGAAGGGAGTCTTCGCTGAGTACTGTGGCCAGAAGGGCATCCGGCTGGACTTGGCATCAGTGGCGCATCCTCAGTCTAATGGGCAAGTGGAGAAGGCAAATGGGTTAATCCTGGCCGGCATCAAACCAAGCTTGGTCGAGCCTCTCGAGCGTTCAGCCGGCTGTTGGGTTGAGGAACTGCCCTCAGTGCTCTGGAGCCTACGCACTACCCCAAATCATTCTGTCGGCTTTACACCTTTCTTCCTGGTCTATGGAGCCAAAGCAGTGCTGCCCACTGATATCGAGTTCGATGTGCCCAGAGTTGTCCAGTACACGGAGAAGCAAGCAAAGGAAGCTCGTGAAGATGGCGTCGACCTCCTCGAGGAGGCACGTGAGCAGGCTTTGGCCAGATCAGCGCTCTATCAGCAGCAGCTGCGACGATACCACAGCCGAAAGATCCGTCCGCTCGCGTTCCACGAAGGAGATCTTGTACTCTGACTGGTCCAAAACACTAAAGGCATGCACAAGCTGTCCTCTCCTTGGGAGGGACCGTTCATTGTCAGCCGGGTGCTGGGCAATGGGGCATATTACCTCATCGACGCACAAGAGCCTAGGAAGAACAAGGCAGATAACTCTGACAAGGAGACGGAGCATCCCTGGAATGTCAGTCTCCTAAGACCTTTCTTCTGCTAAGGCAAAAGCTTGTACCCCGAAAAAAACTTGTCAATGAATAAAGGATAACGGAGCGGCTAGTTACGGCCGGCTCCGAGGAAAACACTTCGTGCATGTTTTGCTTCCTGCGTTATTCACTTGATCGGCAGCCGGCTCCGGGCACCGAGCCACAGCCGGTAGCCCTAAAAACGATCGATTCCTCATCAGCCGGATGAGTACTATGTATGAAGAATGTCTCGAGTCCAACCTCCACCTTCGGGCTCCACGCAGCCGGACGGATAGGAGCCGGCAGGCCACATACGAAGGAAAACCGCAGAGGAAAACCGTAAACGATAACTTGACTAAGCGTTGAAGACAGTGCTTGTTGACCGTGCATTGGCAAGCCCGAGCCGGGCGCCCGATAGACCAAAGTACTACTTCTCACCCCGCGGCACGCTCCCACCCTAGGCCGGCATTCGGCTGCCGGCCCAAGGGAGACCAACCGGCACCAGGCTGCCGGTTGGGGGTAGAAGGGCCGAAGGGTGGGGAGATTAAGGAAAAAGTTGAGGGAACCGGGCTAAGGCAGGCCAGCGAATGGTCGATGATCACAGTCTCTCGACGTTTGGGCTGAGTAGCCACGTCAAAGAGGTTCGAAGCTAGAGCTGCCTCGCTCGGCGTTGGCACCGTACGCGGACAAATTAGTTTTGAGCCAGCTGTCAGTCCAGCTATCCCAAAACTCGGGGGCTAGGGGGAAAGGGAATTGGCCCTCAGAAGTGGGCCAGCTCCAGTACCTCGCCGGCTATCCGGTCAGTTGGCGCTGCGACATGATTAGCAAACGAGCGACAAAATCGAAACTTAGCACCCGCAAAGAAATGGCTAGAGCCAGAAACTTGGAGATTTACTCCAGCCGCGGCAAGGGACATGCGAGGGCCTGAGAATGGAGACGTGCCGGCTCTGGCCTCACTCGAGCCGGCACAGGACTTAGCTTTCACTCCTATCCCCTCAAACTGGGGTTAGCCTGCATCTCCCAAAGCCGACCACCAGAAGCACTACTCCCTCTGCGCTGAAGCCAAAGGACCTCGCCAGAAGCGTCTGCGCAAGTCAGTGGCTATCGTAGCCCCTACCTATAGATTCGCGCGGCAATGGTTTTATCAAAGGAAGAATCCTAGCTGGGATATCATCACTGCGCGATGATGCAAACAGAAGACGTTCACACGATGGCAAACACACGACAGATGAGCAGAGACTTGCAAGAAACTAAAGAAGTTCTTAGGCATAGAACGGGCGATTACATAGTACGGGCCATGCTAAGGGCCAAGACAACAAAAGAACTCCCCCCCTCTGAGCCCCTAGACCTCTGTTGATGGTGCCGTTGTCAAGGAGGGGGCTTCGAGGGCGCTCGCCGATCATGGCCAGGGGGAGTAGGCGCGGGCGCAGCCGGAGGCGTCGACGATGCGGACACAGACGATGGGAGATCCAGAGCGGTGGGTCAGGATGAGAGACCAGCCCCACTTCAGGTCATAGTCATCGAGGAACTTCGTCCAGCCCTCGGTGAGGTAGCTCTTCCCCTGCTCATCGTGGAGGACCTCGACGAGGTACAGGGGTTGGCCGCCGCTGCCTTTCTCCACCATGATGCTCGTCAGGGGGTCCTTCCCCATCGTGCCGATGAAGCTGGCAGGGAGCAGCAGAAGCTCCTCGCACCCGGCCAGCAGGTGCACCATGGAGGTGGCGTACCCGTGCTTCGGGGTGTAGGAGAGCCACTGCTCAGGCGGCGGACGCTGGGGCTTGCGCGCCTTGCCGGCGGCCGCACTGGAGGAGCCGCCGGCGCTCCTGCCGGTGAGGCCCGGAGGGGCAGCCCCGAACGCCATCGCGGTGCCGACGAGGGCGGCCGCTGCCTCCAGGGGAGTCCCGGTGAGGCCAGCGACAGAGGTCGTGGCCGCGGGAGCCACGGCGTTGGCGGCGGCCAAGGCAACCACCCCTTCGGGGGGCCGTGGCGATGGCGGTGGAGCGATCGACCCCGGAGGGCTCCGCGGCGGCCGCAGCCGCAAGCGCCTCCAAGGTTTTCTTGTTGCGGCTGCCCGGGGGGCGGCCGCGCCTCTGAGGAACCGGTGGCGTCGCCGCCGGGCCATTTGCTTTGTTCTGACTCCCGAGCGGGCGGCCACGCTTGCGCCCGCCCGACCCACCGGCGGCTCCGGCCCCGGCTCCATTGATGGCTTCGAGCGATGACATTGGAGGAGGTGGAGCTGAAGGGGGAGAAGCGGAGGCGACCGCTCGACGAAGAGAAAGAGTGGAGATGCTTGGGAGTGGGGAAAACCCTCGAGGGCTCCGAGACTTAAAGGATGGTGAGGCATGAAAAGTTGAGCCAGTTTAATGCGAGTAAATCATACGCGTGGCGTTTTGATGGGACACATCACTGACGCAAGCCTCATCTCATCACGTGACGTCCTCTGGAATCATTATGGAGACCGAAGAGTCAAAGTGACAAGACAGGACGCTGCTGCACTGCACTGGCTACAGCGTAGGGACGGGACCCAAAGTGGCACAAGTTCCAAGGGAGCAGCGCACCGGCTCGCGACCGCCAGGCAGCCGCTAGCTGGATCGGACCTGGAGCCGGCACATCTCGAGATGGCCGGAGGAGTTCCACGTGACTTGGCCTCGAAACCAACAACCTCCAGACCAGACAAAGAATCCTGGGACTTCGACGGAAACAAGCTAACTTCGGCGAGAACAAGAACCCACCGAAGCCCCATGCAAACCCATGAGACTTCGCCAGTTTCGGGGGCTAGTGTCATGGGGATGACTTATGGGGCGTGCCAAGGGCCGAGCAATCTGCCGGCTGGCATCTCAGGAGTCTCCCCGGCGCTAGGATGAGAAGACCGGCTCCGCCCGACGGGCCGGCTGCGCCAGTAGCCGACTGGCGACTCCACCGAGGAGAGCCGGAGCCGGGCGATGAAGACTAAAGCCCTCCAACGGATGTCTCACCGAAAGTGGCCTGGCCCCGACAAGATCGACAGAGGCAAAGGACGGGAGTGACGAACGCCACGACCGGACTCGACCAATCAGCGATCAAGGAGCCTTCCCCACGAAAGGATCCGAGGCAAAAGGGAGGGCATATGCCTCCCAGATGCCGGTCCAAAGGGGAAAGGCGCTTTATAAAGCGTGATCGTCAGAGCAGGGCCAGAGGATCACACTGAGGACGTGGCCATGGAGGAGCCGGCAGCCGGCCGAACCGCCACCTGACCTGTAACCAGACCCCCACCTATATAAGGGGGTCTGGGCCCTTAGACTAGGGAGATCCGATCTTCTTCTTCCTCCTCTAGCCCGAACAGCTCAAGGAGCATTGTAACCACTGTCGAGATAATAAGAAGCAGGCAGGAAGTAGGGGTTTTACCTCCATCGGGGAGGACCCTGAACCTGGGTAAACCGAGGTGTCTCTGTTGGCACAATCCTGAGCCGGACCCATCGTCACCACCATCGAGCCCCTTCGTTAAGCCACCCCATGGCTACTGTCTCTAAATTCCCACGACATGTTTCATTTTAATTTCAAACAAGTTTCCGTAGAATATACTACATACACATTACACGTTGATGCATATATAATATTCGATCTCTATATATACAATTTCCAACAAGTTTCCGTACAACTACTTAATTATATGAAGATCACTAAATTACATATCTTGTTCCACGTCGTCTATATAGTGTTCTCTTTTTGGATCGAGGATGTCACATCCCAGAATTTTGGAATGTGAAATAAATTAAAATAGGAACCATGTTTATTATATTGATTGAAATTTCACAAGGATTTAAAACTTTTTGAATTATTTAAAAGCCTTATTAAAAAACATTTTGTATTTATTCAAATACTATGCTAGCATATTTGCAAAGGAAAACATTTTACAAAATGATTTATATCAAATAGAGTTGCAGTGCCAGCTGCATGTTTGAATTAAATTTCAAATACTATTTTTAATAAAGTTTAGGCCTTGATTTAAAAGGATTATTATCAAATCTTTTTCTTTTATGCAAGTAAGCCTTTGGCCAATTTATAGAGTTTATTTTGAAAATTAGTTTTAATTATGAAAACATGTTTATTACTGTTTTAAAATGTTGTTTTGAATATTAGAAAACTTTAGAATTTGGTTTGATTTCATTTGAATAACAAAATCAAAAGTTATGAAGAAAAGTAAAGAGAAAACAGAAAAAAAGAAAATGAAAAGAAATAAATAAAATAGAAAAGAGGCCGCAGGGGACAATTTCGGCCCAGATCTCATTTCGGCACAGCCCGTTAACTCCCCGAATCCCGAACCGTTACGCGCCAACGCCTCCACCTCGCTGACACGTTGGGCCCGCCTGTCAGGCTCTCCCCCAGCCACTGACCGACCGGCCCCACACGTCATCTTCCTCCTCTCGCCAGCAGTCTAGCCCGAGCACGGCACCCCTGCCAGCCGTCGATTTGGCGAAACCCTAGCCCCTTTCGCACACGACCCCGCGCCTATAAAGCCCCTACCCCTCCTCCCTCACCTCACTTTTTCTTCCTCGCTAATTCCGCCTCGAGCCGACGAAATCCGTCATCGGAGTCTGCCTCGCCTGCGGGTGTTTCTGGTCGATTCTGACGCCACCGGTGAATCTCGCACCTCCTTCTCCCTCCCATCTTTCTTCTTTTCTTCTGGCGCACCCCCTAACGCCCCTAGCTTGCTTTGTTTCGCAGTGAAACGGCACTGACGACTGCGCCTGAAGCACAACGCCGCCCGCGCACCTCCAGCCACCACTCCGCGCCACCAGAGGAAACAATCGACAGTGTCGATCAAACACCCGAGCCCGCCTTGTTGCCCTGCATCCCGTCGTGGTCACGCCGTCTTCCAGAAGTGGCCAGAAGCTCGCTGGAGTCCACTCCCAAGCCGCAGACCTCGCCGGTGGTTGAAACCCTAGATCCCCACGGTGAGCTCTCTTTCCCGTGTCTAATCTCGTCCGTCCGATCTGGATCCGAAGGATCGAATTAACTCACTTAAGCGAACAGGTACCCGCAGATCCCGACCGTCCAGATCTTCTAAAATCCGACGGCTCAAGTCGCTGATCCGACGGAATAGGTATCAACGAATCAGAAATCGCCACGTGTCGAGCCCGCATCTATTCGGTTTCCAATTAGATTTAAACTCCTTTTTAAAATCTGCAAACTTGTAAAATTCATATCTTTTGTTCTGTAGATCCAAAATTGCAAATAATACGTCCCTGGATTCCTAAAAATGTGTAGAACACTATTCTGTAATAAATTTTGTCTTTTGAACTAGTTGAAAACATTCAAATTTAAATAGGTGAGTTTGAGTGTTTTTAATATAGTTCAAATTCTATAAATCCTTTTCAGTTGATTCTTTTTGCAGTAGGATCATATTGCTGTCCTCTATCCAGTAGAACCATTGCACAAATTATTTGAACCAATTTTATCAAGTATTCAAATTCAAATGAGGATTTGAGTATTTTCTCGCTATATTTAATTCTACAATTATTTTAGGCATAACTTCTTTTGCAAAATTGAAGATCTTGATAATAGAAAACCACCCGAATACTTCACACACATTTTTTTTACACTTTTCCAAGAGTCAACTCCATTAGTTCATCTTTTTGCAAAATATAGTGGTGTTATGAGCACCTTGCAAATATCAAGTCCCAATTTCCTATCATGCACTTTGTGATATTTGACTTTGTTCCACTTTGCAAAGGTGTGAATAATCCTAAGTCCTAATGACCACACCAAATCTACCATAACTTAGTAAAAATCTACTCTCTATCTTTCTAAGTGCAAAACTATCAAACTACATCTCATCCAAAATTCTTCTAAGTGTTTTGACTACCCCTCCAACCCTATGACATAGAAGTTTCCCCATATCAAGACCATGAAGAAGAAGTTAAAGAGAAGACAAAGAGTTGAAGGCAAAACAAGAAGTTGAAGAGAAGACAAAGAGTTCAAGGCTAAACAAGAAGTTGAAGAGAAGACAAGGAGTTGAAGTCAAAAGAAGAAGATCAAGAGAAGAGAGCCCAAGTCAAGAAGATGAAAGTGTTAGACCTCATGACTTAGAAATTATTTATCCAACTTCTCAAACCAAGCCTAAGAATCTCCTTAAGCTATTTTGCTAAGTGTCTGACACTTCTTAACAATCTAGAAAACCCCCATCAACCCTTTGAAGTCTTTGACTTAGCCATTCTCTCCATCCATATCAAGTCAACTTCATCACTAAGACAAATCAAGACTAGGCTAAAACAAATAAACACTTTTGTTGTCTTGTTTAATTATGTTGTCTTGAATGGTGTGTTTATGTTGTGTTACTTTCTATCTTATAGTTGTACGGAGAGCCATATATGTTGATTTAGAGAAGTACAATCTTCAGCAATTTCTAAGGCAAGTGTCACTCTTGTTCATAAATTTCCCAATGGTTTACTATGCATGTAGTGTTTCCTTTCTTTTAATAATATGCATGTGTAGATAGTTATGATTGCTATCTCCTATTTAGGATATCCCTGATTACCCTGTTAGAAGAAACACCGTAAGTGTAGATTGCTTAGTTGTGCTATAGAATTCGTGGTTGGGATTCCACATGTTCTTTTATTAAGTTTGAAAACTATGTTTTGCAAAAACTAAGAAAACAACTAAGTTAATGAAACACCTGGGTGGAAATTGGCAAGATGGATTTATGTTGAGTGGTTACACCGGAGCCATCTCTATGGCGGTCGTGTGTATCTCACTTGTGGACGGCCACCCAAGAACAAAGAGATTGGAGACGTTCAAGTCGTGAAGCTTTCAGTGCAACCACGAGTCATATGGGCTCTGTCTTGACCAACTAAGTTGCGAGAACTCAGCCAGACAGACAGAGGGTGGTAGTGAGTTGTAGGATGGAACGCGTCCGGGTTGGTCTGAGGGATTGCTTCTGAAAAGTCTCATCTTAGTCTTCACTTGGCCATTCAAGCAAAATGAGCATCATGGCAAAAGAGGTTGACTGAGTCTTGTGGGAAAAGTGCACCACCTATGCAGAGGGTTAAAAACTAAGTACTTAGCCGTGTCCCCGGTTACGGACAATTTTGAGTGACATGATTTTGAAGCTGTTCAAGGATATCCTCATCCCAACTTCTTTAAAATTAAAACTTGAGTGGTTAACAAGGGATTGTTGTGTGATCATAATTATATACACCTGGTGGATTCCTGTGTGTGCATAATTAACTAGGAGCACCTGGTGGATTCTAGTGTGTCCAGTAGTGTTTTAAAAGAGAAATAAGATCTTTTGAAAAGTAGGATAAAAAATTGCTTTTCTGCAAGCTTAGCCTGAAGATCCACTTAGCCAAATATTCATGTAAGTGTTAGGACTCCATTTGTGTCCACCAAAAAGTGACATCTTGCCAATACAATTCAAGTGTATTGACACTTTGTGGCTGCAATGTTTCATGTTGCAGGTTTTGATGATAAGAAAGGTACGACAGGGTTCGAGTCTATCCGCAGCATGTTCGCCTGTGGCACATGAAGAAGAAGGACTCCATGCTATTTTTGATTTCATTGTAAACTCTGAAAGCTTTATGCTATGAGTATTGTAAAGTTTCTTTATGTAATTGCTGGATCATGCGATGTAATAAAATGACCTTTGTTTCTTGATATTACATCTTAAACTGTGTGTGCTAGCGTTTGATCCAGGGTCTAGCACTGAAAAGCATAGGGATTGTCATCTTTAAAAGGTGAGGTCACTACAGATGGTATCAGAGCATTGTGTTGCCCTTAGGTTCGTGACCCTAGGACTGGACAAAGACCCCTTAGAAATGTAGGAGTCGCCTTATTTCTAAGTTAAAAATTTACACACTCATTACCTCATAAACTCTTCCCTTAGTCATTTTTGTCTCTACTTCTCTTCATTCGAACTCAAGACTGAAGAGCTTCAACTTCAACAACTCAAAGGACTTCAAGATCCACCCACCTCTATCATCAAAGGAAGCAAATTGAAGAAGTCTAGAAGAAGAAGTCTATGCATCAATAGTTCTAGGACTTAGAAATTCTTACGAAGGACCTTGATAACAATAGAACTATTTTGCAAACAACGAGCTACTTGCCCAAATCAAGGAGAAGGTATTCTAAGAACAAGAGGAGAAGTTCATGTTCAAGATGAGCAAAAGAAGATGAGAGAGATTAGGAAGTACCCTAGGATTAAAAAAATTATCCAAGTTTTACCTTCTTGTTATAGTATTCTTTCACTACTTATTCCGTTGTTTTAAAATCTTTTAGATGGCCAGCATCAACGAATCCGTCAAGAAAGGACCTGTGATGACCATGACCCTGAAGTGTGAGACTGAATTTCCCAAAGCATTGAAGAACCTCATGTTAAGCATGGGAATGCAAGGAGAAGCTGTCTACAAGGGATTTCCCGTGATTGATGAAGGTCAAGAATATTGGTGGGTACAACTCCACCTATACAAGAACAAAGAAGACGACCACAAGAAGATGGGACTCTGGATGTTCACCAACTCTGAGATGTATCCATCATTCTTTGACTCTGCAAGATGTGCTGCTTGGAAGGCTATAAAAGAACTTGGAGAAATACTCAAATGGAGACTTCATAATACTCAGAAGGACCTCAAAGAAGAAAAGGAGGATACTACTGAACTGAAGGAAACCATAAGTCAACTTCAAAGTGGCATGGTAGAACTTGCTTTTGATCTTAGTGTTCAAAATGATCTCAACATCACCAAGGATGATCAGATTGCAGCTCTGAAGGAGAAGATAGGCCAAAACAATGGATCTGCCTGAAAGGGAACCAAAAGCTTTAGTTGGACCTCCACTTAAGATTTTCAATAAAGCGACGTCGTTGTAATAAATGTTTATGATCATACCGACTTGTGGAATGATCGTACCTTTCGTTTGTATTAAAACTTGATTGATGAGTTGAATGCTTGTTGAATGTTTATTGATTGAAAGGTGATTTACCTTGAATTGTTGCTAACTGGTAGGAACATTCCTTAGAGCTTTCCACTCTATTCTTCTCCCTGTTAAAAACCTAAACCCTACCCTAAAACTTAAACAGATGCATCGTCAAAGCCAGAGCAGCCTCAATAACTCTCAGATGGACTTAGTGATGCAAAGGATGATAGAGACGCATACCCAGTTGACTCAAGTGGTAACCCAAAATATGATCAGAAGCAAGAGCAATGAGTTACCCCCAGGAGTGCAGCAACTGCTAAATGCATATACTCACATTGTGCAAATGGCGTCTCGGATCATGACTAACAACAACAATGCATCACCAAGTGATCCAAGCAATGACAAGCCCGAAGAACATGTTGTGACAAGAAACCAAGCTTGCAAACTCTGTGGAGATATAGGACATATATCTAAGGATTGTGAGGAGCAATGCCATAGTTGTGGAAGAGACCATTGCAATGAAGAATGCCGCTTGTCGAAGGTTATGTGTCTTTTGTGTGAAGGAACAAATCACGTCCTCGCAGAATGTCATCTCTACGCTATGGTGGATGAAGTGAATCAACAAGTCAAGCAGAAGTTACATGAATCACTTAGGAAAGCAGGTGCGGAATTCGAGCCTAAGGAGGCGAAACATTTTGTCACCACCAAAAGAAACAACCCGAGCGGAAGACTACAAGTAACCAAAAATAACCATAAGAAGAGAGAAAGGTTTCCCTCAACCATAATGGAGTATGAGAAGCAAGAATTGGAATATCTTCTAGCCCTGGAGAAGCCAAAGAAGAAGAAAGATATTAGCCAAGTAGAGTGCCGTGAATGTAAAAGGTTAAGACACTATTCGTGGGACTGCCCGGATAAGGGGAAATGCAAAGAGAATGAGAAAAGGGGTTATGTAATCAATGGAGGGCAAAAGAAGGATCGTGCTCAAGATATTTGTTTCAACCGTCGCGAGTATGGGCATTATGCTATAAACTGTCCAGAAAAGTATAGTGGAAAAGATTTCAGCCTTGTCACTTGTTACAAATGTGGCGACAAAGGACATTATGCAAATAAGTATCCTGAGAAGTACTCAGCGCGCCAGTAAATAAGGACAACTGAAGGATGACACACTATAGTGGGATATGATGACACATCGACGAGCAACCAACATAGAAGATGTCGTATGCAATTGCTGTTTTGTAATAAACTAGCAGGGTGACCCGCGCATTTGCGCGGCTATATTGGTTCTTTTTTTTGTGTTTATTTGCCTTATGAGATATAGCACTTAATTAAATTTGGCTTTTTTTGTTCGGTAAGAAAATCTATGAAGTATGGTATTCGTAAGGATTTTGATGTGTCACAACGGGGGATTGAAATATTTTGACCCTCTATGAAAAAGCATAGGCCTCTATAATAGTCTACGCCTTCTTCTTCCATGCTTCCTCAGGTCTACTTTTTATTTTAATAAAAAATCTATAAGAACTAAAAATTGTAATAGTGTCATGTAGTTAAACCTCATGTTAGACTCATAATTAGCCATAAGGCAGATACTGGTTTTGTTATCACGTGCCTCTAGATTATTTCATGCATGCATATTTTAGTTTAGCTTGCCGCGTTCTCCATCTATCCAATCGTCTACATCTCTCTCTCTCTCTCTCTCTCTCTCTCTCTCTCCATTCCTATGTATCAAATGGAAGGTAAGTTTCATCATAGGGATATTTCCACTTTTAATAATATGTACTAAACTTTTCTAAATAGGAGTATGAATGGCAGAGGCCATAAGATATATGACTTGTTGCTTTAAAAATTAGAACTTACTAGCTAAATGCCCGTGCGTTGCAGTGGATTCCTATCTTTTTTTGTTTTGTCTTCTATCCTTTGCTCTTATATTAATTTTCGCATTTGCGTTCAACTCCAATTGGACATGGTCCATATCTTGTAAGCAAGCCCTGACCACCCACATAAATGTGTGCTAGTGCGACAACTTGAGCATTACCAATTTTATCGTAGAGGGACACCAAGAAGTCACATCTCTCCCCTCCCTCTCCCTCCCTCTCCCTCTCTCTCGTCGTCCCTCTCTTTCTCCGTCCCTCTTTTTGTTGCTACTTCTCCCCATAGTTCCTTTCACCCGCATTGTCTCTTTTTAGTTCAAAAGCACTCCTTACTGGATCATAGGGGGAATAGTTTACATCATGGATATGTTGCATCTTTTCTGCATGTCCATCCCTCCCACATCCCTCTTTGTCTCTCCCTGTCGGTGCTCCCAGAAACAAGTGTGTGTGTTTGTGGCTGCTACGCATGGTGCACAACTCATATAGCTAAATGCCCGCGCGTTGCCACATATCTCTCCTTGTTAATATCATTTCCCTTCAACTATGTCTTATCTACAATTTGATAGGTCATTATGCATGATGCAATACATAATTACAATAAGATATGAGTTGTTTTACTCTCTTCTTCACTCTCATATTAATAATGGTGTGGTATCGGGCTCTGTTGCTGCCATGTGTTAAGCTCGCTTTGAACTCCATGTTGCATCACTTCATGTTGGCGTGAAACTTTGTCCTCCAACTTAAATGGCATACGGTCGCACATATATGGCTTGCCCTAATTTTTTATTATAGAGGAGGAACATGTGGCAATACCAATAATACCATAGGGAAAGTCCAGGTGTGAGCCTCAAAACATTTCCACACGGGGAAATATTCTAAAGATGGTTGCACTATGTTTCTTTAAAATCTAGAAGAACCCCTAAATATCTCTCTTCCCAACCTCTATGTCACGCTCATCCATATTTTGATAATATACTTTAACTAAAAATATTCTGTTCTCATGGTATTTTGTGGCGACCTTCCTATCCAGGACACAAATAGCGCAAAAAATAGAATTTATGATAAAACGGTATTACACAAATGATGGCGTTGATGTCCTATTTATAAATAATAAAATGCACATACTAAAATGACAATATTTGCGTCTCGATTTTCTTCGATGGCAACAAAATGAACATTTGTGACCGCATGAAACATAGAAAATAAATACACAGTATAGCTACAAAAAAACTGAAACAAAAACCTAACTAAGTGAAATGCCCCTTTGTCAAACCTCTACGATTTCATCGAGCTATGTTGGATATGATGACCTTGAGCAATAGCCTACAACGGAGAAAACTCTGCTCAAGTTAAAATGATCTCACATCTGAGGTAAAGACTGAAAGAATGAAAAAACAAAAACCATCTCTGTTTGGACAATTCGACATCCTATTGACATAGTAAATTTGTCTATGTGATATTGTATGTATTACAAGGTATAATAATATTATGAAGGGTTAGAAGACGTCTTCATTCTACACTTGTCTTAATTCTGCACTTGGATAAGTCATAACATGACATATTGTGATACCCGTCATCTGAACTGAAATCTTCGCTGCCTCCGGAATGTAAGAAAAAAGTTTCCTAACTGAAAGAAAGTTTGTCGAGCAGCTGTATAGCATGGATAACATTTGACAGAGCTCAAATCTCATTTGAGAATGTTCTTTCCCTCTACATTCTTATAAATGTTATTATCAGTAGTGATTGAAAGTTTGAAACCTTTCTGCTAATGTGAAATATATCAATGTCCTTCTGTAAGAAATTTAGAATGCAATTACCATGGATCAACAAAAGTTACAAATAGCAACGACGTGAGGATTACAGACCACCAAAAGCAATGAATAAGCTCAAGGAAAAATCCCATCATGAGTTAGTGTTCAAATCTCATTTGATAGTGTTTTCTCTCTCTACATTCTTAAACGAATGTTGCTATTTTACACAAATATCATCCTACTATACTGCTGTGAGAGTAAAAGGAGAATCGTTGAACAAGGCCTGTATTTCAGGTTATAAAGAAGGAAGAACACACAAAAAATCACACCTCAGTCATACGTACATGATTTCCTAAACCATGTCATGCAGCTTCAAACCCAAAATTTAGGTACACATGGGTAGTATCAAATCACATTGTGCATGCCAAAATTTTGGCTGGGCTCATAGCGTTCTACAGTTGTACTTGTCAGCGTTGTGTTCCTGCGGGACGCCCAATAGCTTCGCTGGCAAAGATCGTTGGGACATGGCGCTGCTGGTCCGGAAGATTTGAAACACCAACGATGTTGATCGCGATCTAGATGACTTCAACGCGACCGCCACAGCGCCTTGGTTGCGGATTGCGGATGCTCCCCTCTCAACGGTGGTGACCAATGTGATCGCCTTGTACGCGGCGGTGCTGTGCGCCTGATCGGCATGGGCGAGTGCGTCTCTCCTATTTGTGGTGGTCACATGCATCGTCGGCGCGGCCTCTACGCTGGCCGCTGCTCTCCATGTTCCCGGTCTCGCGTCGCAGAGGTGTTGCTCAGCAACATCATCATGGCCGCGAAGGCTGGCGACGTCTGCGGTGCGAGCAAGGCATCGGCGCCGGCGCTCGTCTTCATGATCACTGTGGACGTTCGGGCGATTGTGGTGGTCCTTGGTACCCTGTGAGATCTTCCCGCTAGAGGTGCGGTCGGTGGGGCAGGATGTGACAGTGGTGAGATGAGCTTTGGGTTGACTTGGTTCATGGCGCATCCGTTCTTGCCATGTTGTGCCGCATGTGGTGGGTCGGGATATTCTTCTCTTCTTTGTGTGGTTGGCGACCATGACAAAGATGAAGGTCGTGCTTTGACGCAGCACAGAAACGGTGGCATCAGGAGAGAGAGAGAGAGAGAGCTGCTGTGAGGAGGGGTGTCATCGATCATGGTCAAGAGATGTTATTTTGATGATAGGATATGTGAGAGAGTTTCGCCCATTTTGTTGGAGTTAACGGCGTCCGTTGGTATGATCCCTTTTTTTCGTTGTCTGTTTTGCATGCGCTTAGCGTGGGATTTTTGGGAGTCAGTAAATAGCGGGATTTTGATCTATAAAAAAGTAAATAGAGGGATGGCATTGGTGGGTAATTTGGTGTCTTATCTAAGGGCAAAATCGGAAACTGAAAGTGTGACACCGGACACCGCTTTTCGCTTTTATAGTAAAGATATTTGCTTTGCTTTAGAAATTGGAACTTATATTTTCTGAGAAAACACTGTTTCGCTTCGTTCAGACTATACACTCGATTGGATGATTTTATACGTGTTACAAAATATTTGCAAAACACATGAGCAAGTGCCGACTCATGCATGCCTGACTCGATGTTATATATTTTTAACATGTTTTTCTACTCTATGACTTCTAGACTACCTGTAGAAAATCTAATTGCAAATTTCTCTCTAATTTAGGTTATGTTCCACATTGTTAAAATTGCTGATTTTAATGTAAAATGCACTTTGTATATTGATTATATGAAAATAGAGGAATAAAAAATATTTTGCATAAACACCCTCGGTAGGCCTCTTCTTCTCCCTTTGGCGTCCCTCTATTCCCCACACCTGAGGTCGACCTGAGTTTTGGTGGCGTGTCCGTCAGTCGAGGACGTCAAATGAGTTTGGTTGCCATTGACCATCAGTTAAGATCAAAGAAAATTAATTGGAAGACATGGCAAGAATGAGTTTCACGCAGCAGTATTGGTTGCTTGCACCAACTGTACACAGAAAGATAACGGGCTTGTCCTGTTGAGATGGACAACATCTTACACTTACACTGGCCACTGGATCGGAGGGATGTTCACCTCTACACAGAATTCACCTATATATATGTATGTTGACTCCATATTGATCAATCTTGTTGGCGGGTGGACTTGGAGCATGGGGCTTAGGTACCGTGATGATTTCCTTCATCCATTAGCGCCTATGCGCCATCAGAATCTCCCACAGCGCGCAACCGCCATTAGAACGCAGTCCATCGATCAATTTTGAAAACTGTCGACCGCAACACGTCAACACCGATTTGATTTATTCCCGTTCTGAGAATCTGAGATGGTGCCACAGCAAAACGATTCTCCTCCGATCTCAGCATATACGATTGTTAGACGAACACGCCGCGGTGTGCTCGTAAGTTTCCCGGTGGCATGACACGCCGGAAGCCCTCGCTATTAAGTTGTCGAATTGTTTCGCCTAGCTGCGCCCGTGCATGATCAATCAATGGAGTATATATACTATACTAGCAAAAATACCCGTGCTTTACTACGGACTAATTTAAATCTAAATTTCTGCATAATAATTTAATCTATTAAAATAGCACAAAATCCTTGATTAGACTGTCATGCTAGTTTACCGGATTGAACGGCGTTTACATTGCCTGAATCTTCACTGGTAGATAGATGATGATAATTAGATTTAATAATATTAAATTTAGAACATGAATCTAGTGTTCCATGATCGCACACTGTAAGCATGAAAGGTCACTTATGAAATTTGAACATGTTTAAAAAGTTTGAAATTAGTTATCTGTAACTATGCAATAATTTAATACAAGATCACATGAAACTGATGTTACCTAGATGGATTGATTCCACTGGCGGATGATTACTATTGACCACAACGCAAAATCTTACCTCAAACATCTGAAAAACTCGCCTCCCGCTTTAACCTAAACAGGTCGTGGGCAACTCAAGGTAGCAGAACATAAAGTTAAGAGAAAAAACGAAAAATCATGTAGCAAACAGAAAGGCAACAATGAGGCCACAACACCTAGCAATCTCATATCTATCTAATAGTTATCGTAGGAGCATTAAACAGAAAACATTTTTTGTGGGCAAACGTATAACTTTTCATATACATCTAGACTTGAGTCATGATATCTCACACACATAATTCATTGAGGAAATATTGATGCCATATCTATTTTATTCAGTTGGTTTGATGTAAATGTTGTGCATATATACAGATATTTAGTTGAATTTATGATATTCACAGATGGTTGCTATTTATTTTCCTGCTTCCATTAAAAACGAAACCAGTGCTCGATCAAACGCATGTACAGTACAAGAAGCATGCGTTTCACAGTGCAAGGAGGCAGTAATTAACACAATACTACATGGAGTTACGTAATAAATGGCAAACGAAGAACTTTAGAATTGAGGCAGTGCAAAGGACCTTAACAACTTCAGAACTGAGGCATTGGTACGACGCGACAGATTTCTTGGGGATTTTTCGCCCAGGGTCGCGCACATCAGCGACAATTTCCCCACGCCAAAGGATTGAGCTGTATCAGGATCACGATTGAGAGCACCTCCGGCGCATCATCATGGGCTCGGAGACAACTCGCGCTGACTCCCCAGCCCTTTGCACCGACTTGCGCGCAGCGGCTATTGCCGGCGACCACCAACTCGACGACCCGTAGCCGGCGGCCCCCTTCCTCGACGAACTCTGAGCATGCTATTAATTAACTTGATCGTGTCCTCCGCCTCGTGATCTAATCGATTCTCCGCAGGCAAAATTTAAGGACGCTGCCTTGTGCTAAGTCCGGTTGGATTACGACTCTGAAGGGACGGTAGCGTGATCAGCCATGGTTCTTAACTGGGTCGACCCACGCCTAACCATCGATCGAAGGAAACACACGGTTTTTTTCTCTATTTGTATAGAAAGCGTAAGTCCGGTTGGATTACGACTCTGAAGGGACGGTAGCGTGATCAGCCATGGTTTTTAACTGGGTCGACCCACGCCTAACCATCGATCGAGGGAAACACACGGTTTTTCTCTATTTGTATAGAAAACATATTTTTGGTGGATTGAAAGCGTACTTGTGCCTCTAGCAATATTATTAGTAGAGATATGTCAACAGAGTATATTCTAGATGGCAGCCTATATATACCAGTCCGGTCGGGACTCTTTTTTCTAGATGTATTTTTTTGAGTTGCTGGGACTCGCTTGAACGTGATTAGATTTGTACCTTCAGTCTACAACATGGAGTCCGCTCGGGACTCTTGTTTTAGCTGTATTTTTTTTGCGTTGCTGATCAGGACTCTTGAGCGTCATTAGATCTGTGCCAATAGTCTACAACGTGGAGATCCCAGATCAGTCTAAATCTTAGCCGTTCCTATTCTTTGTTAAATCTCAACCATCTGTTGTTAGTTGTCTTAATAATATAATAGATAGAAGATGTCATAAGGATTTGTAAGGAGTGAAATAAGAAAACTATGTGGTGTGGGTAGTACTCTCATGATGTAATAAGGTGGAATGAAAGTCTTCATGTATCTTTTCAAATCAATCTTTTATGCAAATCTCGCTCTAGTAATGTTGTTATTGCCCATAAGATGAAGTTGTATGGAAAGCAAATTTCGTCAAGGAAAAGATCAATGAAGGGTTCTACTACTTATGAGATAATACCATATAGGATTTTTCACGTAAACAATAGCCCAGGACTCGATAGAAGTTTCTATAAAAAAAAGGTGAGCCTAATGGGCTCGAACAATGGTTCAATCTCCATGAAAGTTGTTTTTATCAACTAGTGAGGTTGACCAAGAGTTAGTGTATGAGATGTACTGTAACACCCCACTTTTTGTAACCTGTTTAAGCTGAGTTTGGTAATGCAAAAATGAGGGCCAACAAAAACTTTTTGCAACTAAATAAAAAAATAGAGTTTCCTGTGTGTTTGCTTGGATTGTTGTGAAAATATTGTTTGCAAAAGTATTGTGTGATGGGTGAGTTTCTGGACCAACTCAATTTTTGTGATCTAGTGATCATGCCATCCCTTGGGTTACTAGCTTTTTATCAAAGTAAAATAACTTGGCACCTCCTTTATTTTAAAATATTTTACTTTTCCAAAACAGGAGCCAAGATCTATTTTTGAAACAAAAAAAAAGCTTTACCCAAACCTGAGCATTTACAAAACTACAGGGACCTAGTGTTGTAGTCCCACTATTTTATAAAACTACTATTTTATAAACCTTGGTTAGTGGTTTTTAAACACCTTTGGGACAACTTGGTAAAGGGGATGTTTATGTCTCCAATAGTTTTTGAAAGTATTTACTAAAGCTTTCTTCCCTTATTTTAAACTCTTTACAACTTCACCAAGGCATGATCATTATTGAGTACTTGTTCTGTCCCTGTTCTAGTAATGCTAGATTGGTTGCTAATGTTTGGGTTTTGTGTGATGAGTTGATGTGGTGTGATCTTACTTGGCTTAAATTAAGTTGCTTGTGTATAGTTGTGATCTACGAGTAGGCCTGTGGCCTAACTCAATCCTTCAAATTTTAGATTAAACTCTAAGGTCTTACCATAAGACATTAGGAGCCCTTCTTGAGGACTTTGCCACTAGTCATTTTAGCCCCATAGAACACCCCTGAGGTTATAGGAACCATCCCCATCCAACCCTAAGAATTTCCTCTCAATTTTCAAAAATTATTTTCTTGCAGGCATTTCATCAAACACCTTGTGTGTACACTATCTTCACTACTGTTAACAGATTCAGTTTTCAGATGTTTGTATTAAGCTCATAGGTTCTATCCATAGCCATGCACCTACCTAGAACTCATCCTTGTCATCTAATCTTCCATTCTCTCCATTAGCACATGGTCACTTGAGACCATCTACTAATTGTTCTAATCATGTTTCTGACCCTACTCAAATCAGTGACCATTTGCCATGCAGTTGATCCACTTTCCTCCACACTTTTAAATTTCGAACTAAATCTAGTAGAGACTCTCCTATGCCCTACTTCTCTTCTTATTGACCTACTATACCTTTCCATACCCTTGTTGGTATATTTTGGAGGCTTGCTCTAATGAGTGTGAGGTGGTTCTGAGCTCTAGTCAAAACTGTTTCAAATCCTTTTATTTCTTCATACACCTATGGGTTATTTCTTAGCACACCATCAATCATCTCCATAATTCAACTCTTCCCTAATACGTTCTATAAATGTTGTTCATGCATAATATCACTCCTTCATCCTCGAAAATAATTACTGCAAACACTATTCCCTTATTCTCTTCTCTTATTAACAAATGCATAGAAATGGAGGCCATGCCATTTCTTGCACTTTTCCTAATCAAATAAAATTTGGGAAGCACTGTACCATGCTATCTCATGCATGTAGAGTCATAAGAACCCAAACACTACTTGTTAACTTTTAATTTCTCAAAATCTCAAACCAAGCCTATCTTTCTCACTCTCTCTTCTCTTGGTCGATTTTGATCAAAGAAGGAGTGCATAGAATACCAACACCCCTCTCATGTTTCTGCAACTTGTGCATTGCTACAGTGACTCGTTTGTCTCATGTGGGTGGAGTGTGTGCATGGTATCTGATTCAAAATCTTGCAAGGATCCTACCCTCCTCTCTCTGACTCCACCTTCACCCAAACAACCCCAACCAGATGTTGCGCCCTCTCCAGGTCACCACCATGACCCCACGCCTCGGTGGCTAGAGCTACACCCCTCCCAGGTCTCCTCCCTTCTCTCATGCTCTCGGTGGCCGTGCTAGCTTGGTCAGGAAGGAGAAAGCCGAGCCGACCTCTAAGACTGTGCCATCAGCCTCCCCTGCAACCCTACAGACACTAGGACACGCTAGCCTCGCCCAGAATTCAGCCAATCGGGCTCAGGCTTGCCGCCCACACCATGCCATCGACAACTTGGACGCGCCCGGCGTTCCGAGTTGACCAGCACCCTAACCCCTCTCCCCTCCACACACGTGAGCAAGGCAATGTACCTAGACACCCACGCTGCCCCCAACATGGACGCTCGTACACCACACCACCCGTGCACCGTGTTGAACACCTGCGCACCCGAAGCTAAACGTGCCGCTCCCGGATATTTTAGGATGCAAACGATGCTCCCGTCTGTACCCTTGGACTCAGACCACAACTCCGTGCATAGAGCACCGCCATCCCACCCAATATCGTCTAGTGAGACCCACCGTGCTCCGAGCTCACCGCCCAGGTATATATGTTCAGAGACCAGCCCTGGGCCTTTGTTTGCAAGCCATTTCCCTTCTCTACACTCCACAAACTCACCAGAGGAAGTAGAACATCTCCCCCAGCTTCCCCCTTGCTGTGGGGAGCTCGCCATCGTCTCCAGCTCCAAGCAACCATGGCAGAGACTGCCGTCGCTACTGCTTCTCTTCCCTCTCCCTCTCGGCATAATCGATAACCCCTTCAAGAGATCTGTATGAGCCTACTTTTATTTTGTATTAGGAACGCTGGAGGACGCCGCCATCATCTCGCCCATGTAGAACCCGACGTGGATGAGGCTGAGGCGTCCGAGCTCCAAGCGCCGCGCCAAGACCATCACCCAGACCGCCGTAACCTCCGCTTCCGATCTGCATGCTTCTCCGACGGCATGCAGCCGCCCTAGGTGAGCCCTTGCGTGGTCTCTGCAAGGGTTAGGGTTTCCTCTCGCGTGTGTCTGTCGCAGGGAGGAAGATGACGCGTGGCCGTCGATCTTCCATTAGATCGGACGGCCAGCATCTCTCCGTACCCCTTCGGCCTCCTGCGCCACTGATGGGCGGAGCCCGCCTGTCAGCACACCCGGGCTCTCCTCCCGTGCTCCCGCAGCCTGAATGGGCTGGCCCGGCGCTGTGCTACACCGGCCGATCAGATCTGGCCCATGCGCATTTTTTTAGAAGAATATCTCTGTTACTTTTGTAAGATCTGTGAACTTCCAAAATTCGTAGAAAAATAACTATAAGCCCAATTGCAATGATTCAAATTTCTGTGAACTCCTTAGAGTATTATCTATCCAATAGTACTGGTTGCATGTCATTTGAAGCCCTGTGGGATGACTTGTATTTAAATTGGTAGATCTAGTCACTTTTCTTTCAAAAATCCAAATGTGTGGCTCTGTAGATCCAATTGGAGTGGTTCCAATTTTCATAGATGCTATGAAGTGTTAGTTTGCATGTCTCACTGAGTTTACTATTTTAGGACTTATATACATGCAGTAGTAATTAATATGACTGATTTTGCATTTAGTCTTAGATAAAATACCATCTGCAATAGATTAGGAATTTTTGAATGAATCCAATTTCCTTGGACAGTGTTCAGGAAGATATTTCCAGAACACTTTTGCTCATATTTTTCTGATATTCAGAGAATATCTGAGAATTATTTTGGTGATACAGTTATAGTTTCTATTGTTCAATTCATAGAAAGTAAACCACAACTTGTTTTGGGATGAAACCAACTTTGTTGGGTTCATATGATTGTTTTCTACCTGAAAGTGTGCTGAGTGTGCTGCTTGGTCCATTTGAACACCTGCATGCTTGATTGAAATGGAGTGGTGTGGTGAATCCTTTATTTGAAAAACCCTAGTTTCTAATAGGAGTAACTTGCTAATTAAAAACCTATAAAATCTTATTTTGATTTCTAAACATGTTTGTTTCTAATACTCTTTGATTGTGTGGTATTTAGTGATGGAATGTTTGTGACTTGTGCATGCATGTATATTTATCTGCGTGTTATTATCTTTCGGCGATAGAATCGAACGAGGAGTGTACCGAGGAAGGTGAAGTGTACGAGTACCAGGAAGAAGAGGACCAGGGACTAGCCAACCAAGGCAAGCCATCTATACTTGATGCATATCTGAATCCTATTCACTTATCTTGCATGTTTCTTAAAGGTTTATCAAATTGCATGTTTTTATATTGCTATAGTCCTCATAGCAATTATTTGTTGGCTCAAGCTCCACAAGCCAATTTGTTATCATCCTTTGAGATGACCCCTTTGAACACCTATTCTTTACCCTTGCAGTAGTAGCTTGTTGCTTATCAGCAAAGCCTTTGGGAAACTTCTAGTGGAGCCAAAACTCTAGGATTGGGAACACTCAAAGAAAGTTTCTAAAATGTTTTCGAAAACCTTGGAGTAGTATCTACTCCACTAAAATGCTTTCAAAAATGGTTTTGAACAAATGAAGATGATCATGGAGGATAAAGGAGTTGGTGGTTTTTCAAATGACATTGGTGATCACTAAGTGTTTGCTCTGAACAATTAACCTGTGCAAACACATTACCCCGGTATGGGACGGGGCTTAGTCCAAAGTTTATCTGCCTTAGTGCGGGGAGCCTCGCACTATATAAGGGTTTGTAGGACCTCAGAATCTGGGTTGTCGCAAGTCGTGGGCAACAGTGTAGCAGGCCCGCCAATAGGCTACCCGTCCGGAAGACACTTGGGTTTCTCCCGCCGTGGCACTAGAACTACGCTCGATGGAGGTAGATGGCCAGGGTTTGCCGAGGAGGTATAGTCCACAGGGTAGGCACCCGTACTAAGGTGGATAGATGGAAGGCTCTGATCGATTATCCGAACCCCGCATACTTGTGTATGACGGTCCGTGGTGGTATCCCAGCGGATTTATCGGATGGTGTGGGTAAAGTGTACAACCTCTGCAGAGTGTAAATCTATTCGAATAGCCAAGTCCTCGGTCATGGACGGTTGGGATGACCGTTACTTAGCCCAATGTCGGTTTTGTTTTCAAAGGCTATTTCCGGAAAAACGGAGAAAGGTGCCGGACAGAGTACTCAGAGGGTACTGCCGTGGCACGGTTATGGTTCGGAGTACTTGCAGGGTACTGCCGAGGAAATGGAGATGGTCATGTGTGATTGACCTGGTTTTATAAAGGAAGGTGGTCATGTTTGATTGACCACCGGCTCTCTCTTGAAGAATAAATGAAATTCCCCTTTCCTAGAGATTTTTACTAGAAAGGGGTTTGTAAATATTTTCTTTAATAAGGATATAGAAATGTCGTAAGACATGCTATATCGACACGAGAAATTGACTAGTTAGGATAAACTAGACTAGAGTCTTTCCTTGCTATAGCCAAACTGCATATCAGTTCACTCTCTCTTTAGATGGTTTGCGAGTACAATTCAAATGTACTCACGGCTTTGTCCCTGGCTATTAACTTGGTCAGATTATGGTGAAGAATATGAGGATGATGGTAAGGAGTTTAACGACGCTGATGCGAGCTAGGAATGTCTCCCAAGTCAGTTGCCTGTAGGGTAGTAGGCATGACGTGGGTCATCTACGCTGTTTGAGATCCGCTGCTTAATTGTAAACTTGCCCTGCATGGCAATATCAAACTTGGTCATGTGACCAATTGTAAGTATATTATTCGGTACTGTAATGGATGATGTAATTCTGGTATCAACTCGGATATGTGGATTCACGACACACTGATCATGGGATCGTGAATTGTATGCATATCGGGTATTCCAGATGGGTAATCTGGGGTCCCCACATGTACCAAACTGAAATACAAGGTAACGATTGGGTGCGTTATGGATTGGCCCCCATGACGACTACTCAAATTGTTTGCTCCTGATATGAGGAATGGTAAATCTAGAGAGACATACCTACAAGAGGGACGATGTCGTTAAGCCTAAACCATAGGATGAATAGGATACTATACCCTTATAAAAGGCAAGTGTTGCCAAAACATAGGAATCCGGTGAGGATGAACCACAAGCTTACCAACGAAGACGACTTGCAATGAAAGATGACCCGGTGTAAAAACCAAGGTGTGCCCCGTCTGAACCCAAAGACCTAGACTACCCACAAAAGTTTCTTTTAAGGGTGGTAGCCACCCAGATCCCTAAACCTAGGTATCACAAACCCATCTTTCTTTGTAGCCTCTCCAAATCTCGGGGACGAGATTTCTTTTAAGGGTGGTAGTCTGTCACATCCCAAAATTTTGGAATGTGAAATAAATTAAAATAGGAACCATGTTTGTTGTATTGATTGAAATTTCAAAAGGATTTAAAACTTTTTGAATTATTTAAAAGCCTTATTAAAAAATATCATTTTGTATTTATTCAAATACTATGCAAGCACATTTGCAAAGGAAAACATATTACAAAATGATTTATATCGAATAGAGTTGCAGTGCCAGCTGCATGTTTGAATTAAATTTCAAATACTATTTTTAATAAAGTTTATGCCTTGATTTAAAAGGATTATTATCAAATCTTTTTCTTTTATGCAAGTAAGCCTTTGGCCAATTTATAGAGTTTATTTTGATAATTAGTTTTAATTATGAAAACATGTTTATTACTGTTTTAAAATGTTGTTTTGAATATTAGAAAACTTTAGAATTTGGTTTGATTTCATTTGAATAACAAAATCAAAAGTTATGAAGAAAAGAAAAGAGAAAACAGAACAAAATGAAAATGAAAAGAAATAAAGAAAATAGAAAAGAGGCTGCAGGGGACAATTCCGGCCCAGATCTCATTTCGGCCCAGCCCGTTAACTCCCTAAATCCTGAACCGTTACGCGCCAACGCCTCCACCTCGCTGACACGTCGGGCCCGCCTGTCAGGCTCTCCCCCAGCCACTGACCGACCTGCCCCACACGTCATCTTCCTCCTCTCGCCAGCAGTCTAGCCCGAGCATGGCACCCCTGCCAGTTGTCGATTTGGCGAAACCCTAGCCCCTTTCGCACGCCCCCCCGTGCCTATAAAGCCCCTACCCCTCCTCCCTCGCCTCACTTTTTCTTCCTCGCTAATTCCGCCTCGAGCCGATGGAATCCGTCGTCGGAGTCCGCCTCGCCTGCGAGTGTTTCCGGTCGATTCCGATGCCACCGGTGAATCTCGCGCCTCCTTCTCCCTCCCATCTTTCTTCTTTTCTTCCGGCGCACCCTCTAACGCCCCTGGCTTGCTTTGTTTCGCAGTGAAACGACGCCGACGACCGCGCCCGAAGCACACCGCCGCCTGCACACCTCCAGCCGCCACTCTGCGCCACCAGAGGAAACAATCGACAGTGTCGATCAAACACCCGAGTCCGCCTTGTTGCCCTGCATCCCATCGGTATGAGGAGCACAGCAGCAAGTTTCCCTCAGTTGTGAAACCAAGGTTATCGAACCAGTAGGAGAAAGCCAAACTTTAGAAGGTGATGCTTGCTAGCTTCGCGACACTCCGGACAATGGCGCCAGAAAATGCTGGTGCATAGTTGATGTAGGAGCTTCTTCACCTAGCAGCAACGTGGAACCTGCACACAACACAACCAAGAACTTTGCTCCCAACTTACGATGAGGTTGTCAATCTCACCGGTTTGCAGTAAACAAAGGATTAAGCGTATCAAGTGGTAAAAGGTAATAGTAATGCAAGAATGTAAACAGAGCAAGTAAAAGTAACGGTAATAGCAATGTAAAGGAAATTGGACCGGGGTCCAGAGTTCACTAGTGGTGTCTCTCCATAAGATAAATAACACATGCTGGGTAAATAACTTACAGCTGAGCAATTGATAGAGTAAAGATAACGTACATATGTCATGAGTATCACTATGAGACTCACTCTGGGCATTACGACAAAATACATAGACTGCCATCCAACTACATCTATGAATAAAAATCCACTCGCGGGGAGTCATCCAAGAACCCCTTGAGTATTAAGTTGCGAACAACAGATAATTGCATTAAGCAAAGTGCGTAATGTAAACAAAGCAAATGTCCTTGGACACAAGAATTTTGTTTTCTTCCTAGTGGCAACAACACATCTACAACCTCAGAGGTTTCTATCACTCCCCCAGATTACTAGAGGCATGAACCCAACTATCGAGCATAAATACTCCCTCTTGGAGTTACTAGCATATACTCGGCCAAGATAGCTACTAGCAACAGAAAGCATGCAAGATCATAAAGAACATAGAGATAACATAAGATATATAATTCAGCACATCAACATAACATAGTACCAATACTCATCGGATCCCAACAAACACAACATGTAGAATTACACAAAGATGATCCTGATCATGTAGGGTTGCTCACAAGATCTAAACATGAAGCACAGGGTGGAGGAGACAACCATCTAGCTACTGCTATGGACCCATAGTCCAAGGTAGACTACTCACACATCACTCTGGAGGCGACCATGGTGGTGGAGAAGGCCTCCGGCAGGGTGCCGGGAAGAGCTCCTGGATCCTCCCGATCTCGCAACGGCGATGGCGGCGGCTTGCAGTATGTTTCGTGGAAAAGAGATCTGTCCCTTAGGTTTTTCCTGTCGAGGGGAACTTATAGGCGAAAGGGCAGCGTCAGAGGGTGGACCAGGGTGGCTCACCCCCTAGTGGCGTAGCCAGGCCCTGGCCCGCACCACCCTAGGGTGTGGCGAGCCCCTGGACCCCCTCCGTCTCATCTTCGGTCTCCGTGAAGCTTTGGTAAAAATAGAAGGTTTGGCTTTTGTTTCGTCCAATTCTGAGAATATTTCCTGTGTAGCTTTTCTTAAATACAAAAATAGCAGAACACAGGGAACTGGCACTGTGGCATCTCGTTAATAGGTTAGTTCCGGAAAATACATAAAAATGCCACGAAGTGTAACAAAACACAAAGCAAATGGTGTGTAAACAAGCATGGAGTATCAAAAATTATAGATACGTTTGGGACGTATCACTCTTCATTGTTGTTTTATTTTGCCCTTCGTCAAACAGTTCTATCTCCATTCCGTCACCGGAAGGGTTCAGAAATGAAGAAATGTCTTCTTATTCACCTTCTTTGGCACCACCTTCTCCGGCACCTTTTCTGGCACCTTCTCCGTCATCTTCACGCACATATGGTATTTCACTGTGTATAATGCCCATAATCAATTCTTCAGGACATGACACATCTTCACCGTCCATGTCTCTCTTAAAGACAGGTAAAACAAGTTAGTGAACACATCCTCAATATTTCAGGAGCAATGTACAAAAAAGGTTACCTTTATGTAGATATGAGCAAATAAATGGTAGAATTCTACCATCTATTTGCTCATATCTACATAAAGCTGACCTTTGTTTACTCATATCTACTGATGTCTACGCACACATCTGTTCTTGTAGATAGTGTTGGGTCTCCAAGTGCAGAGGTTTGTAGAACAGCAGCAAGTTTCTCTTAAGTGGATCACCCAAGGTTTATCGAACTCAGGGAGGAGGAGGTCAAAGCTATCCCTCTCAAGCAACCCTGCAATTATGATATAGAAAGTCTCTTGTGTCTCCAACACACCCAATACACTTGTCAGATGTATAGGTGCACTAGTTCGGCGAAGAGATAGTGAAATACAAGTAGTAGTGATGATTATAAGTAGTAAATGTAATCTGAAATAAATATCGCTGCGAGCAAACATGTAACAAAACTGAATGTAAACGGTATTCAATGCTTGGAAACAAGGCCTAGGGATCATACTTTCACTAGTGGACACTCTCAACAAAGATAACATAATTGAACCAATAAATACTAACTTCACTATGCCACTCTAAACTATTCTCCAATGGATAACAAACACTAATCATGCGTAGGGCTACGAAGCACTCCTCAAAATTTGCACTTACCCAAACTAGATTATCCCACACTATCACTGTGAGCGCACTGGATGGTTCCAACAAACACCAACAATCACTGTTCAAAAAATCGACTGATCCAGCGTTTAATCGGCCGACTACTCGCTGATTGGGACCCGACCGTGGCGATAACACCTAATCGCTATGGTTATTCGCTTGGACCAATTAGCCGGTCACACACCCGATTAATCGGGCTGACACCGATTAAATGGTCAGGCAGAAAGCCCAATATGGCCTGCCAACCCCGCTTTGTGCAAAAAAAGGCTGCTTCTAGACGCCTCCCCGCGTACAGTTTCCAGCGAAAGGTCTCGCTGCCCCTCGTGAGTCACCCCGGGGGCCGCCGCCAAATTCTTCACGCCGATGCGACTCCGATGCTCGCTGCCGGCAGGCGGTTCTAGGCCGTCTGTGCCTCTCCCGGCTCTTTGTGGTACTCCTCCTCGCCACCCCCATCTATAGCGAGCAGAACATAAGTCAGCTGCCGCCCCTTGCTGCTGCGACCAGATCTCCTCAAGCAGCTCGACGACCACTGCTCCATCAGATCCTCTCGCCATCCCCAACTCAAGTAGAAAGTAGTTTATCCTGGTGTCCCTTGATCCAGCTTGCCTACTCCCTAGCACAGGCACACGTATCATCTCTCTCTTCCTCTGGTTTTGGTCAACAAGTACGTACTGATGTGTGATGCTTGTTTGCATTTTTTAGGTTCCCCACCTCAGTTCAAAGATTTTACAAGGATTCACGCACAAAGACTCAAGGAAATATTTTTTTCCAATATTGGTTTTGTGCTGTTTTGCAAGCTACTTGTTAAACATAGCATATGTAAGTGTTGGGAACCAGGGATTTAGAAAAAACCTCGCCGATTAATAGTCCACCGATTAAATTAGTTAATAGGCTGATTTCCGATTAATCTCTACTCGGAAGCCGACCGAGCAGTTAACGATTACCGATTTCCTGAACATTGCCAACAATCATAGAGACACTAGCCAAAAAGACACACACAATGCGCACACTGTCACCTTCACATCATGATACAAGGTGTCTCCGGAGATTACAATAATATAGCACGGGAGTAGCATAATATCTGAATAATAGCATCTACCAATTCAACTAGATACAAATCTCACGATCACATAAAGATCACATCATGGGAGAGAGAGGTGAACCACATAGCTTGTCGTGGGAATTTAGAGACAGTAGCCATGGGGTGGCTTATCGAAGGGGCTCGACGGTGGTGACGATGGGTCCGGCTCGGGATTGTGCCAACGGAGACACCTCGGTTTACCCAGGTTCAGGGCCCTCCCGAGTGGAGGTAAAACCCCTACTTCCTGCCTGCTTCGTATTATCTCGATAGTAGCAATTACAGTGCTCCTCGAGCTGTTCCGGCTAGAGGAGGAAGAAGAAGATTGGATCTCCCTAGACTAAGGGTCCAGGCCCCCTTATATAGGCGGGGGCCTGGTTATAGGTTAGGTGGCAATCCGGCCGGCTGCCGGCTCCTCCGTGGCTGCATCTTCGGCGTGATCCTCTTGCTCTGCTCTGACGATCACGCTTTATAAAGCGCCTTTCCCCATGGACCGGCATCTGGGAGGCATATGCCCTCCCTTTTGCCTCGGATCCTGCCGTGGGGAAGGCTCCTTGATCGCTGATTGGCTGGGTCCAGTCGTGGCGCTCGTCACTCCCATCTTTTGCCTCTATCGTTCTTGTCGGGGCCAGCCCACTTTCGGTGAAACAGCCGTTGGGAGGCTTTTGTCTTCATCGCCCGGCTCTGGCTCTCCTCGGTGGAGTCGCCAGCTGGCTGCTGGCGTAGCCGGCCCTTCGAATGGAGCCGGTCTTCTCGTCCTAGAGCCGTGGAGACTCCTGGGATGCCAGCCGGCAAATAGCTCGGCCCGTGGCATGCCCCATTAGTCATCCCCACGACACTAGCCCCCGAAACTGGCAAAGTCTCATGGGTTAGCATGGGGCTTCGGCGGGTTCTTCTCCTCGCCGAAGTCTTGCTCGCTTCCGTCGAAGTCCCAGGATTCCTTGTCTGGTCTGGGGGTTGCCAGTTTCGAGGCCAAGTCGCGCAGAGCTCCTCCGGCCGTCTCGAGATGTGCCGGCTTCAGGTCCAATTCAGCTGGCGGCCGGCTGGCGGTCGCGAACCGGTACATTGCCCCCTTGGAACTTGTGCCACTTCAGGTCTTGATCCCACGCCGTGGCCGGCACAGTGCGCCAGTGGCCAGCGTAGTGTGGCAGCGTCCTGTCTTGTCATTTTGACTCTTCGGCCTCCGAAATGATTCCAGAGGACATCATGTGACGAGATGAGGCTTGCGTCAGCGATGTGTCCCATCGAAACGCCACGCGTATGATTTATTCGCATTAAACCAGCTCAGCTTTTTGTGCTTCCCCAGTCTTTAAATCTCGGAGCTCTCGAGGGTTTTCCCCACTCCCGAGCGTCTCCACTCCTTCACCTCGCCAAGCGGTCGCCTTCGCTTCTCCCCCTTCGGCTCCAATGTCATCGCTCAAAGCTTCCAACGGAGCCGGGGCCGAGCCGCCGGCGGGCCGGGCGGGCGCAAGCGCGGCCGCCCGCTCGGGAGCCAAAACAATGCCAAGGACCCAGCGGTGACGCCACCGGTTCCTCGGAGGCGCGGCCGATCCCCGGGCAGCCGCAACAAGAAGACCCTAGAAGCACTTGCGGCCGCGGCCGCCGCAGAGCCCTTCGGTGTCAGCCGCTCCACCTCCATCGTCGCGGCCCCTAGAGGGGCCGTTGCCTTGGCCGCCGCCAACGCCGCAGTCCCCGCGGCCACGACCTCTGTCGCCGGTCTCACCGGGACTCCCCTGGAGGCAGCAGCCGCCCTCGTCGGCGCCGCGATGGCGGTCAGGGCCGCCCCTCCGGGCCTCGCCGGCAACAGCGTCAGCGGCTCCTCCAGCGCGGCCGCCGGCAAGGCGTGCAAGCCCCAGCGCCCGCCGCCTAACCAGCGGCTCTCCTACACCCCGAAGCATGGGTTCGCCACCTCCGTGGTGCACCTGCTGGCCGGGTGCGAGGAGCGTCTGCCGCTCCCTGCCAGTTTCGTCGGCACGATGGGGAAGAACCCGCCGACGAGCATCATGGTGGAGGATGGCAGCGGCGGCCAGCCTCTGTACCTCGTCGAGGTCCTCCACGACGAGGAGGGGAAGAGCTACCTCACCGAGGGTTGGGCAAAGATCTTCACCGATTATGACCTGAAGTGGGGCTGGTCTCTCATCCTGACCCACCGCTTCGGGTCGCCCATCCTCTGCGTCCGCGTCGTCGACGACTCCGGCTGCGCCCGCGCCTACTCCCCCTGGCCATGATCGGCGAGCGCCCTCGAAGCCCCCTCTTTGACAAAGGCATCATCAACAGAGGTCTAGGGATTGGGAGGTGGAGTTCTTTTGTTATCTTGGCCCTTAGCGTGGCCCGTACTATGTAATCGCCCATCGTATGTTAAGAACTCTTTCGCTTTCTTGCAAATCTTTGCTTGTTCTTGCGTGAATGTCTTATGTTTGCATTATCGCGCTGTGATGATTCCCCAGCTAGGGCTCTTCCTTTGACAAAACTATTGTCGCGCGAATCTGTAGGTAGGGGCTGCAACGGCCACTGACTTCGCAGACGTTTCTGGCGAGGTCTTCCGGCTTCAGCGCGGAGGGAGCAGTGCCTCTGCTGGCTGGCTCTGGGAAGTGTGAGCTCACCCCGGCTTGGAGGGATTGGCGTGAACGTTGAATCCTGTGACGGCTTGAGCAGGGCTGGAGCCGGCACATCTCCCTTCCCGAGCCCTCGTGAGTCCCTTGCCACGGCTGGAGCAAATCTCCGAGTTTCTGGCTTTAGCCATTACTCTGTGAGCGTTAGGTTTCGATTTCATCGCTCGTTTGCTAGTCATGTCGCAGCGCCAGCTGACCGGGCAGCCAGCGAGGTACTGGAGCCGGCCCACTTCTGAGGGCCAATTCCCTTTCTCCCTAGCCCCCGAGTTTTGGGGTAGCTGGACTGACAGCTGACTCGAAACTAACCTTCCGCGCACGGTGCCAACATCGAGCGAGGCAGCTCTAGCTTCGAACCTCTTTGACGTGGCTACTCAGCCCAAACATCGAGAGACTGTGATCATCAACCATTCGCTGGCTCACCTTTGTCCGGTTCCCTCAACTTTTTCCTTAATCTTCCCACCCTTTGGCCCTTCTACCCCCAACCGGCAGCCTGGTGCCGGTTGGTCTCCCTTGGGCCGGTAGCCGAATGCCGGCCTAGGGTGGGAGCATGCCGCGGAGTGAGAAGTAGTACTTCGGTTATCCGGCGCCCGACTCATGCTAGCCAACGCATAGTTAACGAACACTGCCCCTAACGCTTGGTTGAGCGAGTTTCTATCATTTACGGTTTTTCTCTGCGGCTTTCCTTCGTATGTGGCCTGCTGGCTCCCGTCCGTCCGGCTGTGCGGAGCCGGAAGGTGGGGTTGGGCTCGAGACCTTCTTCATACGCAGTACTCATCCGGCTGATGAGAAATAGATCGTTTTTTAGGGCTACCGGCTGTGGCTCGGTGCCCGGAGCCGGCTGCCGGTCAAGTGAATAACGCAGGAAGCAAAACATACATGAAGTGTTTTCCTCGGAGCCGGCCGTAACTAGCCGCTCCATCATCCTTTATTCATTGACAGGTTTTTCGGGGTACAAGCTCTTGCCTTAGCAGAAGAAAGGTCTTAAGAGACTGACATTTCAGGGACGCTCCATCTCCTTGTCAGAGTTATCTGCCTTGTTCTTTCTGGGCTCTTGTGCGTCGATGAGGTAATATGCCCCATTGCCCAGCACCCGGCTGACAATGAACGGTCCCTCCCAAGGAGAGGACAGCTTGTGCATGCCTTTGGTGTTCTAGATCAGCCGGAGTACGAGATCTCCTTCGCGAAACTGCGAGCGGGCGAATTTTCTGGCTGTGGTATCGTCGCAGCTGCTGCTGATAGAGCGCTGATCTGGCCAAAGCTTGCTCACGTGCCTCCTCGAGGAGATCGACTGTAACACCCCAACCACCCCGTGGCTCAGGCCTGTTACCCATGGTAGCTCTCTAGGATCTCTAGACTAGCCCCACAGACCAACACTAGTCTTTTTTGTGCACTTTGTCCTCACTCATGCGCACCCGGGAAGGACTTCCCGGTCGGTCACCCATCCCCAAATCGCTCTAGGCCAAGCACCCTTAACCCAAAGTTCCTTTGGAGTGAGTTCCCAGAAAAGAAGTTGCAACTTGTTGATATGATGTGACATCCTGGCTCAGGGCTTAATAGGATTGATAGGATACTCATATCAACAAGGTATACCTTCTTTTCCGGAAGCTCATCCGAAAAGAACTCTGGGTTAAGCGTGCTTGGCCTGGAGCGATTTGACAATGGGTGACCGACCGGGAAGTCTTTCCCGGGTGCGCACAAGTGAGGACAAAGTGCGTAGAAAAGACTAGTGTTGGTCTGTGGGGACAGTCTAGAGATCCTAGAGAGCTGCCAGGCGTAACAGGCCCGAGCCACAGGGTGGTTGGGGTGTTACATCGACGCCATCTTTACGAGCTTCTTTTGCTTGCTTCTCTATGTACTGGACAATTCTGGGCGCATCGAATTCGATATCAGTGGGCAATACCGCTTCTGCTCCATAGACCATGAAGAAAGGTGTGAAACTGACAGAACGATTTGGAGTGGTGCGCAGGCTCCAGAGCACTGAGGGTAGCTCTTCGACCCAATAGCCGGCTGAGCGCTCAAGAGGCTTGACCAGCCTTGGTTTGATGCCGGCCAGGATCAGCCCATTTGCCTTCTCCACTTGCCCATTTGTCTGGGGGTGTGCCACTGATGCTAAGTCTAGCCGGATTCCCTTCTTGCCGCAGTACTCAGCAAAGACTCCCTTCGCAAAGTTCGTCCTATTGTTAGTGATGATGCTGTGGGGAACTCCATATCTTGTGATGATCTCGTTGAAGAACTTGATGGTGGACGAGCCATCGAGCTTCTTGATTGGCTTGGCCTCGATCCACTTGGTGAACTTGTCCACAGCAACCAGCAGATGCGTCAAGCCCCCGGGTGCGGTCTTGAATGGCCCTACCATGTCTAGGCCCCAGACAGCGAACGGCCAGGTGAGCGGGATGGTCTTGAGGGCTGCAGCTGGAGTGTTTCGATGCTTGGAGAAGCGCTGGCAGCCGTTGCACTGCTTCACTATCTGCTCCGCGTCCTTCTGGACCGTCGGCCAGTAGAATCCATGGCGGAAAGCCTTGGCCACGAAAGCCCTGGAGGAAGCGTGGTGTCTGCACTCCCCTTGGTGTATCTCCCTCAGGAGCTCTATCTCTTCTTCCAGCTCTAGAGGAAGCGTGGTGTCCGCACTCCCCTTGGTGTATCTCCCTCTGGAGGAAGCGTGGTGTCCGCACTCCTGACACGCTGTGCTTGTACAGCTCGCTAATGATGATTGTGTATGCTCCTGCGCGGCGCTGAAGTTGCCTAGCTTCCACTTCGTCTTGCGGCAAGTCCCCAGTGATGAGGTAGTTGGAGAACGACTCTACCCATGATGGTATCTCCCATATGTGTAAAACACTGGCGACCAGGGGATCAGCAGCCCCCGGGTCCGTCGTCGTGCCGGTTTCGTCTGACTGGCCGGCTGGGGGAGCGGGCGTGGAGCCGGCAGCCCCCGAGTCCCTCATCGAGCCGGCCGCGCTGGGCTAGCCGGCTGCTTCCTTCAGCCCTGAGGCAGCAGCCCCCGGGTCCGGTGGTGGCACCTGAGCTGGGGCGGGGTCTCCAGGCACGTAGATGGATGGAGAGTCTGGCGAGGGCTTGATGGACGGCTTGCGGATGATTTCCAGTGACACCCCGGCTAGGATATCCTGTTTGGTGGAGCCGATCTTGGACAGCCGGTCCGCCTCGTCGTTGTTTGCTCGAGGGACGTGATGGAACTCGCAGCCCTCGAAGAATCCGCTGAGCTGCTGCACGTAGAAGCGATAGGAGGCCATGTTGGCGTCCTTGGCGTCCCAATCTCCTGAGACTGGTGCACTACCAGGTCGGAGTCTCCAAAGCAGAGGATCCTCCGGATGCCAATCTCCTTGGCCATGTTGAGCCCATGTACCAGGGCTTCATACTCGGCGATGTTGTTCGACGCACGGAAATGCATCTGCAACATGTACTGCAGCTTGTCTCCCTTGGGAGACATGAGGACGACGCCGGCCCCCAAGCCCCCGATCAGCTTGGAGCCATCGAAGTGCATGCGCCAGTGGGTGGAGTCTGGAGCCGGCGGCAGGTACTGGTGCTCTCCCCAGTCAGCGAAGAAATCCGCTATGATCTACGACTTGATCGTCGTCCTGGGCTTGTACTGAATGGTATGAGCGGCGAGCTCAATCGCCCATTTGGCCACTCTTCCTGACATATCCTTGCACCCGATGATCTCCGAGAGCGGAGTGGTGCTCACCACCGTGATAGGATGCTCCTTGAAGTAGTGCTTCAGTTTCTTGGCCGCCATGTACACGCCGTATGCGACCTTCTGGTAGTGCGGGTAGTTCCGCTTGGAGAGAGTGAGCACCTCACTCAGGTAGTACACCGGGCGCTGAACCGGCAGCTCCTTGCCTTCCTCGGTGCGCTCCACCACGATCACGACGCTGATGACTCGCGGAGTAGCCGCGATGTAGAGCAGCATTGGCTCTCGCGGAGCCGGCGCAGCCAAGATTGGCACGGTAGACAAGGCCCGCTTGAGGTCGTTGAAGGCATCATCAGCGCGCTGGGACCAAACGAAATGGTTTGTCTTCTTCATCAGCTGGTACAGCGGCATGGCCTTCTCCCCGAGCCGGCTGACGAACCGGCTGAGCGAGGCCAAGCAACCAGCGAACTTCTGCACGTCTCTGAGCTGGGTGGGCGGCTCTAGGGCCTCGATGGCTTTTATCTTCGAGGGGTTAGCCTCGATCCCTCGCTGGAAAATGATATAACCTAGGAGCTGTCCAGCCGGCACACCAAAGGTGCACTTCTCTGGGTTGAGCTTCATGCGATAGCGCCGCAAGTTGGCAAAGGTCTCCTTGAGATTGTCCAGGAGTGTGCCGCTCTGCTTGGTCTTCACCACCACGTCGTCCACATAAGCGTGCATGTTCCTCCCAATCTGCCCTTGCAGACATCGCTGCATGGTTCGCTGGTAAGTGGCTCCAGCGTTCTTTAGGCCAAATGGCATGGTGACATAGCAGTAGGCTCCATATGGGGTGATGAAGGACGTCTTGATCTGATCCGGCTGGAAGAGCGGGATCTGGTGGTAGCCTGAATAGGCGTCCAGGAAGGACAACAGGTCACAACCGGCTGTGGAATCGATTACCTGGTCGATGCGTGGTAGCGCAAAAGGATCCTTGGGGCAAGCCTTGTTGAGGCAGGTGTAGTCAATACACATACGCCAAGTGCTATTCTTCTTCAGTACCAAGACTGGGTTCGCAAGCCAGTCAGGGTAAAATACCTCCATGATAAAGCCGGCTGCAAGGAGCCGGGCAATCTCCTCGCCAATATCTTTCCTTTTCTCTTCTGCAAAACGCCGCAGCGGTTGCTTGACCGGCTTGGCATCCGGCCGGACATTGAGTGAGTGCTCAGCCAGCTCCCTCGGCACACCTGGCATGTCCTTTGGAGACCATGCGAAGATGTCCCAATTCTCATGGAGGAAGCTGGTGAGCTCACCTTCCTATTTGGCAGACAGGCCGGTGCCGATGATGACGTACTTGGTGGGATCACTCTCGTCCAGCAGGATCTTCTTGGTGTCGTTGGCCGGCTTGAACTGCTCCACCGGCGACTAGCGAACCGGCACATCTTGCTGGGCAAGCTCCACGCGATGTAGAAGCTACCGCTTCTCCTCGGCGATGACCAGTGCCTCTGCCAGCTGCGAGCTCTCCTTTGTGCAGGCCAGGGACTTCTTGAAGCTTCCCGAGACCGTGATCACACCTCTCGGTCCTGGGAGCTTCATCTTCAGATAGGCGTAATGCGGCACCGCCATGAACTTGGCCAAGGCTAGACGGCCAAGCAGCGCATGGTAGGGACTGCTGATGTCCACCACCTCGAACCAGATGGGCTCACGGCGGCTATTTCCTTTCTTTCCGAAGAGAACCTCCAGCTGCACCTTGCCCAAAGGGGTGCAAGAATGCCCAGGCACGATGCCATGGAAGGTGAGCCGGCTCGGTTTCAGCTGATCAAGCGGGATGCCCAACTTCTCCAAAGAGCTTCGGTAAAGAAGGTTGATGCTGCTGCCGCCGTCGATGAGCACGCGGGAGAACCGGCACATGTGCGTATCGGAGCACACAACAGGGTCCAGAACCAGAGCGTATTCTCCACGGCTGGGCATCAGCCGCGGATGGTCCTCGCGCCCCCAGGTGATAGCCGCCTTAGACCAATGCATGAATTGGGGTTCTACGGGCATTACAGCGTTCACCTCTTCCTCATGCCAAAGGTCGTTTCTTTTATCCTTGCCGGGGGTGGTAAAGATGTGATATTGCTCAACATCCGCCGGGAAGTCATCATCTTGATTCGGCTCGCCCCCAGCCGGGTCGTGCGGTTGGTCCTCCTGACCTCCAGCCGGTTGCGCTTGCGACGCTCCTAGGGATCTGCCGAGCGCGTTGCTCCAGCTCTCTCGTGAACCGGCACTGACGCGTGGAGTGGGTCGCTTCCTTGCCCGGGGAGGTGTGGAACTTGCACGGCTAGTCAAGTGCAGCATCGAGGGTGTACTTGCCCTCTTTGTGCCCCTGACCGCCGCCGGCAGCCCCTGGGCCTCCTTGGTCAGAAGCCGCTCGCTTTGAGCTAGCAGATCCTCTGGGGAACGCCTCGACGTGGTCAAGCCACAGGTGGATGTGTAGCGCCGGTGGGCAAGTCTGGGACTCCGACCCTGGCGCTGGCACTAGGATCTGGCGTGGCCTGCTTGCTCCGCCACCTTGCTGGGCGCGGTGGCCTTGGGCGTTGCCGCTCGGAGCACGGCCGCCCTGTCTGTGCCCTCCGCGGCCTCGGCTTGCCGATGGCGACCGCTGGATCTGGCCAAGGCCCGCGGAGGCGAAGCTGTGCCACAGATCACAAGCGAGCTCGGTCGGTGCGTCTCCATGCATGTCGTAGAACTCGCTGAGCGTGGTGCTTGCGTGGCACCGGTTGGCCTCGTCCTCAGCCACCTTGCTGAGGAGGACGAGACGCGTCCGCTCTAGGGCCTCGGCGACCCGGGCAGGGTCGATGACGCGGCCGAGGGGTGCACGCAGGTCCACCACGGAGACATCCGGGGCATCCTGCTCTGGGAGCAGAGCATCCTGCTCCTGTGGAAGAAGGCGTTTGGGCGACGGGCGCTCGGGGCGCAAGGAGTCGCCGCCCTCCTCTTCTCCCAGGGCCATCACCTTGACCATGGCGCCAAGACTACTGCTTTCACCGCAGCTCGAGCCTCTGTTGCAGAGAGGGTCGAAGACGTCGGTCACCTCCTCCGGGAAGGGCTTGGCGACGTAGAAGTGGTGGCTGCCGACGTCGAGGAAGGAGCCGCTGTTGCCGAAGCCGTTCTCGAAGTGGGCCAAGTTGTCGCTGATGCAGTCGAAGGTGCCGAATCTCCAGACAAGGCCGGAGGTGACCTTCTCGCCGAGAGCCGATGAGGGTCCCGGCCAGAACTTGACTCCGCTTGCCACCATGCTTTGCCCCATGGTGGGCGCCAACTGTCGTGGGAATTTAGAGACAGTAGCCATGGGGTGGCTTATCGAAGGGGCTCGACGGTGGTGACGATGGGTCCGGCTCGGGATTGTGCCAACGGAGACACCTCGGTTTACCCAGGTTCAGGGCCCTCTTGAGTGGAGGTAAAACCCCTACTTCCTGCCTGCTTCGTATTATCTCGACAGTAGCGATTACAGTGCTCCTCTAGCTATTCCGGCTAGAGGAGAAAGAAGAAGATTGGATCTCCCTAGACTAAGGGTCTAGGCCCCCTTATATAGGCGGGGGCCTGGTTACATGTTAGGTGGCGATCCGGCTGGCTGCCGGCTCCTCCGTGGCCGCGTCTTCGGCGTGATCCTCTCGCTCTGCTCTGACGATCACGCTTTATAAAGCGCCTTTCCCCGTGGACCGGCATCTGGGAGGCATATGCCCTACCTTTTGCCTCGGATCCTGCCGTGGGGAAGGCTCCGTGATCGCTGATTGGCTGGGTCCGGTTGTGGCGCTTGTCACTCCCGTCCTTTGCCTCTGTCGTTCTTGTCGGGGCCAGCCCACTTTCGGCAAAACAGCCGTTGGGAGGATTTTGTCTTCATCACCCGGCTCTGGCTCTCCTCGGTGGAGTCGCCAGCCGGCTGCTGGCGCAGCCGGCCCTTCGGATGGAGCCGGTCTTGTCGTCCTAGAGCCATGGAGACTCCTGGGATGCCAGCCGGCAAATAGCTGGGCCTGTGGCATGCCCCATTAGTCATCCCCACGACATAGCTATTGGTAGAGCCCTTAGCCCCGGGGGAGAACTACTCCCTCCTCATCATAGGAGATAGCAACATTGGTGGAGATGGCGGTGAAGTCAATGGAGACGGCGGTGGAGGCGACAGAGTCAATGGAGATGGCTCCGGGGGTACTTCCGTGTCCCGGCAGGGTGCCGGAACAGAGACTTTTGTCCCCCGAAATTCGTCGGTGCCGGCGGCGGAGCTGCAGGACTTCTTCTCGAAAAACACCGATTGATTTAGGGTTTGCCATCGAATGGCTTTATATAGGCGAAGAGGCAGCATCAGAGGTGGGCCAGGGCCACCTCACCATAGGGCTGCGCGGACCAAGGGGGCACGCCACTCTAGGGTGAGGCTGCCCTTTGGCCCCCCTCTGGCTCTCGTTTGGCCCTCGTCCTTCATCCGGGAAAAGTAGGAGTTTCGGTCCTTGTTTCGTCCAATTTCGAGAATATTTCATGTGTAGCTTTTCTAAAACACAAAAACAGCAAAAAACAGGGAACTGGCACTGTGGCATCTCGTCAATAGGTTAGTTTCAGAAAACGCATAAAAACGCCATGAAGTGTAAACAAAACATGAAACAAATGTTGTAAAACAAGCATGGAGCATCAAAAATTATAGATACGTTTGAGGCGTATCAAGCATCCCCAAGCTTAACTCCTGCTCGTCCTCGAGTAGGTAAGTGATAACAAAAGAATAATTTTTGAGGTGACATGCACCATCATAATCTTGATCAACGATGTAAAGCATTGAGTTCTGGGATCAAAGAACTTAAAACATGGGCATAAGAGACATAATCTTGACAATAAAACTTAGCAACCTGTGTCGATCATGAGTAATGAAACAATAAAAGTCAAACGTGTGTTCAAATCATATGGAAAAACATATCAAAGTGGTTTTCAGCTTGTCCTTCATGGAATAGCAAAACATAAATGCATAGGACACCTTCAAGTTTAAGAGGGAGACTAGATAAAAATGATTTAAGAACAAGCCAAACCATAATCATGAATCAATCAATGATAAACTTTGGGACTATACACATTAAACTCAGAATGACAACTATGCTCTCTTAGATGGTGCATAAAGGTAGAAGGTGGAGACTCAACATAAAATTAAAAGAAAGGCCCCTTCGCAGAGGGAAGCAGGGATTAAACATGTGCTAGAGATTTTCATTTATAAAATAGAGAGATAATTTTTTTTTGAGAGGTGGTTGTCTTTGTCAACGACTGGCAATGGGGTTCTTACTATCTTCCATATAAAAAAGCAAGTTTTTGAGAGAGAGATTGGCACTTTGGTGCTATTTTATAAAGCTTGGCACTCCTCCCCACCTTTCCCTTTCACAAACCATGGCTAACCGATTCCATCGGGTGCCCACCAACTTTCACATACCATGGAGGAGTGCCTTAAACTTTTCTTTTATTTCTCTTTTCTTTTTCTTTTTGGAATAAAACAATATGGAAGATAGCAAATCCGACCACTACGACCCCATGAGCTGAAAACAGTGTCACAAAACGAGAAGTATTTTGAAGGTTTTTTTGAAAGATAGCACATGAAAATTTACTTGGAATAGCTTACAAATACCATGCATAGGAATGTATAGTGGACACATTGAAATAACTTGGTTTTTGGGAGTTGGATGCACGAGTAGAGCTCATACTCAGTACAAAACAAAAGCTAGCAAAAGACTGGGAGCGACCAACTAAGAGAGCAATAACGGCCATAATCATGCATAGCGACAAAACATCATTAAAAGAAGCATAAAGTGGCATCACAAGTCAAAAACCAAATGATCATAGAGGCTTATGGCGACTTGTAAGAGTCAAACATGTTGTAAGCATGCGCCAAGTCAACCCAAATAAAGCATCAAGGAGAAAACTACAAAATGCTTCCATATAATAAAACAACGCATGATTTTTTTCAAAGGCTCATTAAGAAATCTCAGTCATTTGAGACAAGTCATGCTACAGCAAAAACTACTAAGCATACTATCAAAAAGACATCAAGCATGGCATGCAAAAGTCTAAGCCGCAGTCTAAACAAGCTCCTTTTTGTACCACTTTTTGCATGAAACGTTTTTGAGACAACTGTTTTGATGAAAACCAACATAGACCAGAGGTCCAAATACACCTTGATGCAAAGATATAACAAGATCTGAACAAAAATCAAGGTGAAAAAGAAAACCAAACGCAGTTCTAGAAAAAGAGAACACTCGTTGAACGATAAGAGTGAAAACTAGAGTGTTCTTGGCAATGAAAAACGGAGTAAGTCTCTCTCCAAAACAAACATGATGTGATCCAACCATTTATTGCAGCAAACAAAACAAAAGAAAACTGAAAGCAAAAGAAAAGACGCTCCAAGAAAAACGCATAGAATATGAAGCAATAAAAATATAGTGTCTTGAAAGGTGACCTGTTTTTTCCGATGAAGAAGGGGTGCCTCGGAGGCATCCCGAAGCTTTGACGCTTGTACCTCTTGGATATTTTTTGGGGTGACATGGGCATCCCCAAGCTTGAGCTTTTGTCCATTATTCATCTCATCTCATCACTCTCCGATCCCTACACTTGAAAACTTCCTTCATACAAAACTTCACACAATTCTATTAGCAACGTTAGCATAAACATGATAGTAAATCAATCCTTTTGGTTCAGTTTCAAACTCAAACACACCACATATAAATCATATACTACTGTATAAACTTCCTAAAAGCTCAGTGATCAAAAGAACTCAAAAAGAAATCGATCGAGAGGCAAACACAAATAGTGGCAGAAATCTGTCAAAATAGAACAGCTGACAAAGGTCGATTTTTTAGAGGACCTTCTGTTGCTCAAATCGAAAAGTGCAAAACTAATGAAAGTTTGGAAATAACCTGGGGCATATGTACAAGAAATCGCAGATCCAAAAGATATTCTGAGAATTTTCACGAATTTTTACGGTGCAGCACCAAAATCTGTTTCAGGACAGCAACTTCCCCAAATCTTACCTCCCTCAAATTAGAGGTTCTTCTTGGCACAACAACGAAATAAAAAAGATAAGGAGGGATAATTACATTAGTAATAACTTCCAAGACTCAAATAAAAGAAAAAGTACTGAAAAGAAAACATTAGGTTATCTCCCAAGAGTGATTTTCTTTAACGCCTTTGAGCTAGGCGCAGTAATTTGAAAAGATGCTCATGTAGGCGCCATAAAAGAGCTTAAGGCAAAGGCGCCATAAAAGAACTTGAAGCAAGAGTGAGAATCAAAAATAAAATATGAAACACATTTAAATCTAAACCTCTTCCTATGAAAAATAGTCTTGTAAAGAGACAAGTCATGAAAGCGCAAAGCAACAAGCATAGGAAGGCAAAATAAGTACAACTTCAAGAATTCCAACAAAAAGAGGGGAAACTCAATATTGTTGAGATCCATCAAACCATGTTTCCCTCTCTCATAATAACTTTCAGTAGCATCATGAATAGAACTAACATAACTATCACATAAAACATCCTTATCATGAGCCACATGTATAAAAGAATTAATACTCCCCACATGAACAATCGTAGTAGGAGTAGATTCACTAAAATTATTCTCATCACCATAATCATCAAAAATAGGAGGCATATTGTAATCATACCTTGTTTTCTCCTCAACAGTAGGTGAACTGAAAATATTATACTCATTATTGTAATCATCATAAGCAGTAGAACAGCTATCTTCCAAAGTGTGTTCATATGTAAACATATCATCATTGGAAGGAACATGGATAGCACTAATGGTATAACAATTATTAACCTCATAATTTTCAGAATCGGTACCAAAAAGATTTTCAATATCAAAAGTGGAGTGCTTTTCCCAATCATGATCACTAACATAGGTAACAGGCATAAGAACATCATCGAGTTCAGACTCGTCAAAAATTATAATAGGAGCAACATGCTTAGGGGAAGATACTGTTTCCTCTCTCCTTTTACTCCCCTTCTTCTTCTTCTTCACTTCTTTAAGAGGGAGAGGCTTGAAAGGAAGTTTCTCCACATAATCTGGTTTACTGACAGAAATGATAGAAGAAACTTTGGAGGATTCCTCCTCTTTGTTAATAAGATAGAAACACAAATTAGACCTATCATATTTTGGTAAAGCATCCTCTTTTATAACATTTTGTATGTAAGTATTTGCGTGACAATCTTTAACACAATAAAGATGACAACCACGCAGGATGCTAATAGTATCAAAAGCACTCATATCTACCAAAGAAGTTTTTCTAGATAACTCTTCACACCCCAAAAATAAAGTAAGATCATCATGCTGATTGATAGTGATCTTGTCATCACAATACAAACTTGCGGTACTCATTGGATTAGAAAGGTCACTATTATGGCCTGAGCATTGAAAATTAAAATGACCCTTTTCATGGCAAAGTTCACAAATAAAAGGATAAAGGGCACAAACCTTTTCACCAAGCTCATCTAGAGCCTTATCCCACATTCGAGTTTCTTCATTCCTGTGGTTGATACAATAATCTTCTTTGTCGTGACTCTGTTCACAAGGTCTAAGTGCTCCACAAAAATTAACATGCTTATAAGAAATAGTACTTTCAGAAGTTTGAGCATGTCTATTGCAATCATCAATATCAATATCACTTTCTATGAAAGTGTCTTTAAAAGGTTCATGATACACATCCCCATTTCCTTTGGGAACATTAATATGGGAAGCAAAGGCTCTAAAACAATCAACCATAATTTGAGGATCAAGACCATATTTAACACTAAGCTCTTGAAAATCAGAAGTTCCAGCGAAAGACTTAATGCAATCATACTCATAATTTATACCTGATCCTTTACCTTTGTCGCTATCCCAATCTTCAATATTGCTTTGAATTGTTTCAAGCAGATCCCACTTGGCGTCAACCTCCTTGCTTGTGAAGGATCCCTCAAAACAGGCATCTAGATAGTCCCTGTAATGTCCTAAAAGCCTTGCATAAAAATTATTAATAACAATATTATGGGGAAGATCATGAATGGGACATTTGAGCATTAGTGACTCAATCTTCCCCACGCTTGGGCAATGCTTTCTCCATCATGCGGATGAAAATTATAAATATAATTCCTATCTTTATAAACATCACTAGAAGGATAGAATTTAGAATAAAAGAGAGGTACAATTTCCTCCCAGTCAGCAGGTCGGCCATCCTTCAGCGTTTTATACCATTCCGCAGCTCTGCCCTTTAGTTATAAAGAAAATAGCTTCCTCTTAACTTGGTTCATCGAAATACCTGCACACTTGAACAACTCGCATAATTCATGTATAAAGAGCAAATGATCACCGGGATGGACAGTTCCATCCCCTAAATAGCAGTTATTCAAAGCATGTTCAACAATTTTCATAGGTATTTTAAAAGAACGAGGATCACAAACATCATTAGAATCATCACATATGAGAGATAAAATATCATCAGAGTGATTTTCTCCACTAAAGCTAGGGAACTAAAAACATCATGCTTAACAAAACCAGCTTCCTCAAGCTTAGACCTTTCTATGGCATTAGCAACAACGGTATTCAAGGAATTCATACAAATAACATTGCTATGCGAATAAAGCTCCAAAGGTTTTTCAAATACTTCAAGTCTTAACTCAGGAAAGATACTATAAAACTCTTTATTTTCCATTAAGCCTAACTAGTGAAAATAAAAACAAAAAACAAAAAGATATAATTGCAGATTGTAAAGGAAATAACTTTGAGCACTCACCAGCAACTAAAAGACTTAGTGACCAGAGCATGTGAGTACCTTTTACCTTACCTCCCCGGCAACGGCGCCAGAAAAGAGCTTGATATCTACGCACGCGTCTGTTCTTGTAGACAGTGCTGGGCCTCCAAGTGCAGAGGTTTATAGAACAGCAGCAAGTTTTCCTTAAGTGGATCACCCAAGGTTTATCAAACTCAGGGAGGAGGAGGTCAAAGCTATCACTCTCAAGCAACCCTGCAATTACGATATAGAAAGTCTCTTGTGTCCCCAACACACCCAATACACTTGTCAGATGTATAGGTGCACTAGTTTGGCGAAGAGATAGTGAAATACAAGTAGTAGTGATGATTATAAGTAGTAAATATAATCTGAAATAAATATCGCTGCGAGCAAACATGTAACAAAACTGAATGTAAATGGTGTTCAATGCTTGGAAACAAGGCCTAGGGATCATACTTTCACTAGTGGACACTCTCAACAAAGATAATATAATTGAACCAATAAATACTAACTTCACTATGCCACTCTAAACTATTCTCCAATGGATAACAAACACTAATCATGCGTAGGGCTACGAAGCACTCCTCAAAGTTCGCATTTCCCCAAACTAGATTGTCCCACACTATCACCGTGAATGCATTAGATGGTTCCAACAAACACCAACAATCATAGAGACACTAGCCAAAAAGACATACACAATGCGCACACTGTGACCTTCACATCATGATACAAGGTGTCTCCGAAGATTACAATAATAAAGCACGGGAGTAGCATAATATCTGAATAATAGCATGTACCAATTCAACTAGATACAAAGCTCATGATCACATAAAGATCACATCATGGGACAGAGAGGTGAACCACATAGCTACCGGTAGAGCCCTTAGCCCCGGGGCAGAACTACTCCCTCCTCATCATAGGAGAAAGCAACGTTGGTGGAGATGGCGGTGAAGTCGATGGAGACGGCGGTGGAGGCGATTGACTCTATGGAGATGGCTCCGGGGACACTTACCCGTCATGGCAGGTTGCTGGAACAGAGACTTCTATCCCTCGAAATTTGTTGGTGGCGGCGGCGGAGCTGCATGACTTCTTCTCAAAAAACACCGATTTATTTAGGGTTTTCCATCGGATGGCTTTATATAGGCGAAGATGCGGCGTCAGAGGTGGGCTAGGGCCACCTCACCATAGGGCTGCGTGGGCCAAGGGGGGCGCGCCACCCTAGGGTGAGGCTGCCCTCTGGCCCCCCTCCGGCTCTCGTTCGGTCCTCGTCCTTCGTCTGGGAAAAATAGGAGTTTCAGTCCTCATTTCGTCTAATTCTGAGAATATTTCCTGTGTAGCTTTTCTGAAACACAAAAACAGCAGAAAGCAGGGAACTGACACTGTGGCATCTCATCAATAGGTTAGTTCCGAAAAACGCATAAAAACACCACAAAGTGTAAACAAAACATGAAATAAATAGTGTAAAACAAGCCTGGAGCATCAAAAATTATAGATAAGTTTGAGACATATCATCTACCATCTATTTGCTAAGTACAAAATTCCTATATAAAATGTTAAGTAATAAAATGGTAAAAACTATTTGTAAAATAAAATTATAACTATTTCTATATTCTAACTTTTCCAACTAACTATTCCTAATTAACTTAACCCTAACAATTTCTAACTAAAATTCTAACTATTTCTAATTAACTTAACCCTAAAAAATATGCTAAAAACTATTTGCAAAATAAAATTCTAACTATTTCTATGTTCTAACTTTTCTAACTAACTATTCCTAAGTAACTTAACCCTAATAATTTCTAACTAAAATTCTAACTATTCCTAATTAACTTAACCCTAAAAAATATGTTAAAAACTATTTGCAAAATAAAATTCTAACTATTTCTATGTTCTAACTTTTCTAACTAACTATTCCTAAGTAACTTAACCCTAATAATTTCTAACTAAAATTCTAACTATTCCTAATTAACTTAATCCTAACAAATATGATAAAAACTATTTGCAAAAAAATTCTAACTATTCTAATTAACTTCCTAAACAAAACAAATATGATAACAAATATCCGAATAAAATTCTAACTATTCTAATAAATATTTGCAAAAAAAAGAAATTCCTAACTACCTACAGGCAGTGCAGGCTCGATCGGGGCGGCGGTGCAGGGAGGTGGGCGGCGGCGTCAGCGCACGACGAGGCGGCGCATTGGTGCGTAGAGAAGCGCCGGAGGGCGAGCGCGGGCGGTCTTCTACTCCACCGATTGACGGCGGATGGCGCGATCGAGTGCGGGCGACGGGACGGCGATGGCGGTCGATCTTCTCCTCCATGGACGGACATGACGATGCGGGCACTCTCGCGGGCGACAGCGACGGCGCGGGCAGCAGCGATGGCGCGGGCGGCGGCGATGGCGCGGGCGGCGGCGATGGCGCAGGCGGCGGCAGAAGCACCTCGGTTCCATGAAGTGCTTGCTCTAAATTGCCTCCTTCATCTTCTCTGGATCAAGAATGGGGGAGGAGAGGGTGCGGCGCGCACTATATATACCCTGGGGCCTTTAGTCCCGGTTGGTATCACCAGCCGCGACTAAAGATCATTTAGTCGCAGTTGGTAATACCAATCGGGACTAAAGGTCCACCTTTAGCCGCGGGAGGTAACACGGCCCGCGACTAAAGGCCAATTTTGGGCAGTTACCCAAAATTGCACGCACAGGGACCTTTAGTCCTGGGCCGTATCACCGACTGAGACTAAAATGGGTTTTGAAAATGCTTTATAAATGGCATTTCAGAACATGACTGAAAATTCGAATTCAATTTCTGAGACAACTACAACTGGAAATGGAGTGATTCAAAATCCTAAAGACCACAAATTTAAATATCTATCCAATGCCACTAGTCCCATATATTTCTAATCATCCAATAATTTTACATAATTAAAATATCCCAAATATGCTTATAGAAAGTTTAAAAATTCATATCTAAAGATTTACATATCTAAATTTAGTGAAACCAGTTGTGTTAGTCTTGTTTTGAATTTATCTACAAACTAATGCTTTTCTGGTTTCCTAAAAATATCTAGATATGTAGAATCATGAATTGCTCATTTTATGTGTTCATACACTTTGCTAAAATGTGAAATGAGCTAAAATAAGGCAGTATTTGTTACTAAAATGGCTTATTAATTCATCATATAAGTATTAAACATGATTAACTTTCTCATTTAGATTTATAAACCCCTAGTTTGTAGAATCATGAATTGCTCATTTTATGTGTTCATACACTTTGCAAATGTGAAATGAGCTAAAATAAGGCAATATTTGTTACTAAAATGGCTTAGTAATTCATTATATAAGTATTAAACATGTTTAACTTGCTCATTTAGATTTATAAACCCCTAGTTTGTAGAATCATGAATTGCTCATTTAATATGTTCATACACTTTGCTAAAATGTGAAATGAGACAATATATGTTACTAAAATGGCTTAGTAATTCATTATATAAGTATTAAACATGATTAACATGCTCATTTAGATTTATAAACCCCTAGTTTGTAGAATCATGAATTGCTCATTTTATGTGTTCATACACTTTGCTAAAATGTGAAATGAGCTAAAATAAGGCAATATTTGTTACTAAAATGGCTTAGTAATTCATTATTTAAGTATTAAACATTATTAACTTGCTCATTTAGATTTAGAAACCCCTAGTTTGTAGAATCATGAATTTCTCATTTTTATGTGTTCATACACTTTGCTAAAATCACTATTTTTTTGCAACACAATGTGAAGATTCATTGTGATGCCATGGTGCACCAAAATATTGGAACACTACATTACATAAAATGTTTAATACATTATTACACATCATTTATTCTCTTGTGTTCCTTGCTTATGATTGTGCCGTAACCATGGAGCATCTTCATCATTTAACTTGATGCTTGGGTCAGTGTTCACTTTGAAGGGCGGAATTTCACCAAATTGATAATAATCTTGTGATATATCTGTCTTGTTTTCCACTCCCACGATGTTTTTTTCCTGAAAGAGCTATGTGGCGCTTTGGCTCATCGCATGATGTATTTGTTTTCTTATCTTTTTTTTCTCGGTTTGCTAGTCATGTCCTTCACATAGAAAACCTGAGCCACATATTTAGCTAGGATGAATGGTTCATCAAGGTACCCTAGATTGTTGAGATCCACCATTGTCATTCTAGACTGCTTGTCTACCTTTACCCCACCTCCTGTCATCTTGACCCATTTGCACCGAAACAAAGGGACATTTTTTTTGACAAGGAAAACCGTAGAGGAGGCCTCTACGGTATAATTTTATATTAAAATAAAGTACAAAGTACCATCTTTGTAGAGAAAATTACATGGGAGCTAAAAAAAAAAGAGAACTAGCAAAAATATTTACGAGGGTGCTAAAAAGAAAAGGGGAAAAAGAGGTAAAATAACAAGTCTGGTCTAGTTCAGAAAGAAACAATCCACTCAGCTAGCTCTTCCTTGTGTGAGGGCTTAACCCTATGTGTGAGCAAAGAAAGATCTTTCCTGAAGACAGCACGCCAAGCTTGTATGGAGGGTTGGACATTTTCAAAAATGAGGCCATTACGTTGTTTCCAGATCCCCCACAACGCACAACATGCCACCTCAAAGAATTTAGGCCCATTGAAACTGCTTTTTGCTGTATTAAACATATCTGTCATACCTCGATCAGAACACCATATAATTCCCAGTCTCCTCCAACATTTCTGAGCAAAGCTGCAATTAAAAAATAAGTGGTCTCGTGTTTCTCTTTGTGAACTATTGCACATGATACAGTTCACACCAGAGTCTAGATGCCAATGCCTACGTTCTATCATGTCCCTAGTGTTTAGTCCGTCTACCAAAAACAACCATACGAATACTTTCTGTTTGTGCAGACACTTGCTCTTCCATAGCTTCTTGAAAATCGGATCCACATTCAGATAATCAAACATGAATTTATAATATGCAGCTGATGCATAAACCCCATTTATGCGTAGAAAGGCCCACACATCTCTATTACCTCGGTAATCAGATTGTAGTTGCAGGTCCAGTAGAACCCCTTGAATCTGGCGAAACTCATCATACGCTTGTTTAGATAAGGGTATAGCAAAGTGCACCGAAAGGTGGTGTTCATCATCACATTTCAGCATCTCCTCCAAAGTCACATCAGTGTCTATTGCATAAGAGAACAACCTGGCATAGGAATCATCCATAAGCTCCGCTTTCCATCGATCCTTCCAAAACAGAACCGATGAACCATTCCCTGGCGAGCAGACAGAAATCCCTCTGAAATTTGTTATTAACTTACATACATCACGCCACCAAAAAGAACCCACCTTGCCAGCTGCTTGTGGTGAAGTATTTTGATAGTACGCCTGCCATGTCATATCCACCCAAGGAGTATCAGCATGGTTAAAAAATTTGTACATGTGTTTCATAAGCATATCCGATGAACCATTCCCTGGCGAGCAGACAGAAATCCCTCTGAAATTTGTTATTAACTTACATACATCACGCCACCAAAAAGAACCCACCTTGCCAGCTGCTTGTGGTGAAGTATTTTGATAGTACGCCTGCCATGTCATATCCACCCAAGGAGTATCAGCATCATTTTGAGTCTCTAAACATATTACTCCTAGACCTCATTTCTCCTTTGGACGACACACCATCTCCCATGCCGCCAATGAGTTGTGTTTCTCTTTATCTTTTTTTGCCCATAGGCAATGTCTCCTCGCTCTTTTCACTGTCTTAAGAACAGTCTTATTCAGTTTTACCATGCACATGAAAAATGTGGGCAAGGCCGAGAGCACCGAGTTCACAAAAGTGAGCCTGCCACCATAATTCAAAAATCTGGAGCATGCATTCAATCTCCTTTCAATATTATCTGCTAAAGGGGCTAGATCCTGTATTGTTGGTCTTGTCGTCCCCAACTGTAACCCTAGATATGTAATTGGCATTTTACCCACCATGCATCCGAAGAAATCCGCCAAAGTATGAGCATGAACCTCATCAATATTCACAACAACTAAACAAGATTTCTGAAAATTAACCTTAAGCCCAGTGGCTAACTGAAACGTGTGGGGACCTTAAAGGAAGGTCCATAGTCAAGCTCCCATATCTCCTCTATGTAACCATAATATGTATCCTTTTGCCCTTTGCCGGTTGCTACATCAAAGCGGACACCACTGTTTTGGTTGGTGCTCTTTTTATCTTAGGCGATCGTGTAAAATGTATTCCTATTTATCTCGTACCCTTGAAAAGTCAATATAGTCGAAGATGGCACTTTGGCTAGCAAGTATAGTTGCTCTCCAACAACATTTTCATTCATGAGATGTGTTTGCAACTAATCACCAAAAGTAGCCATGTGGAGCTATAAAACAAAGGACTCAGATGCCCTGGGTTTTGGGAGCCTACAATATTCTTGTGTTCCTCACTGTACGGAGCCACCAAGAGGGAAATTTGTAGAACTGTGTAGTGTACTTCCGTCAAAGAATGGCCATCCCTACATATCATTGATTTCTTTCTGATCGTGCCTTTTCCACTCAGTCTCCCCTCATGCCGCGATTGAGGAAGACCAATCGGCTTAAGGTCAGGAACAAAGTCAACACAAAACTCAATGACCTCCTCTATTCCATAGCCCTTGGCGATGCTTCCTTCTGGCCTAGCACGGTTACACACATATTTCTTTAAGACTCCCATGAATCTCTCAAAGGGGAATATATTGTGTAGAAATACAATACCAAGAATGGCAATCTCTTCGACTAGGTGAACCAGGAGGTGCGTCATAATATTGAAGAAGGATGGTGGGAACACCAGCTCGAAACTGATAAGACAATGGACCACATCATTTTGTAACCGTGGAAGATCTTCTGGATTGATTACCTTTTGAGATATTGCATTGAGGAATGCACATAGCTTCATAATGGTTACTCGAACATTTTCTGGGAGAAGCCCCCTCAGTGCTACCGGAAGCAATTGCGTCATAATCACATGGCAGCTGATGGCGTGTAGTTGACCGCCCAGTTGGGAACCCCAAGAGGAAGGTATGATGAGCACAGTAGCAAGTCTTACCTCAGTATGAAACCAAGGTTTATCGAACCAGTAGGAGAAAGAACCAACTTCCGAAGGTTGATGCTCGCTGGCTTGGCGATAGCTCCAGACAATTTATATATGGCGCCTTATCTGGGGCGTAGCTTTGCACCAGCAGCAACGTGGAACCTGCACACAACACAACCAAAGTACTTTGCCCCAACTTACAGTGACGTTGTCAATCTCACCGGTTTGCTGTAAATAAAGGATTAAACATATCATGTGGTAAAAGATAGTAGTTTGCGATAATGTAAATAATGCAAATAAATACTAAATGGTAATAAGAATATAAAAAATGGACCAGGGTCCACAGTTCACTAGAGGTGTCTCTCCATAAGATAAATAACATGCTCGGTAAACAAATTACAGTTGGGCAATTAATAGAATAAAGAAAGCATACAAATGTCATGAGGATCACTATGAGATTCACTTGGGCATTACAACATAATACATAGACCGTAATCCAACTGCATCTATGACTAATAATCCACCCATCGGATGTCATCCGAGCAACTGTTGGGTATTAAGTTGCAAGCAATCGATTATCGCCTTAATCAAAGTGTGTAATGTAAACAATACAAATGTCCTTGAACACAAGATTGTTGTTTTCTCCCTAGTAGCAACATCACATCTACAGCCTTAGAGGTTTCTATCACTCCCCCAGATTACTAGAGGCATGCACCCACTATCGAGCATAAATACTCCCTCTTGGAGTCACTAGCATCTACTCGGCCAAGATATCTACCAGCAACGGAGAGCATGCAAGATCATAAACAACATAGAGATGATAAATTAATAAATCAACCTGACAAAGTACTCAATATTCATCGAATCCCAACAAACACAACATGTAGAATTACACAACGATGATCTTGATCATGATAGGCAACTCACAAGATCTAAACAGGAAGCACATGAGGAGAAGACAACCATCTAGCTACTGCTATGGACCCATAGTCCAAGGTAGACTACTCACACATCACTTCGGAGGCAGGCATGGTGATGAAGAAGGCCTCCAGTGGTGATTCCCCTCTCCGGCAGGGTCCCGGGAAGAGCTTCTGGACCCTCCCGATCTCGCGTCGACGATGGCGGCGGCTTGCAGTATGTTTTCTGGAAAATTGATCGGGCCCTTAGGGTTTTCTCGCTGAGGAGAATATATAGGCGGAAGGGCGGCGTCAGGAGGTGGGCCAGGTGGCCCCACCACCTGGTGGCGCGGCCAGGGGCTAGGCCGCGCCACCCCATGGTGTGGCTGGCCCATGGCTCCCCTCCGTCTCTGCTTTGGACTCCGTCTCATGTCAGGAAAAATAGGAACTTTGGATTTTGTTTCGTCCAATTCCGATAATATTTCCTGTGTAGCTTTTCTGAAACACAAAAATAGCAGAAAACAGGGACCTGGCACTATGGCATCTCGATAATAGGTTACTTCCAGAAAATGCATTAAAATGCCACGAAGTGTAACAAAACACAAAGCAAATGGTGCATAAACAAGCATGGAGCATCAAAAAATATAGATACGTTGGAGACGTATCAAGCATCCCCAAGCTTAACTCCTACTCGTCCTCGAGTAGGTAAGTGATAACAAAACAATAATTTTTGAGGTGATATGCACCAACACAATCTTGATCAAATGATGTAAAGCATTGAGTGCCGAGATCAAAGTACTCTAAACATGGGCATAAAAGACATAATCTTGACAATAAAATTTAGCAACGATGTTATAACATGAAAAGTAACACAAACAAAAGATCATGATTAATAATGCATTGAAAGTCAAGTGTGTGTTTCGAGCATATTAAAAAACATATCAAAGTGGTTTTCAGCTTGTCCTTCATGAAGCAGCAGAACATAAATGCATAGGACACCTTCAAGTTAAGAGGGTGACTAGATACAAATAATTTAAGAACAAGCAAAACCATAATCATGAATCAATCAATAATAAATTTTGTGACAAGGGTATAGATAATAGAGCCCGTTACTTGAGTACCCCTGAGGCCCGTTAAGCTAGGCCCAAGTGTAATCTTAGTCGAGATACGAGTTCATGTCGTATACCGATGTTGTAATATGTATCGGACCCCTCCCGTTCCTTGAGACCTGGCCACCTATATATAGGGGCCAGGAGAGGACGGCGAGGGACAGATTGAAAGCAAGCCAAGTTCACCACCACGTTTACTTTTGATACACACCTTGTTTGACTGATTTACCTTCGAGTTCATCCAACGGCCTACTTCCCCGATCCTAAGTCCTTCATCTAGGACATTTGTCGAGTTAACCCTCGTCACTAGCAAAAGACTAGGAGTGACCAACTAAGAGAGCAATAACGGCCATAATCATGCATAGCATCAAAACATTATTAACCAAAGCATATAGTGGTATCACAAGTGAAAAACCAAATGATCATAGAGGCTAGAGGCGACTTATTTCTAGTCAAACATGGTGTAAGCATGTGCCAAGTCAACCCAAATAAAGCATCAAAGGAGAAAATCACAATAATATGCTCCCATATAATAAAAACAACGCATGATTCTTTCAAAGGCACATTAAGCAATCTCGGTCATTTGAGACAAGTCATGCTACAGCAAAAACTACTAATCATACTATCAAAATAACATAAAGCATGACATGCAAAAGTCTAAGTCACAGTCTAAACAAGCTCCCATTTGTACCACTATAGGCATGAAACTTTTTTCTCTTTTCCAACACCATTCAACCTTTTTGAAACAACTCTTAAAGATGAAACCAACATAGACCAGTGGTCTAAATATACCTTGATACAAAGATATAACAAGATCTGAACAAAAATCAAGGCAAAAAACGAAAGCTAAACACAGTACTAGAAAAAGAGAACACTCGTTGAACGATAAGAGTGAAAACTGGAGTGTTCCTGGCAACGAAAAACGGAGTGTGTCTTCTCTAAAAGAAATATGTTGGGGTCCAACCATTTATTGCAGCAAACAAAACAAAGGAAAACTTAAAGCGAAAGTAAAGACGCTCCAAGAAAAACGCATAGTATACAAAGCAATAAAAATATAGTGTCTTGAAAGATGACCTAATTTTTGCAGATGAAGAAGGGGTGCCTCGGGGCATTCCCAAGCTTTGAAGCTTGTACCTCTTGGATATCTTTTGGGGTGACATGGGCATCCCCAAACTTGAGCTTTTGTCCATACTTCATTGCTAATGCCAAGCTGACGTGTAGCAGACAGTCCTTGTGTGTGGTGAATGACCAGCCCGTTGGGAACCCCAAGAGGAAGGTATGATGAGTATAGCAGCTAGTTTTCCCTCAGTTAAGAAACCAAGGTTTAATATCGTTCAGGAGAAAAGCAGACAGCGACGACTGAAGGTGATGCAGATTGGCTTAATAACACTCCAACAAGGACACCATTTAATGATACTTGTTGACTCGTCTTCGGACAGTAGCAACGCGGAACCTGCACACAACACAACCAAGTACTTTGCTCCCAACTTGCGATGAGGTTGTCAATCTCACCGGTTTGCTTGAAACAAAGGTTATGAGCGTATCGAGTGGAAAACAGTAGAGTATGCGAGTAAAGTAAACAGTGCGAGTAAAGTAAACAGGTGATAGCAATATGATGGAAATAGGACCGGGATCCACAGTTCACTAGTGGTGTCTCTCCATAAGATAAATAACACATGCTGGGTAAACAAATTACAGTTGGGCAATTGATAGAATAAAGATAAACGTGATATGTCAAGAAGATCACTATGAGATTTACTCTGGGCATTACAACAAAATACATAGACCGCCATCCAACTGCATCTATGACTAATAATCCACTCACGGGGATATCGTCCGAACACCCCATGAGTATTAAGTTGCGAACAACAGATAATTGCATTAAGCAAAGTGTGTAATGTAAACAAAGCATATGCCCTTGAGCATATGAATATTGTTTTCTCCCTAGTAGCAACAGCACATCTACAGCCTTAGAGGTTTTTGTCACTCCCCCAGGTTAAGCAGAGGCATAAACCCACTATCGAGCATAAATACCCCCTCTTGGAGTCACTAGCAACTACTCGGCCAAGATAGCTACTAACAACGGAGAGCATGCAAGATCATAAACAACATAGAGATAACATAAGATAATATTCAGTACAGCAACTCAATCATAAACACCAATATTCATCGGATCCCAACAAACCAAACATGTAGAATTACATAACGGTGATCTCAATCATGTAGGGCAGCTCATGAGATCTAAACATGAAGCACATGGTGGAGAAGACAACCATCTAGCTACTGCTATGGACCCATAGTCCAAGGTAGACTACTCACTCATCGCTCCGGAGGCAAGCATGGCGATGAAGAAGACCTTCGGTGGCGATTCCCCTCTCCGGCAGGGTGCCGGGAAGAGCTTCTGGACCCTCCCGATCTTCGGGTCGACGGCGGCGGCGGATCGCGATGTGTTCTGGAAAAGTGATCGGGTACTTAGGTTTTTTCCGTCGGGGGGTCTTTATAGGTGAAGGGGCGATGTCAGAGGAGGAGCCAGGCGCCCTCACGCCAGGCTCGCGCGGCCAGGGCCCTGGCCGCGCCGCCCTGGCGTGTGGGGCCCTGGTGGCCCCCCTCCTACTCTCCTTTGGATCTCTGGAAGCTTCCGGGTAAAATAAGACTTCAGGAACTTGTTTTGTCCAATTCCGAGAATATTTCCTGTGTATCACTTCTGAAACACAAAAACAGCAGAAAACAGGGAACTGGCACTGTGGCAACTCGTTAATAGGTTAGTTCCGGAAAATGCATAAAAGTGCCACGAAGTGTAACGAAACAATAGGCAAATGGTGTAAAAACAAGCATGGAGCATCAAAAATTATAGATACGTTGGAGACGTATCATTCATCTCATCTCATCATTCTCCTTTCCCTACACTTGAAAACTTCCTCCATACAAAACTTCACACAATTCTATTAGCAACATTATTGTAAGCATGATAGTAAATCTATTCTTTTGGTTCAGTTTTTAAGTCAAGTATAACACCCATTAAAGCATAATCTATTGTAGCAACTTCCTCAAAAGTTCCGTGATCAAAAGAACTAAAAAAGAAAGCGATCGAGGGGCAAACACAAATAGTGGCAGAAATCTATCAAAACAGAACAGCTGACAAAGATCGATTTTTCCGAGGACCTTCTGTTGCTCAAATCGAAAAGTGCAAAACTAATAAAAGTTTGGAATAACCTCGGGCATGTGCAAAAGAAATCGCAGATCAAAAAGATGTCCTGAGAATTTTCACAAATTTTTACGGTGCAGCGCATAAATCTGTTTCAGGACAACAACTTCCCCAAATCTTACCTTCCTCTAATTAGAGGTTCTTCTTGGCACAAAAATGAAATAAAAATGATAAGGAGAGGTCATTACAGTAGTAATAACTTCCAAGATTAAACAAAAAGAAAAAGTACTGAACAGAAAACATTGGGTTATCTCCCAAGAGTGCTTTTCTTTAACGCCTTTGAGCTAGGCGCAGAAAGTGGAAATCAAGTATTTTCAAATGAAGCATTAAGATCAATTGCAGAAGTCTTTTCAACAAGGAATTTTATTGTATCCAAATGAGTTTTTGAAGATCCCTTATGAACACTCTTGGGTTCACTACTTTCATCAAAAGGGTTTTTAGGAACAATCCAATAAAAATTCTTTTCCAAAGCTTCATGCAATCCTACAATTTTGAAAGGTATTGGTACTTTGATTTACTCCTTATTTGTACAAACAACCTCTACACGTGAGCCAAGCATATTAAAATGCTCAAAAACTTTCCTAGCTTTTATAACAACATCTCTAAATTCTCTACGCAAAGTCTCCAAAATAAAATCTTTCTTTTCAGAGTCTTTGGTATCATGAAGCTTAAGAAACATTTGCTGCATAAAAGGATTAAGGTTAACAAACCTAGCCTCCAACATGTGAACTAAATAAGCAGCTGCAACTTCATAACTAGGAGCAAGTTCGGCTAAAGATCTATCCTCAACATCTTTATGCTTACTAACATGATTAAAGAACTCCTCGATGTTACCTTTCCCAATTATAGAACCACTACCTATTGAAAGGTCCTCCAGAGCGTACTTAGGGAACAACATAATGATCTAAAAGTAACAGTAACGAAATACCAACTATAAAAGGAACTAATTTTTTTGTATTTTTGATGAAAAGATGCAAGCAAAACTAAAATAAAGCAAAACAATAACAAAGTAAAAAGATTGGAAGCGAGAGACTCCCCTTGCTGAAATCCTCTTTCTCCCCAGTAACGGCGCCAGAAAAATTGCTTGATGGTGTGTAGTTGACCGCCCAGTTGGGAACCCCAAGAGAAAGGTATGATGAGCACAGCAGCAAGTCTTCCCTCAGTATGAAACCAAGGTTTATCGAACTAGTAGGAGAAAGAACGGACTTCCAAAGGTTGATGCTCGCTAGCTTGGCGATAGCTCCAGAAAATTTATATATGGCGCCTTATCTGGGGCGTAGCTTTGCACCAGCAGCAACGTGGAACCTACACACAACACAACCAAACTACTTTGCCCCAACTTACAGTGAGGTTGTCAATCTCACAGGTTTGCTGTAAACAAAGGATTAAACGTATCGTGTGGTAAAAGATAGTAGTTTGCGAGAATGTAAATAATATGAGTAAATAGTAAACGGTAATAAGAATGTAAAAGAATGGACCGGGGTCCACAGTTCACTAGAGGTGTCTCTCTATAAGATAAATAACATGTTAGGTAAACAAATTACAGTTGGGCAATTGATAGAATAAAGAAAGCATACAAATGTCATGAGGATCACTATGAGATGCACTTGGGCATTACAACATAATACATAGATCGTAATCCAACTGCATGTATGAATAATAATCTACCCGCCGGATGTCATCCGAGCAACCGTTGGGTATTAAGTTGCAAGCAACAGATTATCGCCTTAAGCAAAGTGTGTAATGTAAACAATACAAATGTCCTTGAACACAAGATCGTTGTTTTCTCCCTAGTAGCAATAGCACATCTACAACCTTAGAGGTTTCTGTCACTCCCCCAGATTACTAGAGGCATGAACCCACTATCGAGCATAAATACTCCCTCTTGGAGTCACTAGAATCTACTCGTCAAGAGTGCTTCTAGCAACGGAAAGCATGCAAGATCATAAACAACATAGAGATGATAAATCATAAATCAACTTGACAAAGTATCAATATTCATCGGATCCCAACAAACACAACATGTAGAATTACACAACGATGATCTTGATCATGATAGGCAGCTCACAAGATCTAAACATGAAGCACATGGAGGAGATGACAACCATCTAGCTACTGCTATGGACCCGTAGTCCAAGGTAGACTACTCACACATCACTCCGGAGGCAGGAATGGTGATGAAGAAGGCCTCCGGCGGTGATTCCCCTCTCCGGCAGGGTGTCGGGAAGAGCTTCTGGACCCTCCCGATCTCGCATCGACAACGGTGACGGCTTGCAGTATGTATCGTGGAAAATTGATCGGGTCTTTTAGGTTTTCCTGTCGAGGGGAATATATAGACGGAAGGGCGGCGTCAGGAGGTGGGCCAGGTTGCCCCACCACCTAGTGGCGTGGCTAGGGGCTGGCCCGCGCCACCCTATGGTGTGGCCGGCCCCTGGTCCCCCTCCGTCTCTGCTTTGGACTCCGTCTTGTGTCAGGAAAAATAGGAACTTTGGCTTTTGTTTCGTCCAATTCCGAGAATATTTCCTGTGTAGCTTTTCTGAAACACAAAAACAGCAGAAAACAGGGAACTGGCACTATGGCATCTCGTTAGTAGGTTAGTTCTGGAAAATGCATAAAAACGCCAAGAAGTGTAACAAAACACAAAGCAAATGGTGTATAAACAAGCATGGAGCATCTAAAATTATAGATACATTTGAGAGTTATCAGTGACCCATCAGCGGGTGTCTCAACATCCCGTCTGACAAACAGTCCTCTTTGTGGCATCGCAATAACTTGGCATGCTCTTTGCACCGAAACAAACATTTCAACCGTGGTATTTAGAGGAGCATACCACATCACCTTGGCAGGAACCCTATTTCTAGGGAGCTTGCCCTCAACATCACTAGGGTCATCTCCTCTGATCTTATACCGCAATTTAGTGCATATCGGGCATTCATTCAAATTCTCGTAGTCACCACGGTAGAGGATGCAGTCATTAGAGCATGCATGTATCTTATGAACCTCTAAACCTAGAAGGCAGACAACCTTCTTTGCTTTGTATGTACTGGCGGGTAATTTGTTATCCTTTGGAAGCATATTCTTCATCATTTTCAACAACTTTTCAAATCCCGAATCAGATAGACCTTCCTCTGCCTTCCATTTCATCAATTCAAATGTGCTACCCAGCTTTTTCAGACCATTTTCGCATTTTGGGTACAACGACTTTTTGTGATCCTCTAACATGCTATCCAACTTCTTCCTCTCCTTATCAATTTCGCATTCTCTCCGTGCATCAGCAATGGTCCCACCAAGATCATTAGCAGTCTCATCATGTGCCTCTCCTTCATCTTCTCCCATGAAAGTATCACCGTATTCAGGGAACTCAGGATAGTTGTCATCATCCTCTTCTTCTTCATTATCTTCCATTGTCTTCCATTGTAACCCCTCTTTCTCCGTGCTTGGTCCAACAATTGTAGCTGGGCATGAAACCGTGTTGAAGCAGGTGGATGTGAAGAGTTCTTGAGGAAGAGTAATTCTTTTGATTCTTACAGAAACTACATGGACAGACAATAAAACAATTCTGCTTGTTCGCATCAGCCACACGGAGGAAACCCTGCAAGCCGGTAATGAACTCGCCAGAGAGTCTGTTACCATACATCCATTGCCGGTTCATCTGCATTATTATATAAGTATATAAAATATCATTACACAACATCATGAATACATAAGTGACCTAAATAATACAAGGAATGAATCACATTGCATATAAATCACATAAACTCCCACATTACTCTCTAACATTACTCCACAAATCCCTCTATTTTCTTGAGCATAAAAAGAACTATGTGTATGAAAAATGAATCAAGAACATGCCTCATACTTACAAGTTATTATTGCAAAAAAATTCTACTCACATTGCATGTAAATCACATAAACTCACACATTTCTCCCACATTACTCTCTAACATTAATCCACAAATCCCTCTATTTTCTTGAGCATAAAAAGAGCTATGTGCATGACAAATTTCTACTCCATACTAATTTTGGTCAATACATAAGTATACCACCTCTACATATATGCAAACTAAGGAGTTAATTTAAGCTTAGATTGCATATAAATCAAATAAACTCTCATAATTACTCCCAAATTAAAGTCATAATCTCACCACTTCTAGAGCATTATATGAGCTAAACTAGCAAATAAAGATGAAAGGGTGAAGTTGCTAACCTTTTGGAATACTTGGATAGATGAGACAACTCAAAATCTTGACAAATTTTATAAAAAATTTGAGCATGGCTTCGCCATTAAGGAGATATGCTCGGCCACCATTATTGCATCTGGCTGGCTCAGGGCAGAGCAATGCTCTTTGTAGGCGACGACCTTTAGTCTCGGGCCATGCTACCGACCGGGACTAAAGTGGTCCCTTTAGTCTAGGTCAGTAGCATGGTCGGGGTCTAAAGGCCCTCGTGTGTGGGGCTGCCGGCCGCCAGCCCTTTAGTCCCGGTTGGTGTTACCAACCGGGACTAAAGGTCCATTACGACTCGAAACTAGGGGATGGTCGTACCAGTGCGTAACCCTAGCCGCTCGAACCGGGACTAATGCCCCTTTAGTCTCGGCCCAAACTGTTTGGGGACTAAGGGGGCATATGAAAGCCCTTTTTCCACTAGTGTAACCTGGCGGGTTGATTCTTATGACATATTCCCACTGTTTCAAAATATAAGATATTTGACTATACTTACTAAAGTTAGTGAATAGACGTACTAAACTGTGTCTAGATACGTATCATTTTAAAAAAAGGTTAAAACATATTATAATTAGAAACGAAGGGAGTATATTGGTTTCATAAAGTTCGTTCTGGAATTTGATTGCTTATAAATTGATAATGGAAAATACCACCAAGTAAATTAACGTACTAATAGAAAAAATGTTGTGGACTTGATTTCAATCGAGTGTAAAAGTAGTATACAGTACATGATGACTGATACCTGCTAAAGGCATTAGAGCATCTCCAGCCATGGACCCGGCGAGGCCTCGACAACCTTTTTTTTTCATTCGACGGCAAAAAACAGCCCAGTCGCGCCCCTCGGTTCCTCATTTTCGCCCAGATTTGGGCCTTCATTCATCCGGCGAGCCCAGACCATCCCCGCCCCCCGGGGCGCACTCGGGGACTCCGGACGAAAGAAATGCGCGCGAAATGGCGAGGAAAGTTCCCGCGCGTCTAGTGGCCCCGACTTGTCGGTGAGAGAGGGTGGTCGTCGTCCTCATCGCATCGTCTTCCATGCATTGTCGTCTTCCCGTGCATCGTCTTCCGCGCGTTGTAAAAGCCTGCCGCCGATGGACGTGCAGCCACGCGGCGAGGCGAGTTAATGCGCGGCCGCCTTCACCCACTTCTCCCCAGTTCACTCTCCAACGAAACTTGCGGAGCAATGGCTGGCTACAGCTCCAACGACGGCGCGGCCAACAATGGCTTCGGTCGGCGCTCCCTACACCAGTGGGAGGGCCGCCTGCTCTACGCGGCGGGCTACCCGGCGCCGCTCGACTTTCCCGCGCCCGGAGGCTGGCGCCTGAGCGCGGTGGGCGTCCCGATCCCTCCGCCGCCAGTGGGCGCCGCTCTCGACGCCGCCATCGACGAGGTGCTCGAGGGGATGAGCGATAAGCAGCGCGCCGAGCCACGCTTCTACCCGGACAACTACCAGGCGTGGACGGCGTTCTTCCGGCGCAGGACGACGGCGGCGACTCCAGGGATGATGACGGCGGCGACTACACGCATTTCTACTGCCATTTCGGCATATAGAACGCGTGTTTTTAGTTTAGGTTAGGCCGAATTCAAATATATTACGAATTCGGCCTATATATGTAAAAACTCGCCTATATATATAAATATCTCTAAATTTCGCCTAAGTTTGAACGTTTTTTTGTCTAGTTCTGTTTGATTTTGAATTTTCCCCTGGGCTCGCCGCTGGGAACATGGGCCTTCCCACGCCAAATTTTTCATCCATCCGGCGCTAAATAGCGCCGGATTTCGGCCTGAGGAGCCCAAACGACTGGAGATGCTCTTAAGACATATAATTGGAGGGAAGGCACCGAGCCTCCTCTACCATTTTCAGTAGTTCCATCTGGCTCTTGTAGTGCATCCTGGCCATCCATCGCTGCTGAGACTCTTTTACGTTGGTGAATAGTATTTCCTGCAAATGCTAGATGCTCATGGGGCTTTTCTCTGTCCCTGGGTCCCGTGGATTTTTGGCCTGCTTGCAGCCTCTTGTAAATATTTTTACGGGGTGTGCACACGTGCCCTTGAAAGTGAATGGAACGAGCCCCTAGCCCGCAGCTGCCCAATCCCCTCGCACGCCTCACTCCTCCAATCCCATCTCGTTTCTCCTCCATAAATCCTCTTCACCGCCCCACCACCACCACCACCACCACCTGGCGGCTAGGGTTTCGAGGAGGAGAACGAGAGTGAGACTGGTCAAGGGGAGGACGAGTGGAAGGGAAGAAACCCTAGAAGATCGATGGTATTGTTGAAGGAAAGGGATGGGTCTGGACAAGGGGCAGGCGGCGTTCTCATTGTACGACGTCGCCTCACTGTCCGCCACGCATGTACGACTTGGTGAGGGGAGGAAGAAATGAGACACAAAATATCGATTTTGACCCTAGAACACTAGCCCAAAAACGGGATAGCCACCGCGTCTCTCACCTCCGGATTTCAACTCATACAACGCATTACTATTTTCCCCTCACCAATGAGCGTGCCACGCAAAAAGCAAGCCCATAATTCAGTGACCATAGCTAGACTGCATACTAGGGCGGGTAGAAATTCTAAGTCAACAGTAGTTGAGATGGACGATCAGGATCAACTGGAACCCCTCATCCGATGGACGGAACCATACATGACGTGAGAGTAGGGGGTGCAATGCGGGCAACGGGATATTGGAGGACGAGCTCCATGGAGCTCGTTTTTCAAACTTTGGGAAATTCAAATTTTAAATTTCGAAAAAGATAAACTAAAATACCAAAGTGTAATCTATGATTTATTTTACCTGTGTGTAATTTTTTCTTATAAAATACCTTGTATTCTTTCCTCAGCAAAAATAACCAGATCTAGAAACAAAATTTTAGATCTGGGAACATGTTCTAAATTTAGTTCAATTTGTCTTTTTTGCTGAGACTACAATAAAAAGTATCTCACATTACAAATTTGCACACTTGTAGTGCATGTAGTTAATTACGTCCATATATATTTTTAGAATTCTTTGAAACTTTAAAATGTCAATTTAAAAAAGAATCATAAAAGGGCTGCAGGGAGTCTGGGCTCCAAACCGATTTTTCAATGTCATGCAGCTATATTTCCTTTAGATGAACTTGACATGTTGTCGTATGTGATGTAATGAATTGTGGACGAAACAGCAGGCTCCTCTCCTTTCTCTCTCCTTAGTATAATGTCTGAGAGCTCCTCCCTCTGTCCTTGACGGCGATGCTAGGAACTAAATTCTAGATCTAGGGACATGTTCTAAATTTAGTTTAATTTGTCTTTCTTTGCTGAGGCTACAATACAAGATATCTCACATTACAAATTTGTACACTGGTAGTGCACGTGGTTAACTACGTCCATATTTTTTTCGTACTTTTTTTGAAACTTTGAAATATCGATTTGAAAATGAATCAAAAATCCTTTAGATGACCTTGACATGTTGTCGTGTGTAATAATGTAATGAATTGTGGACACAACAGCAGGCTCCTCTCCTTTCTCTCTCCTTTGTATAATGTCTGAGAGCTCCTCCCTCTTCCCTTGACGGCGATGCTGTGCCGGGGTGGCGAAAGCGAGGCACCGATACTAGTACTTTGAAAGAACAGTAAGGTTAGGTTTAGCAGGGTTTGGATAACCGCAGTATACAATACTCACGGTAAAGAAAAGAGTATACAATACTAATTTGATGCCTGGCGCTATGGAATCCAATGCTTTTGGCCGTCCGTCACAGCAGCTCGATCGAACAATTCAAACGATAGCAGTGGCCAGCGACTTGCACGAGACCTACCCGGTTGGATCGGATTCTACTAGCGAAAGGGAAGGTGGAAGATCCTCTCCAAATATACGTCTGGCGAGCACACGTATGTGGACGTGATACAATGACCTTGACATGCTGTCGTTTTTCAAAGAAAAAAAGACATGCTGTCGTATCTATTGTAAAGAATTGTGGACGCAAGGCCTCCTCCCCTTTCTCTTTCCTTGGTATAATGTCCGAGAGCTCTCCTCCCTCTGCCCTTTGACGGCGATGCCATAGCTGAGTGGGGGCAGTGGCCCCCACTCAATCTTTTGAATTTTAATGTAATCTGTTTATATTTGAGAGAAAATATTTCAAAAAATTGAAATTTATACTAGAAATGTTCCCACTCCTATGAATTGCCCCTACTGAATTTTCCGGCTGGGTCCGCCACCCCGGTGGCGAAGCAAGGCACCGACACTGGTACTATGAATGAAATAGTAAGGTTAGGTTTAGCAGGGTTTGGTTCTATATGGCATCCGGGAGTAGAGCATCATCAGATCTTCCAGGCCAGATCTAATGCGGCTTATGACTGCTTTTTTTTTGCCATGTCGTCTGTAGAAAAATTGTTGAATATAAATATATTACCCTTTTCATCAGTTCGGACTTTTTGAATATAAATATATTGGATTGATGCTCTAGCCAACTATTTTAAAAGTCCGAACTGGTGGAAAGAGACTAGGTAATATATTTATATTCAACACAAATTGGCCGTAAGGATCTCCGACAATCAAGTTGTGGCATCGAACTGCTTTGTCCTAGTGCCCTGGCGTGACACAGGGTGATCGATGCCATTCTTCGCTATGCTTTCGAGGAGAAAGGACGACGACATGCTCTGGGGATCAAGCTTGTGCAATAAACGCCGCTATCTCCTTCCATGTGGTCTCAAAGCTGCGTTGGCCGGCCATGGCAGCGAGGAAGAGGATAGCCTTGCTGGTGGTGGTGGATGGCAATGGTGTGGGAAGCTTCTGGAGCTGCATCCCTATAGTGGCACCTTGGCAACAACGTCGTTTTGCCTCCGCTATTTTCAGCCATAGGGCTGGCCCCGCTATTCTCGAGAGTGTCTGCTACTCGAGTTTGTTCTTCCTCCATCGGAGGATCTTCCCCATGATGGGTGAGGTTGCACGCGCTCGTGGTCTCCCAAGTGTCCCCCCGGCGAGATGCATGGACTCGATCGTCGTGTTTCTGCGATCATTTTTAGGATGCCATTGTCTAAAAATTTCGTACCATGTTGTAATTTCTATTATCCCACCGTCCAAGTAATGAAAGATTCCATATCTTCAAAGACCTTTTCCTGTTAGTCCTAAAAAAATAGTGTAAACATACGAGACGTACACTACCTACATGCGTCGTGTGTGCGATCAGCACGAGACCTACCCGGCTTCTTCTGGCCAAAGGAGAAAGATCTCCCTAGCTAGCTAGCGCTCTCCAAACAAAACTGCATACATCCGTGATATAATGACCTGTCGTATGTAATGTAGTAATGAATTGTGTGAACATGTCGCATGGTCCCGGAATCTTCTCTCTTGGATGAATCTTCTCCACACGTCGTGCCTCGTGCCTTCTTTCTTAATTTTTTTTAGATTTTTTGTGATCTTGCACACATGCATATATAAACAGTACCTGGTGCCTGCTTCCTAGACAGACAGAACCACCTGCGGAGAAACTTTGCAGTGCCAAACCACTTGCAGTAGCTCCTCCTGGCAGCCATGGCCCTCTGCCACTCCGTCTCCATCGTCCTTTTCCTCGTGGTGGCACTAGCGGCTACAGCGGGAGAAGGCGAAGCGGCGGTCGTTGAGCACACCTTTGTAGTAAGTGCGCGACAGCTTCATCTTCTCACTATGAAGTTGGGTACTAGAAACATGTAACTAAAGCTTAATTTGATCTTACAATTTTCTCGGATGTGTAGGTGAGCCAAATCAAGCTGCGTCACCTGTGCAACGACATGCTGGTCACCGTCGTCAACGGGCAACTCCCCGGCCCGGCGATCGAGGTTGTGGAAGGGGACTCGGTAGTTGTTCATGTCATCAACAAGTCACCGGCCGGAGTAACGATTCATTGGTAATCTAATATATTTATTTTATTAATTTAACAAAAAAATCTTTTATGTATATCTTGTACCAGATTCAGCGGCATGTATAGACTACATATTATAAGTAAATAATCTAAACTACTAATACTAATAAAAGAGTAAACTAAAACTTTACTATATCCACCAAACCAAATGTATACAGGTCAATCACCACCGTTTGATCTAATCCATTAAACTAGATCGGACAGCAGACATGCTTCAATGGTCCGCTACATTATCAAAGGGCCGAGATTTAATATTCTCCCAGTGGACAATTCTCACACCCGTCCTTGCCCGCACGATTAAACGTCCCGACCTGTTCCTTCACGACCTCCATGGCACCTGCCCCGACCTGCTCCTCCACGACCGTCATATCCGCCGCCTCTGTCTTCCAAGCCGGTGCCCACGCTCGGCGCTGCGCCCTCTACGTCCAATGCTCCGCCATCTGGGCCTCCACGCCGATGCGCACGCGGTACCAGAACACCGCCGCCACCGCGCCACACAACAGGCAGGCAGCGATTTGCCATATGGCTCTTCGCACTAGGTACATCATGGTACTATACACAAGTTGTGGGAATCAAGAGAGGAACCATTCAGCAGAGCCGTGCCAGCCTTGTCCTCCGCCATCCGGTCGCCCGCCTGCATCTCGCGTTGGTACAGGCATTTTGATGGTGCGTGACTGAATGTGCAGGTACAGGTCTTGGTTTTACCTGTCTTCCTATTGCACCTGATAAATTCATTTATAGCTAGCTTAGTTTGCTTGCATCAACAGCAAGGTGTCCCCAGTTTGGCAACCCAAACGAAAGTTTCTACTATGGGTATATGTAAAAATTATTTACTTAAGTCGATCCTAGCACAAACAGGATCATCAGCTTGTACCTCTTTTCTCAACTTGACAGCGTAGCACAATCCAGGTATATATACACATACGCATGCCATTTTTTTGAAAGAGTGACTTGGAGTGGCAGCACAATTGCATGAATGTGACTACACGGTTTTCAGAAAAAAAGAAAGTTAAATTACTAAGATGCCATATGCAATTAAGATCATACTATTTATTATTGTAACCATTATCTATTTTCAGATAACACTGATAGCAATTTCAGAGATGTGTAAATCGACCTTATAAAACTTAATAACTTGTTTGGTGTCTCCCATTATTCCAGAGGCTGACTGTGAGATGTCATACCGAATTAGTTCTCAATGTGTAAGCAATCCAAGGCTTTGCTAAAGATAAAGAGCGCTCTAGAATCCAATTTTGTATACTACAAAAAAGGGCACTGAAAATTTGTAAATTGATGTTGTTGTAACTGATATGGGTAGTTGAACATTAGGAAATTAGGTGCTCTTCGATCCCCAAATTCTTTGGGGAACAATGCTGAAATACAATAGAATCCTCCATTTAAGTGGTTCTTGAATTTTAAAATATTTGTGGTGTGACTAAAATGGAAAAGGGAATTTGTAAAATCATACGTGCATTGCACATACACGTTTACTAGTCTGATAAAGTTTTAAACTTGCTTCTTAGAAAATAAAATTCTTACAAAATTGTCACTATATGAGAGAACAAGCAATGAAGTGCAAGGAAAAAAGTTATTTCAAAATGACAAAGAATGCATTCTTTTCTCTAAAAAACAAAGAATGCATTCTACATTTATATTTTTCTGAAGGGAAAACAAATGTGACTGTTTATTACGATATGAACTAAATTTGAGTACATGCCTTGTACCTAGGCCATGAGATATTTTTTTCACTCCCCATACCCAACTGCACTAGACTAACTTTTCTTGCTAATAGTTATTGGCATACACGGGTAAGTGAAATAGGCATAACACCATGAGCTCGACTAGAAAAAACGAAATGATAGTCACTGGAAGATGTTTTAGCAAAAGAATCAAATATGTCATAAAATAACTGAGTTGTTACAAAACATGCTATCAGTCAACACCTATGACATATACACATCACAAAGAGCGATCATATGCATATATGCATGTAAAAAAATTATGCACATGCATGCATGTCATAGGGGTAAGCAGAATGGATGCGTCGATCGATGTGCGAATCGTATCATGTATGCGAGAATATATCTTATGAAGAAAGTAAACCAATATTGTGATTTTTTTATAAAGAGTGCATTAAGTTAGTACTGCAACGATACAATTCAAGAGCTTATACCCGACATCTAACTGAGATATACACATCCGCAAACCAATATTGTGATAGTAGCTTTTTTAGGGGATTGTTATAGTAGCTATAAAGTTTAGAAACATATACATGCCAAGTAATCATTCATTTTGGTTGTTCTAAATAATAAGATTGAAGGGAGCAAAATTAGGTCCATTGGAGAATAACAAGATATGCCAAGCTTGATGAAAAAAAATGTTTTGGCAATTTTTCATGCAGTAAGATGAGCACATGTTTAATTATCCTCATGCATGCCAGAACGCTGTAATACCACCAATGAGGAGGCGGTAGGCGAGTATAACATAAGATGTACATATCGACCATCATTTTCTCAAGTTGGTAAAACAATATATAAGTTCTAAGATTTAGTTCTTGGTTTATATTTTGTAAATTCCTTGATTCCATATGTATTCCAACTTAGTCTATGCATGATCTTTTTTTCATGTGAGCTGCGGACAAACTATGCAAATCTTGTCAGATTCTTGAGAGAGATAAACGGTCTTCATAATCCTACATACCTATAAATATGCAGGCATGGTGTGAAGCAGCAACTGAATTGCTGGGCTGATGGAGCAACAATGATAACACAATGCCCCATCCAGCCGAGTAAGAATTTCACCTATCGATTCAATGTCACTGCCCAGGAAGGCACATTGTGGTGGCATGCACATATTGGCTCCCTCCGTGCAACAGTTCATGGTGCATTGATCATCCGGCCAAGATCCGGTCCCAATTCTTACCCGTTTCCTAAACCTGAAAAGGAAATCCCCATTGTTATAGGTTTGTCTGTAACTACCATCAATACTAACCAAGTGTATTTCTTAACTAGGAAAGTTAGTTAAAACATTGTCAGCACCGTGCAGGTGAATGGTGGGATGTAGATCTTCTTCAGCTAGACAGGGATACCGCGAACGGTATTTATAAGAAGATGTCAAGTGCAATTACATTAAATGGCAAGCTTGGAGACCTGAATAATTGTTCTGGTAATTAATGTGTACTCCTCTTATCATACCATTACACTAGTCCGTGTAGAAAAAAAAATACTTTTCATGTAATTATACATTTTATTAATTCTGTGTAGGGGTTATCGAAGACAACTACAATCTTAATGTTGAGCACGGCAAGACATATCTGCTACGGATAGTGAATGCTGCGCTGAGCTCAGAGTTCTACTTCAAGGTAGCTGGGCATAATTTCACGGTAGTCGCTGCTGATGCAAACTATGTGAAACCATACACCACAGATATCATCGCAATCGCGCCAGGTGAGACGGTGGATGCTTTAGTGGTTGCTGATGCGCCTCCTGGCAAGTATTACATGGCTGCTCTAAGCATCCAGTCACCGGAGCCTGTTAGCCAGTTGCCGGTGGCCATCTCAAGAGGGATTGTCTACTACAACAATTCAAGCAAGGGATCTGAGAATACCCCCGCAATGGCCCCTGAAATGCCCCATTATAATGACGCAACCGCATCCCTCTACTTCCATGGCAACTTGACTAGTCTGCCTCACCCGTTGTTGCATTCAGTACCCACAAACGTCGATGTGCAAATGTTCATCACCACTGACATGGGGTACATCTGCAAAGATGGGAGATCTAGCTGCGACCGTAGTTTATTAGTGTCACGTATGAGCAACATCTCATTCCAGCTGCCCACGGCGACACCATTGCTCCAAGCACACTACTACCACAATGTGACAACTAGCGTCGTTCAAGAGTTTCCAAGATTTGCTCCACCCAACACAGTGTTCAACGATGGCATGACAGTGAAGGCCACATCATTTAGAAGGGTGCGGTACAACACTACGTTGGAGATTGTGTTCCAGGGGCCGACCACAGCGCTTAGCTATTCTAACCCTATGCACCTCCATGGGCACGACTTCTTCATTCTTGCGCATGGGCTTGGAAAATATGACAGGGAGAAGGATTTGCAAACATACAACTTGGTGGATCCGCCCATGAGGAACATTGCCAGTGTCCCGATATTTGGGTGGATAGCCATCCGATTCGTCGCTAGTAATCCCGGTAAGTGTGCAACTATATGTATTTTTATGATTGGTATGTTCATTAAAAGACCATAGTTTTGATATTCATAAGTATTGTTTACAATGATGAACAGGGGTGTGGTTATTGCACTGCCATCTTGAAAAACACGTGGAATCGGGCATGGCAATGGCATTAGTGGTGGAGGACGGGCCGACATTGGACACGACTCTCCCCCCGCCTCCAGTTGATTATCCAAGTTGTAATGACCAAATCAATAAGGTGGCATACATATGATGATATGAATAATGGAAGAATAATGTATTAAGTTTTAATATAATGGCATGTTATTGTGTACCTCCTATTCAATCAACCTATAGGCAATTATTTGTTGGAAATATGTCCTAGAGGCAATAATAAATAAAGTTTTAGTATTCATATATTTTTGTGTTCACAATTAATGTTTATGTTTCATTCTGTAATTGTATTAAGATTAGAATATAAGATTTGGAGGAAAACCTATTTACACGTGTGGAATAATAAACAACAAAGAGCTCTCTAATCTTGCCTCTAAGAATACTTCCCCTATTATCTGGTAGTCATGTTTTTCTGACTATGGGTATACGTAAAGTGTTACAAGGTTGCCGATAATAAGCGGAAGCATATTGTCTGAGAAGAACAATTTGTTGGTCGAGACCCCATGGGTACGCCACAAAACTAAGTCGTCAAATATGTTATCGGTATTTAATCATGTAAAGAACATTGTTGTTTTATATGTCTTGGAAGACTATGAGAGCAATAGACATGGGTACCGAAAGATTGCTTTCACGATATTTAACGTTAGTCGTAAAAGGGTGATTACTAAAGTGATGGTGGAGTACTCGGAAAGTAGGCTATAGTTCTATTGTCTTGAGATTGGGATTTATTACTCCGCGACAGCTGGGCCCACTCATTGTTATAATATTCGTCATCATCTGGCAAACATGTGACTAAATCGTGAGTCCAAGCATCAAACTCCATAGTGGCAAAGAGAACAAGTCCGGATACTGATGGCGTGAGGGACCCAACAATCGCCGAAAGGATGGCATGGACTTGCATCACCCAGGCGCGGTGCTCCGGATTGGGGACAAGTGCCATGCGCCCCCCCCCCCCCCCCCCCTCCATTTGAACGGGAATCCGCTCTGGTGGGCAGATAGGAGCCATCGACAAAACCTTGGAGGCACTGGCTGCGAAGGAGCGAGATGAACTGGGCAGAACAGGAAGTTGTCTTTGTCGAGCTTCACAGTAAGGATATGGGAGAACTGGTAGACTCCCGAGGTGGGCGCCGAGGTGGGTGGTGCCAGGGTTGATGAAGAGGCACCACCGGCGAACGCGGGTCGAAGGAGGAGGCAGGCGGGAACACAGAGGGTAGGCTGCCTACATATTGCCCACCAAACAAGAGTGGCGACGGCGTGGCCGATCCTCCAAACAGGAGCGGCGGCGGCATAGACTGCTTAAGATACGCAGGGCTGAGCCGGCGAACTGTGCAAATTTTCAAAATAGGGCCTATTTTACTAGAAATTTTGAACTGTTTAACAAATATTGTATATATAGATGTTATAATATCTTACATTTCAATTGGATATATTAAAACTCATACCTAGTAAACTCCCCTGGTTTCACAATGTTCATTTGAACATCATTCTTTTAGGATAAGAATCTGCCCATAGCCCCCTTTTAAGATGCAATTGGAGTTTGTTGCTTTTTCTTTTCTCTTACACTTTTTTTGCACCAGATTGATGGATCCGATCTTGATTCTAGTACATACATACAAAGGATAAAATAACAAAATTATCCAGATGTGGCACCATCAATCAATTGGACTATTAACTAGGTTCATTTGGGAATTAGATGGACCAACGATCACCGAACTCACCTCGTCCTTTCCTTGGTCGTGTACTTTCCTGCGATTGGCGACGTTGTCGATGGAGAATTGAGATTGGAAAATCAGCCTAGACAGCAGGCCGTAGCATTACCGATCACGGCGAGTCGGCGATTGGTGATCAGCAGAGAAAAGATGAAAAAAAAAATAACGAACTCGCCTGCGTTGGCTGGCTGGTGGCGGCTCCAGTCTTGCGTCGCCGTCGCGTTCACTTCCTCGCCTGGGAGTCAAAAGTGTCGAGGCGTTGCTGTGTTTGGCTGCCGCCAGGACCGATCAGATCGATCGCCTTCTATCGCGAGAGTCCTCGACGTGGGGTTCGGATCCCCTGGAGTTGTCTCAACTCCACCGGGTAGAGTTAGACAAATCTCAGCCCTTGTATTCTTCGTATGGTCCGGATTGCTCCACGTCTCTGTATAACTCCAAAGGCCATCTTCTTCCTCGTTTGGATAAGGTTCGTAAAGCTTCAGGAAAGAAACACAAATTCCCCTCGTCTCTCCACGGCTCACCTAGTCAACACCGCACAATGAGCTGGCTCAAAATCGGGAGGCCCTCCGCCGCGAGTCGCCGCCGCACATGAGCTCGCCCAAAGTTCTGCAGCATCGCTAGCTAAAATCGCGAGGGCCTCCGCCGCCGAGTCGCCGCCGCACATGAAGTCGCCAAAAGTTCAGCAGCATCGCTAGCTAGCAGAGTTGGGAGCTTGCGACTTCCACTAAGTCGCCGCTGCATCTCGAGCTCGCCTCAAATCCCGAGGCCCTCGTACTTGCGTCCTCCACTGGTTCCTACTGCGCCACGAGCTCGCCCACCGCGAGGACCTCCTACTTCATTGAGTCACGCGCAGGCACTTGAACTCCAACTGTACAGGGTACATGAACTAGAGCTTACTGGGAGGAAGAAAAGGGACAGGTATGCCTGCACAACGATTGCAGAGTTTGCCAGCTCTGCCATCAGTCTTGTGCCCTACATTACACACTGTTTATTTCGTAACTAAAGCTAGAATTGTGGCTTCCTAGGTTAATTTCCTGTTAGTTCCTGAATTCGTAAACCATGCAGCACTGTGAGCTTACTCTGAGTATACATGATACATGAACTGGAGCTTCACGTGGGAAGACAAGGCACAGGTGTGCGTGCACAATGACTGTAGTAGCATTTCCATTTTTATTCATCCACAAGATATCTATTGGTACCTCAACACCCTGTAGTTAATAAAATCAATAGTATGGTTAGACTCATACATGTATCTATCAATATTTATGAACCCACGAGTTGAGTAGTAGTTCTTACATTATTGTTGTAGTATTGTACGTCATCACCTGTACCTTCCTTTGTGTTGGTTCCACTTTTCCTTCTCTTGTTGGATTTCCCTTGCTTTGACTTGGCCTATTTTTTGTCTTTCTTTTTAGCCTTCTCCTGCATCGATTCAACCCAACCCTTTGGTCTCTTATTACTCTTTCAACCTTCTTCTCTCTTTTTTAAACCAACCACTGTAATGTCCAAATTTGGCTGTGACACTGGCGAGCTGTCCTCATGGGAATCTTCTGGCTTAAAAATTTCCTTTATCTTCTCTTCTATGGTTTTGTTCATTGAATCAACTGAACTGTCTAATAAGAGATACGAGTCATCAAAGTCCACTGCCCTGGCAGCTATACGAGCAATTTTTTTGCATAGAGATTTGTATCGATTCAATTTTTCTAACTTAGGATCTTCGACAATATCCTTCCCTTTGTTGTCTTGCACGATGCTTGATCTTGCTTCTTTAGTCCATCGTTTAAGAATGTATGCTTCTGGAATCAACTTGATATTCATCATATCTAGTGATTTTAAAGCATGACTACAAAGGATCCCGTGTTCCTCAAATTTCTTACAGCTGCATGAAACTGTTTGATTAATGTGGTCAACATCAACTTTGTATCCAAAATTATTAGTTGGCTGCCCTTCAAGACTGCAAATGCCAACACTGTACTCAGTGACCGAATCATTTTGCACTGAGTTCTTGATGTAAGTTGCTGTTGATTTTTCAAACTCCTCTTGGAAGAGCTTAAATATAGGTGGTGTATAAACATTTGCTGCTGGCTGCAGTACCGGCGTTCCCTTCAGTTTTATCATTGGCAACTTTTTCATTGCGTCATGTTCAGCTTTATCTCCTTCTCATGCTTCTCTTCTACAGCCCTTTCAAAATGTTTGAAGAACCTCACTATGTCCAAATTAAATTTCAGATGTTGCTTGAGGTCCTTATTGAAGCTCTCGCTGAGTTGTGTGCTTCGCATTCCCAATGTAAACACATCCTTCATGTAGCAATAAGCCCACTTGTGCTTTAGTTTGTAAATACCATCCAACCAGCTTCCTTTCTTCACCTTAGATTGTATCCACTTGAAAACTTCTTCAAACTTCTCTTCTTTTGCATATAAATACATGCAACGCTTGTACTCCTTCAAAATTGTGTTGGCCTCATCCTTTTTAGGATCAGTAGGGATGACTCCATCTGTTGGTTCTTCATCCTTTCTTTGACTATGAACACTCGAAAGGACCCCTTCTGTTTGTTCTTCATCCTTATATGAGCTTAAATGCTTTACTGCATTCTGACCCATATGCCAGCAACATAAACCATGTACTGTATCCACAAACACATCGCCAACTGCCCTTCCCATTGCTGCATTTTGATCGGTAAAAATTGTTTTGGGGTGCTTTTGATTGTGTGCCGCTAGAAATGTTTGAAATAACCACTTAAAAGAATCTATTGTTTCATCATATAGAAGAGTTGCTCCAAAAACCACTATCTCTCTAAAATGATTAAATCCAACAAAAACTCCAAAAGGTCTATACTCTTTGTTGGTAGAATATGTGGTATCAAAAGTAATCACATCACCAAATAAAGCGTAGTCTATCAACATTTTAGCATCAGCCTAAAATATATTGGTTATTTGTTCTTCACTATCTAGCTGAATATCATGTTGAAACGATGGATTGTCATTGACTTGTTGCTGAAAATACTTTAACAAACCTCCTGCTTCTCCATACTGCAAGCTACGCTGACGCTTACTCCTCAAGTAATTTTTGCGATCTTGCAGGGTGTACCCGAGATTGGTTGTTCCACCAACAACTTCTCCAGAAAATATATGTGCTGCCTTTGGTGCAATGCCAGCGTGATCTGCTGCGTCTATGTCCATGGCATCCATTGGACATACTTTTCGCTGAGATGGGATCAAGTGGATCATATCTGGCTGATAGAAGACATGATTGTGTTCTGCTACAAAGTCATGTACTTCATATTTGTAGGTATTTCTGTTCAAAAGAAGTCCAATGTGTGCTGGACATCCTGTTCTTGTTTCAGCTCGTGAAGACTTGTATTGATCCTCACGTTTATCCGTTGACCGTCTACCTTCTTTTCCACATAAGAATCTTGTTGATGTCACAACTCCATCTTTATTCTTATTACTATAGTGCTTTCTAGCATCAAATCCAATTTTTCCTGCATAAGAAACCCAAAAATTCCATGCTTCATCTGTTGTGGCGAATTCCATACCTATCCTGGGAGTCCAACTTGCAGCATCTTGGTTGGTGATTGATTCCATGTTGAGATTTCCACTGAGATCTGCATTGTTGCATTCTGACGGCATTACAGAATGGCGCCAGCATCAGCACTATGTGGATCAAAAGTTGGGGAAGAATATACAGATCAGAAGTCAGGGAAAGAATATGCAAATCAAAGTTTGGGGAATATGCAGATCAGAAATTTCTGGAATATGCAGATCAGAAAGTTTGGGAAATAATGGCTAGTTTTGAGACAGGCTAGATGTAGATCGATCGTGCTTGATTTTTGGTGGGAAAAAGTAATACGTAGTGTGTTTTTGGTGGGAAAACTGGAGCGACTAGTTTATTTTGGAGGGAACCATTAAAACTAAAAAAAATACTCCCCTCCAAATTAGATAAATAACAGTTAGTTATGATTTATTAAATCTGGGCCATTGAAAGAATACAAGGGCTGAGATTTGTCCAACTCTACCCGGTGGAGTTGAGACCAACTCCAGGAGATCCGAACTGGACGTGGGAACTAGGCAGTTGGCTTCCAGCGGCCCAGCTAAGGAGTAAAGCCCTATTTTTTTTATACTAGTGTTACTAATTTTTCTATCTCTATAAATATCTAGTAGGCCTATATGAATTATGGGGCCCCCCAAATTTTGGGGCCCTGTGCGGGCAGCACATCTTGCACAACAGTAGGCTGGGCCCTGAAGATACGTCGAAGGAACGTAGGCGCCATAGGCGGCAGGTGGCCCGAGCGATCCCATGTAGGGATGCATCAAGAACGAGAACGTCGGCCCGAGGGTGCTTGATGTGGCGGCGCCCATGGTCGAGTGGATAAGGGCATCAATGAGCACTGCGGAGAAGGTGGAGACGGCTGGAGGAAAGCCAGTCGACGGGAACAGAGGGGCGGGCGGCGACACTGTGGAAGACGGAGCGGCTGGCGGCACCGTGGTGGTCAAGGCGGCCGGTGGCGCAGAGGAGGCGGCGGCTAGGGTTTAGGACCGACCGTCGTCTGATACCATATAAACATAACTAGGGTTTGATTGTGGATAGCTCGACACCTCTAGGGTCCAGCCTCCTTGTATTTATATTAGATGGACAAATACAAATACATGATGATAACCTTTGTACGATTAGGATTAGACTAGACTAAATCTATACAAATATATTTAACATCCAGCTGTGTTATGTTCCTGTCATCGATCCTAAACTAACTGAAGGAATTCTAATCTTAAGAGCAGAAGTATACAAATTTCTAGTATATGCATGTGCACGCAGAGATTACTTTGGTGAAAAGAAATGAAAAGTGAATCAATCTGCCGATCGCATAACGATCAGGTCTCATAAATCTACAAACTTGGGAACTGAAACAAAGTTCAGAGGAACTGTTTTGTTGCTGCTGCTCCAGAATCGATGAAATCTTAACCCACTACTCCACTTTATGCCTCGAATAGACCAGAAAAAACAATCACCAACCAAACCGGAAAATAAGATGGAGTACTTGAAAAACCGCCCATTTATCGCGTTTCTGGATGACAAGAACAGAGGCGAATGACCCGTATCTACAACCGCCAAAGGGAATGAACAGGAGGAGATGGCAGGGCTGTGATTGTCACCTTCGAGGAGGCGCTGGATCTGAGGAGGCAGCTGCGGGCAATCATCATCAGGCGCGACGCAAATCTTCGTCCGGCGCACCCAGTTTAAACCCTGTCCACAGAGGAGGGAGCGGGGCCACCGACTGGATGTATGATGCGCCACGTGGCCCACTGTCAGCGAGAGGATCGACACTTTTGTCGGCTCCACATCGTCTCCTGCGTCGAGTATGGCGCTGCACCGGCGGCAGCCTTGCATTAGCGCAGCGAACCGTCGCGTCGGAGCATGAGTCACCGTAAATTCGTGTCACGAATCCTGCCCGCCACTCCTTCCCACCCGCTTCATTCCCTTTCCCCTTTGTTTTCCCGCCCGCTTCCGGCTATAAAAAGCTCGGTGCCTCACCATTACGGGCTCACAGACTCCCACCGCCGGTAGGAAATGCCTCGCCACCTCATCACGACATGCGTCATGCTCCCTCGCGGCGGAAGCAGTGCGCCACCACCACCGCCACCGCGGGCGAGGAGGAAGATAGCGACGACAAAAGTTCTACGCGGTCTGCCAGACGACGGGGCGGCAGAGGAGGCCACCGCAGAGCAGCTGCTCACGTCGTTCGAGATGCAATGCCGCGATGAGGCAGCTCGGTATTTCATGCATGTCGAGAGGAGGGCAGCGGCGGAAAGGCTGGCGGACGCACAGGAAACCGCTTGCGCCACCGCTCACCGCCGCAACCTCGAGGTGGCCATGGCAGCGATGGCGGCGGCTGAACAACGCCTCGTCGGGGCGGATAGAAGCGGGGGGCTGGCGTCAGTGGCGGAGGTGCGCCATCACCACGAAAACCAGTACCCCTGCCTTCCTACAAGCCATGGCAGGAGCGCCAGGAGAACCGCCTGACGTTCACCTCCTTCCTCGAGGACACCGAGCGCCGCCACCGCGAGCGGGTGCCAGAGGAGCACCATTGCCACCGTGGGATGGCCATGACTGCACTGGCCCGTCGAATGCTCCACCACCACCATCGGGCGCATCGGGCGCCGACGCCGCCGGTGAGGACTCGGAGGACCACGTCCTCTTTTAGATCTAGGCTTGTTTTAGTTAAATTCTGCCGTATTATGTAAATACTATCTAATTTCAATGAAATTTTCTAAAAACCGCCGAGTTCATAGTTTGGGATGGGGGCGCAGCTGGGAAACCGCCGCCCTAAAGGAAATATGCCCTAGAGGAAAATAATAAATAGTTTATTTGCATATTTCATATAGTTCATAATAAGTTTAATATTGTGCTATAACTGTGTTAGTCAGAAAACACCGATACACGTGTGGTATTAAACAACCATAGTCCCTAGTAAACCTCTATACTAGCTCATTGTCAACTGATGCTCAGTTTTCGGATCATGTGACAAATATGATTGACAATGAGGTTCATGCCATTGTCTGAATGCCATGATGGACATACCCAATATTATTATGTAACACGATTGTGTCACGATGTTCATGTTGCGATAATAAGAAATGTTGTAACCTAATCCTTAGACCGTGAGATCATGTTTAATCACTACTTCCGGAGGAAGCTTTGATTGCATCAACCGTCACATGTTAAATCGAGTGACTAAAAAGGTGTCTCTTGGGTTTCCAATGGAGTATGTTGAGGCATATGCATCAAGAGCGGGATTTTTTCATCCATGTCATGGTACTATGGGCCTACTCGGTGAGATTTCATCCAATATTGCAACATGTGACTAGATCACGGGGATGTAGTATCATGGAACAAGTAAATGAAAATGTTGGCAACGAGATTGAACTACGTATGGAGATACCGATGATCAAGTCTCGGATATTGCAAGTATCCCGGAAACAATAGGAATAGGGCATCGATGTTTGCAGTTCAACGACAAAAGTCCTTCGTGTGAATACATAGGGATCATCACGGATATCCAGATCCGATTGATGATCATTTACCAGAGAGGAGTCTCAGTAATGTCTAGAGTATTCCCGAACCGTCGGGTGATACACTTAAGTGTTGACAGGTGACGAGGGTTAACTCGGCAAATGTCCTATATGAAGGACTTAGGATCGGGAGAAAAGGGCGTCGGATGAACTTGAAGGTAAAGACCAGTCAAACAAGGCGAGATTTGGTGTGTGTCGAGAATAAGCGTGGTACTCAATTGGCTCAATCTCAATCTGTCACTGGCCGGCCTCTCCTGGCCCCTTTATATAGGTGGCCAGGTCTCGACAAACCAGTCGGGTTCAATACAAATTACAATGTCATCTCGTATTTCGACTACATCTATGCTTAGGCCTCCCTAACGGGCCTCAGGGGTACTAAGATAATGGGCCTTATTAGCTATATCCTTGTCAGTAGCCCCCGAGATCTACCAGAATTGTAGATTCGGGTTGAATCTCAAATCTTTATATCTTCGACTTGATCAATCTTCGACTTCTTCTTTTTTCCTGTATTCATCAAACAATTCACATTATTTATTTCTCAAGGGGATTTTGGTTAACAAGCCTGACACTTCTGACAGATAGGAGACCAGTTAACTGCCGGAGCCCCTACTTCAAACTCAAGCCCCTGGACTTGAATCCGGTACCTGGCGTAACCCAGTCTTTCGCCGCATTTAGGACTTACAAAGACAGGATTCCAGTAGTTCTCAGGGTACCCAGTGCGTCCACCGGGATTTTTCTTCGCATCGTGGATACGGAAATTTACTAGCAGAGTGCATTCATGTGCATATACTAGGCCATGTAGGACGGATCCTGAGGTCTTACCTTCATGATAATCGTGGCATTCAAGCTTTTTATCACGATGACGCGGCTTGAGAATCATAATTTTGTCTTGAGCCTTGTTTGGCTGTTTCAATACCCAAAATCTTTGGGTTGTTTTTCTTCAACTAGTCGCAAATCTCTCCCAATGGGAGTGAAGCAGCGAATTCATTTGTTTGATATTGTCGATAATGAAGTCGATATTCTCCTGGTCAGTAATCAATATTTCCCATCGTCATCGGGAGCACGACCAGTGCTCCCGATGGGAGTAGCCCCCGAGGCTATAGTCGAAAATTTTCGTGTATAGGCTCAAAGATATTGTCTTCTTGTGGTGACCCAGCATACCACTGCATATGTAGTATGCAAGTCGTTAACATAACACCAATGAAACACCGTCTCACTAGTATTACATCAATCAGAGTGGTACAATAGAAACATCGCAGGTCCAAGGTATGTCTATAGGATTATAATTTCATCATACAAAAGATGTTCAGAACCTCCTCAACAGGTAGAGGTTTAGTTCTGGCGATTAAAAACGAGAAAGAATAAGCTGAAGACTAAACTAGAGCTACAACTAATGCAGTTGGCTTACTACTCAACTACAGAATTACCCTAACTACTTAGGTTCTAGGATTAGGGAATTGGGTCCCTTCAATTCCTATTCTAGTTTCCCACCCAGCTTGATGTACTTGTTGACTTCATTGATAGTTCTGACATTGGTCGAGGGCTTCATCTTCATCTTTAATGTCTTGAGTTTATCTCCTTGTGTTGCCTCCAATCTAAGCAAGGGTTAAGAGGGAGTGAGGTGAGTAACGAGCGTTACCCAACAAGATCATATAAGGAATAAGGTGTTTTATGCACTAGCTACAGCCTTAGACCCAAGAGTCATTTGGCAATGCAAGTTTTTGTAAACATTTTTTCAAGAGGTTGCTTTTATTCAGAAAAACTATGTCCGTCAGCCTTCACAGGTTGATTAGAGCTTCGATGGGCTCCTTTCCTACCGTGTTCGCAGCTCCTTCCCGGAACAGGGAGTATCCAGATACTTTCTTACACTCTGCAGAGGTGGTCACTTGTACCCATGAGAGATCAAAGCCTTGTTGCACATCCGAGTTCGATGCTCGTCCACACTTCCTTTGTGTGGGGCTCAGTCTTGTGATCCAAGCCAATCACTGTTCTTCTCCACGACTCTGCAGACCCACCCATTTGTAAGTCCATCCTCCCCTATACCACATATGTAGACCGATTGGCGCACCGGTCCTCCCCTTTACACTATGGACTCCACCATAGGTAGACCGTTCTGGACCTGACGTGCCCTCCCCTATACAATATGGGTAGACCAATCCGGATGACTCTTACAATCCATCATAGATCAATTAGCTAGTCTGTCCCCCCTATACTATAGGTAGACCGGCAGGAAACGCTTCCCTCCTTTACTCTATAGTATCCCGGGCAAGACAACCCTCGCTACTGATCCATTGGTATGCGAGAGGAAAAAGATACAACTGACTTCTCCGTCCCATACCAGATCTCATGGTTGACCGTTGTTTACGGTGCTAGAATCACTAGCAACATTTGTTATTAGTCCTAGGTGAACTTTCCAGTTGTAGTGGGACCTCCACCATACTCATACCATGGTCCCACTACCCGCCATACTAGGGCAACAACCATTCCGGTCGAAACCACTATTCATATTCATTAGTAAAACCGAACCTTTTACTTTGAATGCAGTAGTAATACCACCGGTATATTTGCAAGTAATTTGCTAAAGATAAACAAGAGATATGAGCAAGAGTGAACTTGCCTTTTTGACTGCAAGATTATGCGAGTCAAGGTCTTCGATACGATAGAAATCCCAATTCTGAAATAGAAATCAGCATCCGGTAGGGATGATGTTAGAAATCTGCAGCATGATATGCATAGGACATGCTATACATCGTTCTAAGCGTAACCTAACCCCAATGATTTGTTATTATTGAGTTATGGTGATTTATTTATGATGTGTTGCACTTTTAAGTGTAATACTACACACAAGGTTGTTTAGCATTTTAGATTAGCTCTCTACCATGTGCTATTAAAAGAACAAGACTTAAATAAGAGCTATTGTTTTAGGGTTTTATCATCATTCCTTGTTACAAGAGAATGATGGTTAACGATGAGGGCATGTAAGCAACAATTTTAAGTGGCTTCATATGATTAGCAATCAAGTAGTTGATAATGGTCATGTTGGTTTGTAGTAGAGAAGATTACAGAATAATACCCAATTAGTTTTAGGGTTGACAACAATCTTAACATATCTAAACAATTGTTATTTATAAAGTTTATGGTTTGGTGAAATGCTTATTTGATATGTTCTTAAAAGAATAACTTTTGAAGAACATAATCTATAATGGACATTTAGTACAAAATTACCTTTTAGTGGTCATTTACTTTATAGGAAGGTTGTAGTGATTAATACAATAAAAATTCCTTTATTATTAGCTAGTAGGGTTTGAATCACAATTTTAAATGATTCCTAAAATTGTGTTAGCATTTATTAAACAAATTGGAACTCGATAGATCCTAGTTGAGAATGAATTTTAAATACTAGTTCACACTTATCCATGATTTTTCCTAAAATTTAGTAATTCAGAACTATTTAAGAAAAATAGTTTTAGGTTTTTAACATGCTAATAGCAAGGTTTTAATTAAAATCCTAAAATCATGAAAAAGCATTTGCAATAAGGTTGTTTGGGCATACAAACAATTATTTGCTATTCGGAAAAGTTGTTGGAATTATTTTTAATTGTTTTTGAATAAGAATTCCAATTACTACTTAATCATGTTTTCTAATTTCATTCCAATTTATTTCATACAAGTACAAGATATTATAGTACAAACAGATAGGTCTTAGTTTTGTGATCATTTTGGTATATTACGTGCATTTTTTTGATTGAAAATGAAACAGATATGAATTTTATAAGTTTGAACAATGTTCTAGAATTTTCTATTAAACATAGGGGACTTTTTATACCGAGGCTGGACCTAACCAGTCAGGCTGACTAGTGGGCCATGGGCCAGGTCAGCTGCCACCTCGGCCACAACCAAGTCAATACCTTGACTGGGAGGTTGACCTCACCGCTGGCGAGGTGTGGGCGACACCGGCGACGCCCAGCGGCTTCCCCGGACACGCGAGTTCGCTAAATCAAACCGAGAGGCTATGCTGAACCAAATAGTGGCGGCGCCGAGACGTAATGGTCACCAGAGTTTGTCCGGCAACCCACTTCGGTGGCGGAGCACGACGGCGATATCCAATTATATGATGCAGACGCCAAAACGATACAATATGATGCTCCAGAGGTGCGCAAGATTACCCTGAACACGAAGAGAAGCTCGGAGGGCTTGGGGGTGGTCGACGACGAGCATATCGACTAGAATTCCGGCGAGCCTCTGCGGACAAGAACGACTCAGTTCACTTCACTAAGAGCTTTCCCGGGTGCATAGATACTCCCGGATGATGTAGAGGACAAGCCGATTCTCCTAGACCATTCCATGAACCCTGGGAAGACTCTAATCGGCGGCTAGCCTAAGTTTGCTCAGACGAGAGTTCGGATGATTGCGACGAATTGAGGAAGAGAGGGTGGATTTTAGAGGGTGCAGAAGACCTATGACATCACAGCGGTTCTTCCCGCAGCTCTATAGGGCTCGGTGAAGTTAGTATCGCCGTCACTGCGGCGGCAGTGACCGAGATGCGATGGTGATTGATGTGCTCTTATCGGGCGCGAATCGTAGCGCGGGGTTGCCAGTGGACTCTAGAAGATAAGGGAGAGGACGTGGAGCAACGGCGGGGTGCGGTGGTTGCGGAAAACGGTGCATCGAGGTGGCCTCACCGGTGCGGTGGCAAGCATGCCGAGAAAGAAGATGATACTTCTCTTCTCTGGTGTGGACCCCACCCGTCAGTCACATACCGAAAGGGTATGTGGCCTGGGCTGGCTCGGCTGGCTAAGCGGGCCGGTTTGCTGGGCTGCGGTCCTATTTCTTCCTCTCTCTCTTTTTTCATATTCTTTTTTCTATTTTTTGTTTTATTGATTTGGACTCTAATTTGAACTCCAATTTGTTTTGCAGGACTTACATTCTGGAATTTTATCTAAAATCAACCTAGTATTTCATATAGATTAATATGTTGTATTCAATGATTTTTAGGTGCATTTGCACATAAATATAGTTTAGGTATTTTTGATTTGGTTGGGAATCTTTATTATATATGAATTCAAACATTAACATTTGAGTGTTTAAAACTTTTGATCAAGTTATGGACAACTCCTAGTGATATGTAAAAGCATTAATTTGTAATGATATGGTAAGATAATACTGTTGACGACTAATAGTAATGTTGGATTTCAAATTTAGGTGTATGCCCTATATAACATGATTTTATGTCTCTCTTGATTTCTTAATAACATGAAAATGCCCCATGGGCCATTCCAAGGAACTAGTGGTCTCTTGATTCTTTGCTCTGATTTATTAAGTATGTTTCTCATCTCCTTCTTATAAAAGAAGATTTTAGTTTAGGATTATGACACCTATTTGCAAGTGAGTTGATCACTAAAAGATGTATTTAGCTTGGACTTATAAGAAGTGTTGTTTAGACACAATTAGTAGACTTAAGATTAGGTCTTAGAATGAGAAACTCCCTTGTGATCATCAAACGATGCATAAGTAATAGTTAGGTTTACAAAGTAGAGTTTCAAATGGATAGATAAAAAGGAATGGGTTTGATGGGATTGTGGTCCTCTCTTTAAAAGAATAGTGCTTACTCCTAAGATATGGTTAGTGCTAGATAGGTTCTAACAAAACTTAGGGTTTAGGTTGTGATCACCTCCACCTATAACAATTACTTCTCCTAATAGGAAACTTGTGTCTAAGTCAAGGTTTTCCACAAAGCTTCCATAAGAATGCTTCCCCCTTGACATAACTAGGTTTTCTAAACTATCCTACCCTACCTTATGATGGATGATATCTGCTTATTAGATTAGGTTTCAGAAATATCCTAATCACTCTCATAAAATAAGTATAATCATATACTTGAAAAGATCATCTATTTCCTTCATCAACTCTCATAAGGAATCTATTTTATTTTCTTCATCAACTCCTCCTAAATCCATGTTCTGAGCTTGGCACTAAAGCTCTTACATAATTTTATTAGGGATAACGTTCATATCTTTAAGTACTCCTTATGGGTACATTATCCTGAGGTTTGCTCATCTCAACTTCCTTCATACTCCTTCTCAAGGCTTTATGCTCAAAATTCCACAAATACCTCCCCTTGAGATCTAGTCAATCCAATCAATACCTTACCCTAGATGTTGACTTCTAGGATTAGGATATTATACTACTCCTAATCCATACTCCACCGTGTGGTTAATCCTTGTCTTACCTCCTACTTCTCTATGTATCAAATTTTTGGTTGGATCTACCTTCAGAGATTAAGAATATAATCTCCACCATTGTGGTATTCCCATATAGGTTCTATCTCCCACCACATAAATATTACTTCTCTTGCATACATCTTTTATATAAATGGATCCTAACTAGGTTGTATTTGATCCACTTACTTAACATATGTCACTCTCCCACTTCATGTGACATGGTAATGATCATTTTGATCCATTGATCATATAGCTTAGGTTTATACTTGGTTAATCATGTATTCCACAATCAATAGATAATTGAGATGATCATTATAATCCTTTGATCATATGGCTTGGTTTCCATTTAGCTAACCAAGGTCCATGGTTAACTGGTGCTAAAATATTCTCTTAGAACATCCATTTAACTAAGAGAACTTCATATCACCACTTAACTCCAAGGTACTACACACTGGATATCTTCTTTGATAATGGTTCTATTCTTCTTGTGGTATACACCACACCTATAGTTGGGATAACTCCCCTAATCAACTAAGAGTTAGGTTAATCTCTCCAATTGCTGAGTTTCCAATTTATATCCTACAGCTCTATCCTAAGGGATGAGAATGATACTGAATTTTATATAGACCCTCTCCTCTTGTCTTGGAGATGATGAATGGATTTATGTGTGAAAGATTATGACAATCAAGATATGAGAATAATTTAGGTTAAGAGTCAAGGTAAGACTTGAGTTGTCTTCCTTTAAGCTAGGAATGGCTTCAATGATTTAGGTTTAAGAAATACCATGTGATCATGGTAGGATTGGATATAAAGTCCTAAGGTGATGTGTTAACATATTAATTATACCTCACATTCATCTCTTTTAGTTGTTGTAATTATCTCTACCCAAAACAAGGTTGTTAACAAAGGTCATGTTGGAGTTTATTGCACTTCAGTTGATGAGCTACTTCAATTCCATCAACTCAAGAGAAGCTTCAATCACTTTGACAAGTTTTATTTAAAAGTGTGAAAATTTCTCTGATTTTCTATGCATGAATGCAATGCACACTTCTGTTTCCTCTCTATTTCTAGCCTCACATCTTGGGGTGTTACAGACTCTCCCCCTTAAAATAAACTTCGACCTGAAGTTTGGGTTGTCGTACATTGTGGGATGAACTTGTTGTTGCTACCATCTATTTTGCAACTCTTCCTCCACTTGATTGGATATAGATGATACCTCTTTGACCAGAATATCTCTGGAATCCTCTTTGTTCGACTCTAAACAATTGTCACTGGAATCAATCCTACGGTGTCTTCCATACTCTTTGGTGATTCCAATTCTTTTCAGCCCCTTAGTTTACTTAGTTTTACCCACTGTTTTGGTGAGGTCTCTATAGTAGAGTATCAACCTTCTACTATAGGTCTAGTTATGGTTTATAAAATAAGGTTTCACGGAGCTCAAAATTATACTTAAGAGGTCCGTTAAGGCATAGGCATACCTAAAGATTCAATTCCAAGGAATGGATTAGACTCATTTAGTCTATCCCATCTAGGGTTTTGGTTCACCTTCCTAAGTCTGATCTTGGACCTCCATGCTCGAAAGGTTACCAACTGTGGTTCATACTTGTGGTGGTTCATGGTCAACATCTTCTAACTCTTTTGGACCAAGTTAGGTTCTAGTTGTTATTTCCTCGGGGAACAAACCTCGACTTCCATTCTGATTACCTTCTGAGACTACAATTCACATAGTGCCTCTAGACAACCTTATAGAAATAAGGTCAATCTCCACTTAGTTTAGACCTTCTTCTTACTCCAACTTATTTGGTCTACTACTCCCAGCTTTTGGCGTACTCTCCCCCTTAGGCTTTTCTAATGGTTCCTCAAAGAATCTGCGGTGTACCCACACAATTGTGGATATCCGGTAGGAATTCTTCGATTATCTGTTTAGGTAGGATGTTCTATTCAACTTTTGGATGTATGTAATTACTCAGAAGTTTTAAAGGTTGATGAGAATTGGGGTTTCCCATCGCTATCTGTCCTAATTTAATTGGTAGGATTCATACAAAGCCACGGGAGAAATCCGGCAGAGTTTCTCTTGTACCGGAGAACATCCACGATAGGCAATTGTATAAGTTGAACAAAAACAAGGACATAAACGAACCAATGGCTTCAACGAATCATTAACAACACAATAACCTAAAAGAACCTCACAAGTCTTGGTCCGTAGACAAAGACTACAACTCGAAGATAAGGAAAAGTATTGCTAACGTCTTACCACCAATCTACAATTCAAGATTTTGGAACTAGGGATCAATGTTATACAAAAATGTTATGTGTTTTAGTCACGCTAGCAATGAGGGTTACTGGGGTTTACTATAAGGTTTTACTCCACCATGTAAAGATTCTTAGGTGAATCTAACAGGTTAAAGTGTTTACACTATCGGTACTACTTACTTGTATATGGCATTCTTGAGTATCCACATATGTGACTTAACATGGGGTCCTACTATCTCATGTGGCTTCACTTCATCACTTGACATCATCGTACTACAGTTTCAGATGACTCAAGCTTCACATAATGCCCTTGGTATACTTCTTCCAATAGGATAGTTCCCATTCCAGTTGTATCCTCTCTTTGGACTACCATGTATTGTATACCAATTGTAATCTACTTCCATCCTTTATGTAAGGCTCTAATGATGTCCTACTACTTGGTATGAAACAAGATATCTAACTTCACTTAAGAAAAATAGGTAAGAATTTTGACTCGAGTGTGTCAGGATTATTCTTTTGTTGAATATCCATCCCAAATCCTAAGAAGAATTGGTTTAGATAAGATGGCTTCCTATAGTCACTACCAAACCTACAGGTCTCCTATTAAAGGGTTTTAATCCTAGGGTCAAAGCGTTTGCTCTGATACCAATTGTGGTGACCCAGCATACCACTCCATGTGTAGTATGCAAGTCATTGACATAATACCAATGAAACACCATCTCACTAGTATTACATCGATCAGAGTGGTACAACAGAAACATCGCAGGTCCAAGGTATGTCTATAGGATTACAATTTCATCATACAGAAGATCTTTAGAACATCCTCAACAGGTAGAGGTTTAGTTCTGGCGATTACAAATGAGAAAGAATAAGCTGAAGACTAAACTAGAGCTACAAATAATGCAGTTGGCTTACTACTCAACTACAGAATTACCCTAACTACTTAGGTTCTAGGATTAGGGAATTGGGTCCCTGATACGTCTCAAATGTATCTATAATTTTTGATGCTCCATGCTTGTTCTTGCACCATTTGATTAGTGTTTTGTTACACTTCGTGGCATTTTTATGCATTTTCTGGAACTAACCTATTAACAAGATGCCACAGTGCCAGTTCCCTGTTTTCTGCTATTTTTGTGTTTTAGAAAAGATACACAGGAAATATTCTCGGAATTGGACGAAACAAAAGCCGAACCTCCTAATATTTACCTAAGCTTCCAGAAGTCCGAAGAGGAGATGGAGAGGGGCCATGGGCCAGCCTCACCACCAGGGGGCGCGGCCCAGCCCCTAGCTGCACCGCCCTATGGTGAGGGCGCCCGGGTCCACTTCTGATGCTGCCCCTTCGCCTATAAAGACCCCCCGACGGGAAAAACCTAAACATCCGATCAATTTTCTAGAAACACATCGCGATCCGCCGCTGTCATCGAACCGAGATCGGGAGGGTCCAGAAGCTCTTCCCAGCACCCTGCCGGAGAGGGGAATCGCTAGCGGAGGTCTTCTTCATCGCCATGCTTGCCTCTGGCGCGATGAGTGAGTAGTCTACCTTGGACTATGGGTCCATAGCAGTAGCTAGATGGTTGTCTTCTCCACCATGTGCTTCATGTTTAGATCTCGTGAGCTGCCTTACATGATCGAGATCATCTTTATGTAATTGTACATGTTGTGTTTGTTGGGATCCGATGAATATTGGTGTTATGTTAAGTTGATGTGCTGAATATTATCTTATGTTATCTCTATGTTGTTTATGATCTTGCATGCTCTCCGTTGCTAGTAGCTATCTTCGCCAAGTAGATACTAGTGACTCCAAGAGGGGGTATTTATGCTCGATAGTTGGGTTCAGGCCTCTATTTAATCTGGGGGAGTGACAGAAACCTCTAAGGTTGTAGATGTGTTGTTGCCACTAGGGAGAAAACAACATTCTTGTGTCCAAGGACATTCATTTTGTTTACATTACACACTTTGCTTAATGCAGTTATCTGTTGTTCGCAACTTAATACTCGAGGGGTGTTCGGACGATATCCCCGCGAGTGGATTATTAGTCATAGATGCAGTTGGATGGCGGTCTATGTATTTTGTTGTAATGCCCAGAGTAAATCTCATAGTGATCCTCGTGACATATGCACGTTATCTTTATTCTATCAATTGCCCAACTGTAATTTGTTCACCCAGCATGTTGTTATTTATCTTTTGGAGAGACACCACTAGTGAACTGTGGACCCCGGTCCAATTTCCTTTACATTGTTATTACTGTTTACTTTTACTCGCACTGTTTACTTTCTTGCATACTACTATTGCTTTCCACTCGATACGCTCAATCCTTTGTTTACAGCAAACTGGTGAGATTGATAACCTCATCATAAGTTGGGAGCAAAGTTCTTGGTTGTGTTGTGTGTAGGTTCCATGTTGCTGCTGGTGCAAAGCAAAGCCCTGGATGAGGCGCCTTATAAATTGTCCGAAGCTGTCGCGAAGCTAGCAGGCATCACCTTCTGAAGTTTGGCTTTTTCCTACTGGTTCGGTAAACCTCGGTTTCTTACTGAGGGAATACTTGCTGCTGTGCTCATCACACCTTCTCTTGGGGTTCCCAACTGGTCGGTCATCATTAACACCGCACAGCAATCAAGCTTTTCTGGCGCCGTTGCCGGGGAAAAAGAAGATTTCTCCAAGGGGAGTCTCGCACGCACAATCTTTACTTTGTTTTAGTTTTGCTGTACTTTATTTCTGCTTGCATCGTTTTATCAAAAGTACAAAAAAATTAGTTTCCTTTATAGTTGTTTATTATATCTAGTTTAGTTGCTGCTACTATGTCGCCCGAGTAAATGATCTTCACTTTCAAACAAAAGTGTGAGGAAAGTTTCAAAGAAGCTTGGTCTAGAATTTATGATTGGCATGGAAAAACTGAACCGAAAATGACTTTGAGTTTACTTCTTAGTTGCTTCTACTTTGGACTTGCTCTTCGTTATAGATATGCTTTGGATGCTACAGCAGAAGGAGATTTCCTTCATTGTGATGGAGATCAAGCTTTCAATATTATAAAAAAGTTGATTACAATTTATAGCATGCCAACTGATTTTGATTCCTCTCTTGTGAGCATTTTTAATAGACTTAATACTCTTGAGACTCGCACTGCTTGTTTTGGTACTTTTTATAGTACTTTGCGCGAGCATTTTGATTATGTGCCAACAAATTCTGAACCATCAAGTTGGTACCCTACGGTAAAAATCACCATTAGTGGTGAAACTTTTCATGCTCGTTGTGATATTATGTCTGAATTTTGTCTTATGCTAAAGGATGTTTATGAATCTTTGAGTCTTTGAAAATTTTCTGAGGGAGGAGAAGAAATTTCTCTTACTAATAATGCCACTATATTTCCTGTTGGAATAGCTGAAGGAGTTTATACAAAAGTCCTAGGAAGAATGGTATCTATTGATTATCTTGTTATTGAATGTGTAGGAAAATGACAAATCACGCTTGGAAGGTCTCTACTGAAGCTCCTGGGCGCTGTTATAGATGTGGGAAAAGGCAATATAAGATTCATCTCTCCATCTTGCAATAGTCATGTCTTTCCTAGAGTCAAGAGCAAAGGTAAGAAAGGAAGACGTAAGGCATCCGTTGATCCTAATGCTTCATCGCTTGATATTACATGATTTGCACTTTCTGCGCCTAGCTCAAAGGCGTTAAAGAAAAGCACTCTTGGGAGATAACCCATTGTTTTACTTTTAGTTCTTTTTATTTTATTTGAGTCTTGGAAGTTATTACTGTAATAACCTCTCCTTATCCTTTTTATTTCGTTATTGTGCCAAGAGAAACCTCTAATTTGAGTGAGGTAAGATTTGGGGATGTTGCTGTCCTAAAACAGATTTCGGTGCTGCACTGTAAAAATTTGTGAAAATTCTCAGAATATCTTTTTGATCTGCAATTTCTTGTGCAGATGCCCCAGGTTATATCCAAACTTTCATTAGTTTTACAATTTTTTATTTGATCTACAGAAAACCCTTGAAAAAATCGATCTTTGTCAGCTGTTCTGTTTTGACAGATTTCTGCCACTATTTGTGTTTGCCTCTCGGTCGCTTTCTTTTTGGGTTCTTTTGATCACGGAACTTTTGGGGAAGTTGCTACAGTAGTATATGCTTTATATGTCGTGGTTTTGAGTTCAAATCTGAACCAAAAAGGGTTGATTCATTATTATGCCTACACTAATGTTGCTAATATAATTGTGTTGAGTTTTGTCTGAAGGAAGTTTTCAAGTGTAGGGATTGGAGAATTGTGCCTCGGGGGCATCCCCAAGCTTTGACGCTTGTACCTCTTGGATATTTCTTGGGGTGCGTGGGCATCCCCAAGCTATATTTTTATTGCTTCATGCACTATGCGTTTTTCTTGGAGCGTCTTTACTTTAGTTTTCAGTTTTGTTTAGTTTTGTTTGCTGCAATAAATGGTTGGACCCCAACAAATTTCTTTTGGAGGAGATGTACTCGTTTTCATTTGCCAAGAACACTCCGTTTTTCACTCTTATCGTTCAACGAGTGTTCTCATTTTCTGCTACTGCGTTTAGCTTTCATTTTTCGCCTTGATTTTTGTTCAGATCTTCTTTTATCTTTGCATCAAGGTGTATTTTGACCTCTGGTCCATGTTGGTTTTCATCAAAAAAGTTATTTCAAAAAGGTTCGAATGGTGTTGGAAAAGAGAAAAAGTTTCATGCAAAAAGTGGTACAAAAAGGAGCTTGTTTAGACTGCGGCTTAGACTTTTTCATGTCGTGCTTGATGTCATTTTGATAGTATGCTTAGTGATTTTTGCTATAGCATGACTTGTCTCAAATGACTGAGATTGCTTAATGAGCCTTTGAAAAAATCATGCGTTGTTTTTATTATTTGGAAGCATTAATTTGGTTTTCTCCTTGATGCTTTATTTGGGTTGACTTGGCGCATGCTTATAACATGTTTGACTCATACAAAGTCGCCATAAGCCTCTATGATCAATTAGTTTTTGACTTTTGATGCCATTTTATGCTTCTCTTAATGATGTTTTGTCGCTATGCATGATTATGGCCGTTATTGCTCTCTTAGTTGGTCGCTCCCAGTCTTTTGCTAGCCCTCATTTTATACTAAGTATGAGCTCTACTCGTGCATTCAACTCCCAAAAACCAAGTTATTCCAATGTGTCTACCATACATACCTATTAGCAATTTGCTATTCCAAAGTACATTTGACTTGCTTTTATTATCCTTCAAATTAAACTCTTTTTGGTGTTATGCGAAAATTGGTCAGTAAGGCTCTCACGAACCTGATGGCACACTTTACTTTTCTCGTTCTTAAAATTTTGACATTGTGGCTCTCTTATGTTGAGTTTTTATGCTTGCAAGTTGTAAGTTGGAAATTATCCAAACCATGCCGTCATGGGGTAAGCTTTCAACATTGCACTTCTTAATTGAGTTGATATCGTGATCTTTTGTTTATGGATACTCGCGATGTGAAATAAGTTGGGAATCTTGCGGGATCATGGAGTTTGTATACGTGTTAGAGAAACGCCTGGGCCACTAATCTAAGCCATGCATAATTCATGGTGGAAATTTACAGCATGCCCATAGTGAACATTCGACGACGCATCTCAAAATAAAAAGCTATACCAATGGTAAATAAAAGAGATGCCGAGGTGTTCATTGTCTATTTGTCCTGTCATTTTGATGTGGGCTTGTTCCATATCATCGGGCACGGAGGTACCCTGTTGGCGGTTCTCGATGATATGTGTATACTTACAATGACAAGAGCTTGCTTGGGACTCTAAGTCGAGTAGCATGAGGTTTGGGTATTCGTACTTCACGGGACACGAGGTTTTCAACTTATGATTTGTCAAGCATATGCTTCATAATTATACTCGCATTAACTCTAACCATTCAAGATGCTTATGATGGGGGCAATGAGAGCTCAAAGCTAGTAAGTACCATAATTTTTGAAGGTTTTTAAAACTTGCAATCACTGCTTCCCTCTGCAAAGGGCCTTTCTTTTACTTTTATGTTGAGTCTCCACCTTCTACCTTTATGCACCATCTAAGAGAGCATAGTTGTCATTCTGAGTTTAATGTGCATAGTCCCAAAGTTTATCATTGATTGATTCATGATTTTGGTTTCATTTGTTCTTAAATTATTTGTATGTAGTCGCCCTCTTAAACTTGAAGGTGTCCTATGCATTTATGTTTTGCTATTCCATGAAGGACAAGATGAAAACTATTTGCTATTTTTTTCCATATGATTTGAACACACGTTTGACTTTCATTGTTTCGTTTTTCATGATCTTTCGTTTGTGTTCTTTTTCATGTTATAACATGGTTGCTAAGTTTCCTCTATTGAGATTATATCTTTCATGCCCATGTTTTAAGTTCTTTTGATCCCAGCACTCAATGCTTACATAGATGATCAAGATTCTGTTGGTGCATGTCACCTCAAAAATTATTCTTTGTTATCACTTACCAACTCGAGGACGAGCAGGAGTTAAGCTTGGGGATGCTTGATACGTCTCAAACGTATCTATAATTTGTTATGCTCCATGCTTGTTCTTGCACCATTTTCTTAGTGTTTTGTTACACTTCGTGGCATTTTTATGCATTTTCCGGAACTAACCTATTAACAAGATGCCACAGTGCCAGTTCCCTGGTTTCTGCTATTTTTGTGTTTCAGAAAAGTTACACAGGAAATATTCTCAGAATTGGACGAAACAAAAGCCGAACCTCCTAATATTTACCGAAGCTTATAGAAGTCTGAAGAGGAGACGGAGAGGGGCCAGGGCCAGCCTCACTACCAGGGGCGCGGCCCAGCCCCTGGCCGTGCCGCCCTATGGTGAGGGCGCCCTGGTCCACTTCTGACGCTGCCCCTTCGCCTATAAAGACCCCCCGAGGGGAAAAACCTAAACACCCGATCAATTTTCCAGAAACACATCGCGATCCACCGCCATCATCGACCCGAGATCGGGAGGGTCCAGAAGCTCTTCCCGGCACCCTATCGGAGAGGGGAATCGCCACCGAAGGTCTTCTTCATCGCCATGCTTGCCTCCGACGCGATGAGTGAGTAGTCTACCTTGGACTATGGGTCCATAGCGGTAGCTAGATGGTTGTCTACTTCACCATGTGCTTCATGTTTAGATCTCGTGAGCTGTCTTACATGATCGAGATCATCTTTATGTAATTCTACATGTTGTGTTTGTTGGGATCCGATGAATATTGGTGTTATGTTAAGTTGATGTGATGAATATTATCTTATGGTATGTCTATGTTGTTTATGATCTTGCATGCTCTCCGTTGTTAGTAGCTATCTTGGCCAAGTAGATACTAGTGACTCCAAGAGGGGGTATTTATGCTCGATAGTTGGGTTCATGCCTCTATTTAATCTAGGGGAGTGACAGAAACCTCTAAGGTTGTAGATGTGTTGTTGCCACTAGGGAGAAAACAACATTCTTGTGTCCAAGGACATTCGTTTTGTTCACATTACACACTTTGCTTAATGCAGTTATCTGTTGTTCGCAACTTAATACTCGAGGGGTGTTCAGATGATATCCCCGCGAGTGGATTATTAGTCATAGATGCAGTTGGATGGCGGTCTATGTATTTTGTTGTAATGCCCAGAGTAAATCTCATAGTGATGCTCGTGACATATGCACGTTGATGCGGTGCAGTGTTGATGGTTTTTCACCGTCCAGTTGGGAACCCCAAGAGGAAGGTATGATGAGCACAGCAGCAAGTTTTTCCCTCAGAAAGAAACCAAGGTTTGTCAGTCCAGGAAAAAGCCAATACTCCAGAAGGTGATGCTGACTAGCCTAGTAACACTCCAACAAGGGCGCCGTTAACGATTCTTGTTGACTCATTTTCAACTAGTAGCAACGTGTAACCTGCACACAACACAACCAAATACTTTGTTCCCAACTTACGATGAGGTTGTCAATCTCACCGGTTTGCTTGAAACAAAGGAATGAGTGTATCGAGTGGAAAGCAATAGTAGTATGCGAGTAAAGTAAACATGTGATAGCAATATAATGGAAATAGGACCAGGGTCCACAGTTCACTAGTGGTGTCTCTCCATAAGATAAAATAACACATGCTGGGTAAACAAATTACAGTTGGGCAATTGATAGAATAAAGACAGCGTGATATGTCAAGAGGATCACTATGAGATTTACTCTGGGCATTACAACAAGATACATAGACCGCCATCCAACTGCATCTATGACTACTAATCCACTTGTGGCGAATCAATCTGAGAACTCCACAAGTATTAAGTTGCGAACAACAGATAAATGCATTAAGCAAAGTGTGTTATGTAAACAAAGCATATGCCCTTGAGCATATGAATGTTGTTTTCTCCCTAGTAGCAACAGCACATCTACAACCTTAGAGATTTTTTTCACTCCCCCAGATTTAATAGAGGCATGAACCCACTATCGAGCATAAATACCCCCTCTTGGAGTCACTAGCAACTACTCGGCCAAGATAGCTACTAACAATGGAGAGCATGCAAGATCATAAACAACATAGAGATAACATAAGATAATATTCAGCACATCAACTCAATCATAACACCAATATTCATCGGATCCCAACAAACACAACATGTAGAATTACATAACGGTGATCTCAATCATGTAAAGCAGCTCACGAGATCTAAACATGAAGCACATGGTGGAGAAGACAACCATCTAGCTACTACTATGGACCCATAGTCCAAGGTAGACTACTCACTCATCGCGCCGGAGGCAAGCATGGTGATGAAGAAGACCTCCGGTGGCGATTCCCCTCTCCGGTAGGGTGCCGGGAAGAGCTTCTGGACCCTTCCGATCTCGGGTCGACGACGGCGGCGGATCGCGATGTGTTTCTAGAAAAGTGATCGGGTCTTTAGGTTTTTCCTGTCGGGGGGTGTTTATAGGCGAAGAGGCAGCGTCAGAAGTGGACCAGGTGGGGCTCACCATAGGGCGGCGCGCGCCAGGCCCTGGGCCGCGCCCCCTGGTGGTGAGGCCGCCTCCTAGCTCCTTTCCGTCTCCTCTTCGGTTCTTTGGAAGCTTCGGTAAACTTCTGGATGTTCGGCTTTTGTTTCGTCCAATTCCAAGAATATTTCCTGTGTAACTTTTCTGAAACACAAAAATAGCAGAAAACAGGGAACTGGCACTGTGGCATCTCGTTAATAGGTTAGTTCCGGAAAATACATAAAAATGCGACGAAGTGTAACGAAACACTAAGCAAATGGTGTAAAAACAAGCATGGAGCATCAAAAATTATGGATATGTTTGAGACGTATCAGCATCCCCAAGCTTAACTCCTGCTCGTCCTCGAGTAGGTAAGTGATAACAAAAGAAATAATTTTTGAGGTGACATGCACCTACACAATCTTGATCATATATGTAAGCATTGTGCGCTGGGATCAAAAGAACTTAAAACATGGGCATGAAAGATATAATCTTGATAGAAGAAACTTAGCAACCATGTTATAACATGAATGTAGTGACCTCACCTTTTAAAGATGACGATCCCTGTGCTTTTCAGTGCTAGTCCCTAGATCAAACGCTAGCACACACAGTTTAAGATGTAATATCAAGAAACAAAGGTCATTTTATTACATTGCATGATCCAGCAATTACATAAGGAAACTTTACAATGCTCATAGCATAAAGCTTTCAGAGTTTACAATGAAATCAAAAATAGCATGGAGTCCTTCTTCTTCATGTGCCATAGGTGAACATGCTGCGGATAGACTCGTAACCCTGTTGTATCTTGTCATCGAAATCTGCAACATGAAACGTTGCAGCCACAAAGGGTCAATACACTTGAATTTTATTGGCAAGATATCACTACTATGAGGTCTAACTTTTCAATCTTAGCTTAGGTTAAGTGGGGTTGCAGAAAAACAGTCTCACACTTCGTCCTATCTTTCCAATCATTATTTTAATTCCGCAAAGGCATAAAGCTTCTAACTCCATGAGGGTACATGTCAGTAGGTCAGGCTCAAAGCCCCTACCATGCCAACCCTCATTCCACCATTGTACATGTCAGTAAGTCAGGCTCCATGCCCTTACCATGCCAATCTTCTTTTCACCATTGTACATGTCAGTAAGTCAGGCTCCATGCCCTTACCATGCCAATCTTCTTTTCACCATTGTACATGTCACTAAGTCAGGCTCCATGCCCTTACCATGCCAATCTTCTTTTCACCATCGTACATGTCAGTAAGTCAGGCTCCATGCCCTTACCATGCCAATCTTCTTTTCTCTATTGCTCATGTCAGTAAGTCAGGCTCTAAGCCCTTACGATGCTAATTCCCATCACATTTGTGTAACGCAAAACAAACTAACTCTACACACACACTTATACTCACAATCACAAAACTTGTATGGAACAGATAGAAACACCATAAAAATGATACTTGCCTTAGTAGTTCTCTGAAGATTGTACTTCTTCTAATCAACACACGTAGCTCTCCGCACAACTATAAGATAGAAAAGAACACAACATAAACACACCATTCCAAGCAACATAATCAAACAAAGAAAACAAAAGTGTTTATTTGTTTTAGCTTAGTCTTCAATTGTCTCAGTGGTAATTGGACAAAAGATTGTGGTACGAAGTTGACTTGATATGGATGGAGAGAATGGCTAAGTCAAAGACTTCTAAAGATTGATGGGGGTTTTCTAAACTGTTAGGAGGTGTCAAACACTTAGCGAAAATAGCTTCAAGTAAATTCTTAGGCTTGGGTTGAGAAGTTGGATGGATAAATTCTAAGTGGTGAGGTTTGTCACTTTCATCTTCTTGACTTGGGCTCTCTTCTCTTGATCTTCTTGTTTTTCCTTCATCTCCTTGTCTTCTCTTCAACTTCTTCTTTTTGCCTTTAACTCCTTGTCTTCTCTTCAACTTCTTCTCCATGGTCTTGATATGGAAAAACTTCTATGTCATATTGTTGGATGGGGTAGTCAAAATACTTAGAAGAATTTGGTTAAGATGGAGTTGATAGTTTTGCACTTGGGTAAGGGTAGAGAGTAGATTTTTCACTAAGTCATGGTAGATATTGGTCTTTAAGACTTAGGATAATTCACATCATTTGTAGAATGGGACAATAGTTGAATAGCACCAAGTGCACAATAAGAATTTGGATTGACATTTGCAAGGTGCTTAATTAACACACTATAGCTTGCAAAGGATGAACTATTGGATTTGACTTTGAATAAGTGCAAAAAGTGTGTGAAGTGTTCTGGTGGGTTTTCAATATCAAGGTAGGCAATTTTTGCAAAAAGGAATTATGCCTAAGATAATTATAGAATTAAATCTAGAGGGAAATACTCAAATCCTCATTTGAATTTGAACACTTGAGATAATTGGTCCAAATAATTTGTGCAGTGGTTCTACTGGACAGAGGACAACAATATGATCCATTTGAAAAAAAGAATCAATTGAAAAGGACTTATAGAATTTGAACTATATCAAAAATACTCAAACTCACATATTTAAATTTGAATGTTTTCAAATAGTTCAATTCACAGATATTTTGGTTCCATTGGATTCTACACATTTGTAGGATTCCAGGGACATATTATTTTTCTATTTTTGGACTCTCAGATCAAAAGATATGATTTTTGCAAGTTTGCACAAAATTCTATTTTATTTCTAAATCGATTTCTATTTAATCCGAGGGGCCGGCCATGTGGCGTGATGCCATTTGCTGATACCTCTTCGTCCGGATCCGTCTGCTGGGCCATAGGATCTAAGTGAAAATGGACGATCTAGATTAGATCTAGAGGAAGCTCACCTAGGGTTTCTCGGGGGCTGCCGGAGATGGCGCGGGCGGCGGCACTGCGCCCAGGTGCTTACCGGCGACGACGTTCCCAAGTCCCCTGGCAACGGCGGAGGTGCTGACGGTGCTCGTCTCGATGAGGGGAAGACGGGGGGACGTGGTCGACGGCATCGCTCGTGTCCAGGAGCGATGAGGAGGCGCGGCCGGAGAGAGCACGGGCGTCGTCGAATCCCTGCGCATAAATGATCGGGGAAAAGGTCACCAGGTGAGCCGGAGCAAGGTAAAGGAGGGGATACCGAAGATGGGACGCGGGGTCACCGGTGGGCGTCGATTTCTATGGAAACCCAGCGGCAGTACTGCAGCTCCGGTGAACGATTACGACGGCCTGGCGATGTCTCAAGCTACGGGAGGAGAGGCGAAAAACGGAGGGGTCGAGGGGCATTTATAGACTCAAACGAGGCAAGCTTTGATGGCCGAGATCATCGGGAATCAATTCGGGGAGAAAATCACGCTCGAACGCGTTCTCCGCGTGATTTTCGACCGGAGGTTGAAGATGACCGGTTGGACTGACGTGTGGGGTCGGATTGTCATTGAGATGAGGGAAAGGGTGTGTACCGGTTCAGGAAATTCCGGGTGGGCCATGGGCTGTTTCTCCTGCTGGGCCGAAAGGTTCCCCGAGTCTTCTTCTTCATCATTTTTTTTGTTCTTTATTTTATTCTTTTCTGTTTTCTTAATTCTTTTGTAACTTTTACACTTTGTCTTCAAATAAGCTCAAAATAGTTTCTAAATTTTTCTAAAATTCCAGGCAGCATTTCAAATCAACAAGAAACTTGTTTTCAAGATATAACAAGCTTTTATAAGAAACTTTATAAATTTGGCCAAAAGGGTTTACTTGTATAATCCAAAATAGAAATAGGATTTAAAATAATCCTTTAAGGTCTTTAGAGAATAAACTCAATAAGAACTTTATTTTCAAATACCTTTTTGGTAATGTGAACCTTATTTTATATAATTCATCATTCTCCTTTGCAAGTATGCTTGCATAGGATTTGAAATAACACAAAATAGTATTTTGAAATCTTATTTTCTCAAAAGAGTTCTTCAAGAAATAATAGAAAGTTTGAAATGGCTTTTCTAATAATGCTATTAAATAAATCAAAAGTTTTAATTCCCTGTGAAAATTAAATCAAGACAAGTGAACTTGGTTCCTATTTTATTTATTTTCACATTCCAAAATTTTTGGGATGTGACAGACTACCACCCTTAAAAGAAATCTCGTCCCGAGATTTGGAGAGGCTAGAAAGAAAGATGGGTTTGTGATACTAGGTGGGCTACCACCCTTAAAAGTAACTCTTGGTTTGATATGGAATAAGGAAAACAATCGCATAGAAAGTTATAGGGTGTTGTAGAACAATCATCCTGATCACTAATGAGTTGTTGTATTTGGCGCTTCAAAGACCTCTTCCACATCTTCTTCCACCTCGATGTGGTTTATGTGTCCCTCTTTGAATGAGTTGAGTTCGTTCCCATTGGAACCTCTAGGTTCATTATTTCCTTCAGGGCAGTCCCATGAATAGTGTCCCAACTCATGACACTTGAAGCACTCCAATTGGTTCTTGTCCCTCTTGTCAGAGCGGTTGTGGCGCCCAACATCTTTCTTCTTTTCTGGGCAATCCCACGAATAGTGCCCTAGCTCTTTACAATTGTAGCACTGCACCTGACTAATATCTCTCTTGTTGAATTTGCTAGTATGGCCATTCATACCATTGTTACCTCCATTAGTGTGACCACTTCTGTTGTCGTTGCCACTTCCATAGTTTTTGTTATGGTTTTTGTGGCCATCATGATTATGTCCATTTCCCTCATATCTACCATGATAGTGGTGGTTATGGCCATAGTGGTGGTTAACATTCCCATGCTTGTGAGATCCAGACCCTCTATTGTCATCATGCAAGTTGCGCTTCTGCACATGCTCGTGATATTCATTACTATGGTGCTTCCTTTTTCTGCTTTCGGATTGCTTCATCTTGTTCTCAAGAATTATAGCTTGATCAAGAAGTCCTGGAATGTAGGAGTATATGCGACTGATAAAGGAATTGACAACTCATCATTAAGGCCCTCTAAAAACTTCTCCTTCCTCTTTGCATCAGTGTCAATATCATCTGGCTTATAGCGTGACAAATTGGTGAACTCGTCAATGTATTCTAACACACTATAATGCCCTTATTTGAGATCATGAAACTCCTTCTTTTTCAGGCTCATCACTCCAGCTGAAATATGTGCAGCTCGGAATCCCTCTTGGAACGAGTCCCAGGTCACTCCTTCAATGGGATGAGTGATTTGATAAGTGTCCCACCAGCTTGCTGCTGGTCCTTCCAACAGATGAGCTGCAAACCTGACCTTTTCAGCATCAGTGCAACCAGTAGTCACCAAGTCTTTGTTAACAGAACGGAGCCAATCCATGGCCTCAAGTGGTTCAGCAGCACGAGAAAACTTGGTAGGGCGAAGCCTTAAGAACCTTGCAAGCACGTCGACCTGAGGGGGTGGTGGTGGTGGAGGGTTGTTATTGTTATTGTTCTGAGTGTTGGCAAGAATCTGAGTCATGACTTGCATGAGTTGAGCCCGGGCTTCCATCATCTGCTGCATCTGTTCTTCAGGAGCGCGGTGAGGAGGCATCTGTTGGGTTTGAAATGGGTGAGGTTAGACTTAGAGATAGATTCTAAGGGAATAAAGTTTCCTACCCACAACACATGCACAGAAACAATCTTCAAAAACAAAGAAGCATTCACATATCTCACAAATAGCTTCAAAATACGTGGATTGTTAAACGTCACGAAGGTTAGAACAAACTCACTAGATATCATTCCACATGGTGGTCTCACTAACTACTCTATTCCTCCATGTCAACTTCCTTTTCGATGATGGTGCTCAGAAAACATCGTCTTGCACTTCTTCACCTTCATAATTGGAGCATCGATCTTCGATTGAAGCTCTCTCTTCTTAGCACGTAGCTTCACAATCACTTCATGGCCGGGTCCTAACTTGAATTCGTTGCTCTTACCATTGCATTAATCTCTCTAATCTACTTGTTCTCTTGGACCTTCTTCTCTTGATTCTTGAACTTCTTGTCTTGAGCTTTGATTTGTGCGTCCTCTGTCTTGATCTTATCTTCTTGCTCCACGTAGCATTATTCTTTCTCTTAAGTTGGTCGCATAGCTCATCATTTGCTAAGTAGTTAGTTGTCCTACTGTTATCAAGTTCCCTACTAAGAATTTCTAAGTCCTAGAAGTATTGACGCACAAGCTTTCCTTCTTCAATTTCTTCAACTTGCTTCCTTCAATGTTAGGGATAGGTAGAGTTGGTATGTTGATGATGTCGAGTTCCGAAGAAGGTGCTCTTGTAGTCCTTGGCAGTGTTGAAGCTGAAGCTCTTCCGTCTTTGAGTTGAAATGAAGAGGAGTAGAGACAAAAATGACTAAGGGAAGATTTTACGAGATAATGAGTGTGTAAATTTTTAACTTAGAAATAAAAGCAACTCCTATATTTCTAAGGGGTCTTTGTCCAATCCTAGGGTGACGAACCTAAGGGCAACACAATGCTCTGATACCATCTGTAGTGACCTCACCTTTTAAAGATGACGATCCCTGTGCTTTTCAGTGCTAGTCCCTGGATCAAACGCTAGCACACACAGTTTAAGATGTAATATCAAGAAACAAAGGTCATTTTATTACATCGCATGATCCAGCAATTACATAAGGAAACCTTACAATGCTCATAGCATAAAGCTTTCAGAGTTTACAACGAAATCAAAAATAGCATGGAGTCCTTCTTCTTCATGTGCCACAGGCGAACATGCTGCGGATAGACTCGTAACCCTGTTGTATCTTACTTGTCGTTGAAATCTGCAACATGAAATGTTGCAGCCACAAAGGGTCAATACACTTGAATTGTATTGGCAAGATATCACTACTATGAGGTCTAACTTTTCAATCTTAGCTTAGGTTAAGTGGGGTTGCAGAAAAACAGTCTCACACTCCGTCCTATCTTTCCAATCATTATTTTAATTCCGCAAAGGCATAAAGCTTCTAACTCCATGAGGGTACATGTCAGTAGGTCAGGCTCAAAGCCCCTACCATGCCAACCCTCATTCCACCATTATACATGTTAGTAAGTCAGGCTCCATGCCCTTACCACGCCAATCTTCTTTTCACCATTGTACATGTCAGTAAGTCAGGCTCCATGCCCTTACCATGCCAATCTTCTTTTCACCATTGTACATGTCACTAAGTCAGGCTCCATGCCCTTACCATGCCAATCTTCTTTTCACCATCGTACATGTCAGTAAGTCAGGCTCCATGCCCTTACCATGCCAATCTTCTTTTCTCTATTGCTCATGTCACTAAGTCAGGCTCTAAGCCCTTACGATGCTAATTCCCATCACATTTGTGTAACGCAAAACAAACTAACTCTACACACACACTTATACTCACAATCACAAAACTTGTATGGAACAGATAGAAACACCATAAAAATGATACTTGCCTTAGTAGTTCTCTGAAGATTGTACTTCTCCTAATCAACACACGTAGCTCTCCGCACAACTATAAGATAGAAAAGAACACAACATAAACACACCATTCCAAGCAACATAATCAAACAAAGAAAACAAAAGTGTTTATTTGTTTTAGCTTAGTCTTCAATTGTCTCAGTGGTAATTGGACAAAAGATTGTGGTACGAAGTTGACTTGATATGGATGGAGAGAATGGCTAAGTCAAAGACTTCTAAAGATTGATGGGGGTTTTCTAAACTGTTAGGAGGTGTCAAACACTTAGCGAAAATAGCTTCAAGTAAATTCTTAGGCTTGGGTTGAGAAGTTGGATGGATAAATTCTAAGTGGTGAGGTTTGTCACTTTCATCTTCTTGACTTGGGCTCTCTTCTCTTGATCTTCTTGTTTTTCCTTCATCTCCTTGTCTTCTCTTCAACTTCTTCTTTTTGCCTTTAACTCCTTGTCTTCTCTTCAACTTCTTCTCCATGGTCTTGATATGGAAAAACTTCTATGTCATATTGTTGGATGGGGTAGTCAAAATACTTAGAAGAATTTAAATTAAGATGGAGTTGATAGTTTTGCACTTGGGTAAGGGTAGAGAGTAGATTTTTCACTAAGTCATGGTAGATATTGGTCTTTAAGACTTAGGATAATTCACATCATTTGTAGAATGGGACAATAGTTGAATAGCACCAAGTGCACAATAAGAATTTGGATTGACATTTGCAAGGTGCTTAATTAACACACTATAGCTTGCAAAGGATGAACTATTGGATTTGACTTTGAATAAGTGCAAAAAGTGTGTGAAGTGTTCTGGTGGGTTTTCAATATCAAGGTAGGCAATTTTTGCAAAAAGGAATTATGCCTAAGATAATTATAGAATTAAATCTAGAGGGAAATACTCAAATCCTAATTTGAATTTGAATACTTGAGATAATTGGTCCAAATAATTTGTGCAGTGGTTCTACTGGACAGAGGACAACAATATGATCCATTTGCAAAAAGAATCAATTGAAAAGGACTTATAGAATTTGAACTATATCAAAAATACTCAAACTCACATATTTAAATTTGAATGTTTTTAAATAGTTCAATTCACAGATATTTTGGTTCCATTGGATTCTACACATTTGTAAGATTTCCAGGGACATATTATTTTCTATTTTTGGACTCTTAGATCAAAAGATATGATTTTTGCAAGTTTGCACAAAATTCTATTTTATTTCTAAATCGATTTCTATTTAATCCGAGGGGCTGGCCACGTGGCGTGATGCCATTTGCTGATACCTCTTCGTCCGGATCTGTCTGTTGGGCCGTAGGATCTAAGTGAAAATGGACGATCTAGATTAGATCTAGAGGGAGCTCACCTAGGGTTTCCCAGGGGCTGCCGAAGATGGCGCGGGCGGCGGCGCTGCGCCCAGGTGCTTGCCGGCGGCGATGTTCCCAAGTCCCCTGGCAACGGCGGAGGTGCTAACGGTGCTCGTCTCGATGAGGGGAAGACAGGGGCGTGGTCAACGGCGTCACTCGTGTCCAGGAGCGATGAGGAGGCGCGGCCAGAGAGAGCGCGGGCATCATCGAATCCCTGCGCAGAAACGATCGGGGAAAAGGTCACCAGGTGAGCCAGAGCAAGGTAAAGGAGGGGGATACCGAAGATGGGACGCGGGCTCACCGGTGGGCGTCGATTTCTATAGAAACCCAGCGGCAGTACTGCAGCTCCGATGAACGATTACGACGGCCTGGCGGCGTCTCAAGCTACGGGAGGAGAGGGGAAAAACGGAGGGGTCGAGGGGCATTTATAGACTCAGACGAGGCAAGCTTTGATGGCCGAGATCATCGGGAATCAATTCGGGGAGAAAATCACGCTCGGACGCGTTCTCCGTGTGATTTCCGACCGGAGGTTGAAGATGACCGATTGGACTGACGTGTGGGGTCAGATTGTCATTGAGATGAGGGAAAGGGTGTGAACCGGTTCGGGAAATTCCGGGTGGGCTGTGGGCCGTTTCTCCTGCTAGGCCGAAAGGTTCCCCGAGTCTTCTTCTTCATCATTTTTTTGTTCTTTATTTTATTGTTTTCTATTTTCTTAATTCTTTTGTAACTTTTACACTTTGTCTTCAAATAAGCTCAAAATAGTTTCTAAATTTTTCTAAAATTTCAGGCAGCATTTCAAATCAACAAGAAACTTGTTTTCAAGATATAACAAGCTTTTATAAGAAACTTTATAAATTTGGCCAAAAGGGTTTACTTGTATAATCCAAAATAGAAATAGGATTTAAAATAATCCTTTAAGGTCTTTAGAGAATAAACTCAATAAGAACTTTATTTTCAAATACCTTTTTGGTAATGTGAACCTTATTTTATATAATTCATCATTCTCCTTTGCAAGTATGCTTGCATAGGATTTGAAATAACACAAAATAGTATTTTGACATCTTATTTTATCAAAAGAGTTCTTCAAGAAATAATAGAAAGTTTGAAATGGCTTTTCTAATAATGCTATTAAATAAATCAAAAGTTTTAATTCCCTGTGAAAATTAAATCAAGACAAGTGAACATGGTTCCTATTTTATTTATTTTCACATTCCAAAAGTTTTGGGATGTGACAATGAAAAAGAACACAAACAAAAGATCATGAAAATGAAACAATGAAAGTCAAACGTGTGTTCAAATCGTATGGAAAAACATACAAATGGTTTTTAGCTTGTCCTTCATGAGAGAGCAAAACATAAATGCATAGGACACCTTCAAGTTTAAGAGGGCGACTAGATATAAGTAATTTAAGAACAAGTGACACCAACATCATGAATCAATCAATGAAAACTTTGGGACAATGCACATTATACTCAGAATGACAACTATGCTCTCTTAGATGGTGCATAAAGGTAGAAGGTGGTGACTCAACATAAAAGTAAAAGAAAGGCCCTTCGCGGAGGGAAGTAGTAATTGCAAGTTTTATAAATCTTCAAAAATTATGGTACTTACTAGCTTTGAGGTCTCATTGCCCCCATCATAGGCATATTGAATGGTTAAAGTTAATGCGAATACACTTATGATGCATATGCTTGACAAATCATAAATTGAAAACCTCGTGTCCCGTGAAGTACGAATACCCAAACCTCATGCTACTCGACTAAGAGTCCGAAGCAGGCTCTTGTCATTGTAAATATATGTGTATCATCAAGAATCGCCAACGGGGTACCTCCTGCCCGATGACATGGAACAAGCCCACATCAAAATGACAAGACAAACAGACAATGAACACCTCGACATCTCTTTTATTTACCATTGGTATAGCTTTTTATTGTGAGATGCGTCGTCGAATGTCCATTATGGGCATGCTGTAAATTTCCACCATGAATGATGCATGGCTTAGATTAGCGGCCTAGCCGTTTCCCTAACACATATAAAAACTCCATGATCCCGCAAGATTCCCAACTTATTTCACATTGCGAGTATCCATAAACAAAAGATCACGATATCAACTCAAATGAGAAGTGCAATGTTGAAAGCTTGCCCCATGACGGCATGGCTGGGCTAATTTCCAACTTACAACTTGCAAGCATAACAACTCAACATAAGAGAGCCACAATGTCAAAATTTTAAGAACGAGAAAAGTAAAGTGTGCCATCAGGTTCGTGAGAGCTTTACTGACCAATTTTCACATAACACCAAAAAGAGTTTAATTTGAAGGATAGATAAAAGCAAGTCAAATGTACTTTGGAATAGCAAATTGCTAATAGGTATGTATGGTGGACACATTGTAACAACTTGGTTTTTAGGAGTTGGATGCACGAGTAGAGCTCATACTCAGTACAAAATGAGGGCTAGCAAAAGATTGGGAGCGACCAACTAAGAGAGCAATAACGGCCATAATCATGCAAAATGACAAAGCAACATTAAAAGAAGCATAAGATGGTATCAAAAGTCAAAAACTAAATGATCATAGAGGCTATAGGCGACTTATTTTGTAGTCAACATGTGTAAGCATGTGCCAAGTCAACCCAAATAAAGCATCAAAGGAGAAAACCAAATAAATGCTTCCATATAATAAAAACAACGCATGATTTTTTTCAAAGACTCACTAAACAATCTCAGTCATTTGAGACAAGTCATGCTAAAGCAAAAATCACTAAGCACACTATCAAAACGCAATCAAGCATGGCATGCAAAAGTCTAAGCCGCAGTCTAAACAAGCTCCTTTTTGTACCACTTTTTTTGCATGAAACTTTTTTCTCTTTTCCAACACCATTCGAACCTTTTTTTTTACAAATCTTTTTGATGAAAACCAACATGGACCAGAGGTAAAAATAAACCTTGATGTAAATATATAGCAAGATCTGAACAAAAATCAAGGCAAAAAACGAAAGCTAAACGCAGTAGCAGAAAAAGAGAACACTCGTTGAACGATAAGAGTGAAAACTAGAGTGTTCTTGGCAATGAAAAACGGAGCATAGCTCTCTACAAAACAAACATGATGTGATCTAACCATTTATTTCGGCAAGCAAAGCAAAAGAAAACTGAAAGCAAAAGTAAAGACGCTCCAAGAAAAACACATAGTGCATGAAGCAATAAAAATATAGTGTCTTGAAAGGTGACCTGATTTTTGCCGATGAAGAAGGGGTGCCTCGGGGGCATCCCCAAGCTTTGACGCTTGTACCTCTTGGATATTTCTTGGGGTGCGTGGGAATCCCCAAGCTTGAGCTTTTTTCCATTCTTCAACTCATCTCATCATTCTCCAATCCCTACACATGAAAAATTCCTTCATACAAAACTAAACACAAATCTATTAGCAACATTAGTGTAAGCATAACATTGAATCAACCCCTTTTGCTTCAGGTTTCAACTCAAAACCACCACATATAAAGTATATACTACTGTAGCAACTTTCCCAAAAGTTCCGTGATCAAAAGAACTCAAAAAAAAAGCGATAAAGCGGCAAACACAAATATTGGCAGAAATCTGTCAAAACAGAACAGCTGACAAAGGTCGAATTTTAAAGGGTTTTCTGTTGCTCAAATCAAAAATTGTTCAACTAATGAAAGTTTGGATATAATCTGGGGCATATGCACAAGAAATCGCAGGTCTAAAAGATATACAGAGAATTTTCACGAATTTTTACGGTGCAGCACCGAAAACTGTTTCAGGACAGCAACATCCCCAAATCTTACCTCACTCAAATTAGAGGCTTCTCTTGTCACAAAAACGAAATAAAAAGATAAGGAGAGGTCATTACATAACTTCCAAGACTGAAATAAAATAAAAATAACTAAATGTAAAAACATTGGGTTATCTCCCAAGAGTGCTTTTCTTTAACGCCTTTGAGCTAGGCGCAGAAAATGCGAATCAAGTATTTTCGAAAAAAGCATTAAGATCAACTGTAGGAGTCTTTTCAACAAAGAAATGAATTTTGTCCAAATGAGTTTTTGAGTATCCCTTGTAATCACGCCTTGGTACACTACTTTCATCAAAAAGATTTTTAGGACAAATCCAACTAAAATTATTTTCCAAAGCATCATGAATTTCTACAAGTTTACAAGGTATTGGCACTCTAGAATCTTCAATGGGTGTACCAACAACCTCTACAGGCGAGCCAAGCTTATTAAATTTCTTAAAAACTTTCCTAGCCTCAATGGCAACATCTCTAAATTCTATGCGCAAAGTTTTCAAGATAAAATCTTTCTTTTCCGGATCCTCAATATCATGAAGCTTAAGAAACATGTATTGCATAAAAGGATTAAGGCTAGCAAACCTAGCTTCTAACATGTGAACTAAATAAGCAAAAGCAACTTCATAAATAGGAGCAAGCTCAGCCAAAGACTTTTCCTCAACATCTTTATGCATACTAATATGATTAAAGAACTCCTCAATGTTACTTTTCCCAATAATAGAACCACTACCTACTGAGAGGTCCTCCAAAACATACTTAGGGAACAACATAATGAACTAAAAGTAATAAAGTAACTAGCTACAAAGGAAACTAATTTTTTTGTGTTTTTGATAAAACGATGCAAGTAAAAATAAAGTAAAGCAAAACTTAAAACAAAGTAAAGGATGTGCGTGCGAAACTCCCCTTGTAGAAGTCTTCTTTTTCTCTGGCAACGGCGCCAGAAAAATGTCTTGATGCGGCGCGGTGTTGATGGTTTTTCACCGTCCAGTTGGAAACCCCAAGAGGAAGGTATGATGAGCACAGCAGCAAGTTTTCCCTCAGAAAGAAACCAAGGTTTGTCAGTCCAGGAAAAAGCCAATACTCCAGAAGGTGATGCTGACTAGCCTAGTAACACTCCAACAAGGGCGCTGACAAGGGTATAGTTAATAGAGCCCGTTACTTGAGTACCCCTGAGGCCCGTTAAGCTAGGCCCAATTGTAATGATAGTCAAATACGAGTACTTACCGTATGTCGATATTGTAATCTATATCGGACCCTACCCGATCCTCGAGACCTGGCCACCTATATATAGGGGCCTGGAGGGGACGGTGTAGGGCAGATTGAAAGCAAGCCAGGTTGAACACCCAAGTTTACTTTCGATATACACTTATTTCGACTAACATTTACCTTCGAGTTCATCCGACGCCCTATTCCCCCGATCCTAAGTCCTTCATCTAGGACATTTGTTGAGTTAACCCTCGTCAATTGGCGCCGACCGTGGGGACTTGGGCGTTGGAATCATGAATTCGACGGCTTTTTCGCTTTTAGCCAACAGCAGTTCAGAATTCGACGAAAGTCAAGAGATGGAGTTAACAATTGGAAGTTTGAGCATCCTCATCGGGCCATCGGGTTCATCTCGCCTTTCAGATCCGACGAAGCAAGATCCGTCGGCAAGTGAGCCCGAAACAGTAGTAATGATGGAAAATTATGATGGCTCTTCCAGCGAGGTAAACTCGCCGGTCAGCTTAGAAGAAGTGCAAAAAGGAAAGATCACAGAAGACAACGAAGCAAGGGAAAATTTCGACGCAGGGGTCCAACTTGACGATCTCATGATCTGCCTCGACGATATCTCAGACAAATCAACAGACACATGTAAGACAGGGCTAGAGCTTTCTGAAGATGGTGACTCGATCTTCTCAAGCTTCAATAGTAACATCGGCAAACAATGCCAGGTGCTCGCCATTGTGGGAGACAACTCAGAAGAATTCGACGAAAACAACAATCCAGTACTAAACCCAGCAAATATCGACAGAGGAGCAAACCACCTAGCAGAAGGGCAAATAGCAGAATCCCTCACAACCAGGGAAAAAATTCGACAGTCAGTCGACGAATGGAGGATAATAAGAGAAGCCGTAGAACACGGCACGCCAATACCATCAAATTCCAGCAAAGACATGCTTATGGGGTATCATTATGCCCTAAGACAGCAGGCAAAGCAATTAGCATAGGAGAAAATAGAGATACAGAGAAGAAAAGACTCAGCCATTGTAGCTAGCAACGCCGCTCGTAAAGCGCAAAGCGACGCGTCATATAGTAACGCAAGGAAAAATCATCGACATGGTTCAAGGTACGATAACCTCGAGTACTCCGACAGGCAAAGCATTTCCAAAAACCTTGATTCATCCTTTTTATCGGTCGACGAACAAGGAAACATCGTACCAAAAACTCCTGAAGCAGCATTAGTGGCAGCCCAAGCTTATCTTCTCACAACTCGACCATGCCCGGGAGATCCTAGAGAACATATGCACAGAGCAGCATTGAACGGACTAAACATGGTGGGCCACAAGCTATCAGCAAAAGGAGAAGAAGCACACCACCGTAAGGAAACGCACAAGCCAAGATCGCCTCGCCGTCATAGCAGTCCTCGGCGCAGAAGCAGCAATCAACGATCTCGATCGCCATCACCAAAACAGCACGGAGGAACCCGAAGATCGCGATCCCCAAATGAAATACGCGACTATGAAGAATCGGAAAAAGAGATGGGGGCATCATGCTTTACCCGCAGGGTTCGCACCACTCTAGTTCCCAAGGGATTCAAGTTACCTCATGATCAGCAAAAATACGATGGATCACAGGAACCACAATCATGGCTCTCAGATTATCTACAAGCAGTACAAATATTAGGAGGAACCAAAGAAATAGCAATGCAAAGCTTGCAACTACACCTCACCGGCGCAGCAAGGTCATGGTTGAGCAAACTAGAGAAAGAAACTATTGGAAGCTGGGAAGACCTCACAAAGCAATTTACAAGCAACTTCAGGTCGACATACAAGCGGCCAGCATCAATAGAAGAAGTCAAAGCGTGTGTGCAACAACGCGATGAAACACTGCGGGCATACATCCAAAGATGGAGCCTTATCAAAAATTCGGCAGTCGAAGTTTCAGACGAAAGAGCAATAGATGCGCTCATCATTGGATTAAGGCGAAGAGACCTAGTCGAAGAGATGGGTAGAATCAAGCCAAAAACAGTGTCAGACCTCATGGACGTAGCAAACAGATTTGCAGATGGAGAAGACGCATGCAACAACAAGCGAACGCGATCCCCAGAGGACGATAGAAGAAATAGATATGGAAGTCAAAGGAGACGGTCCCGAAATTACGACAACTACGGCTCCCATAGCCAAGTCGCCGCAGGATATAAAGACAACAGCTATCAAGGAAGTGATCGCAGAAGCTCGGGATATCGAAGCTATGGAAAGGAGGACTATAAAAAGTTTCCCACGAGAGAACCCAGAGAGTACAACCCGTCACCAGAAGACATGCTCAACGGACCTTGTCATATACACTCAGCGTTCGTCGATGGGAAGCGGGTATCAAGGCACACAATGAAGGATTGCACAACATTCTTAAAATTACAAGAGGCAGCACTAAACAAGCAAACCAAAGCAAGGCGACAAGGATTTGAAGGAAGCAACAATCCTCCGACAAAACAGCAAGGGAACAACGGAGCTACTGAAGGACAAGACCAACAAAACCAGGGACACGATGATGACGAAGGGTACGTTCCATCAAAAGGACACATCACAGCAATGATACAACCTGTGCCCAAGTCGAACAAAGAAGAAAAGAGTATCACTCGACAAGTCCACCTAGCAGTCATTTCACCTCCAGCCACAACGGAGTATCTGCATTGGTCAGAACAACCAATCGAGTTCAACAGAGAAGACCACCCTATAACTGTACCTCGGCCAGGAAACGCGCCTTTGGTACTCAAAGCTCAAATCGGCGCGTATGATGTCGACAAAATATTCATGGACGCAGGAAGTGGAATTAACCTGATATACGCAAAAACACTCAGGGCAATGCATATATCATTAGAGTTCCTGAAACCAATAGATTGTTCCTTCCACGGGATCGTGCCAGGAAGTGCCAATTACCCACTGGGTCGAATAGCACTTAATGTTTGCTTCGGCAACCGACAAAACTACAGAAGAGAAAAGCTGGACTTCGAAGTCATGGATTGGCCATCCCAATATCACGCGATCCTCGGACGACCCGCGTTTTCACGATTCATGGCAGTGCCTCACTATACATATTTGGTACTTAAAATGCCAGGACCAAGAGGAATAATTACAGTAAAAGGAAGTTTTGAAGTTTCAGATCTCTGCGACAGGGAGTTCCACAAGATGGCGCAAAACTTTGGCATGACAGCCAACTATGCAGAGAAGGCGAAAAGCACGACTACAGAAGGCGTCAAGCTACTCGAAGGACGCGTTGCGGAGCCCGAGATGAAGAAACCACGAGTAGGAGCATCAGGAGAAGACAAAGATACAGGAGAAGAAGAGAATGCCATGACAGCATAAACATCAAGAACAACAGAGTAGAGTAGAAGAATAAGGCTATAAAAGCCACGAGTTATACCAGGGGCAATGCCCTCTAGATCCAGAACACAGGTCATAGGCCGGATCTCTTGGGTCACCCCATGTATCTTACATTACAAATATAATAAAGACAAAACGTTCCTCATATTCGAGTTTACGAGTCTTTCAAAGGGAAAATGCGGCAAACGCACGAATCGTACGAAACCGCTCTGAGAATAAATTTCAGACATACAGTCGCGAAATAAGAAACTCTCGCGTTCCACATAAATATTACAACATCAGGTTGTCAGAATTGTCTACACCTAAAGGGTCTAAGTAGTGATACTCGCGGAAAAACGCGGCATCTTCTTGCAACAGCCTGGCTATAATTCGTCGGGCAGGCTGCAAGGTACTCTCCAAATGTACTCGAAGGCTAGCCCCACCCGGAGGATAGCTCAGTGACATAGAACTATAATTGAGTCTTGGCTGCCACTTGCGTATCCATCCAAGAGCAAAATTGGCACCTGCCACTAAGTTCAGTTCTATCAATCTATGAATTCGCTGGCTGGATCTAAAAGTGTCGAGAAGAAGTGGGAAAGTCGCAGGAAGAGGATTGCGAGGAAGCATAACGGAGTGCATAGTCGTGAGAGCTTTCCTGCAACCATCAACCGACTCGCCAATGTGTTGAGCGCGATCTTGAAGCAGTATAATGGCTTTCCGACGCCGAGGATCAGACCACAAAGTTTCAACATCTGCGGACATTTTTTCCAGAGCTGCATTTCGTTCGGTAACCCGATGATCCTCAGCAGCGAAATCCAAGCAAGTGCCTATGACGAGAAGAGATATCATACAAACAGCAGTGAAGCAAAAAAGAAAAAGATAAGTCGAAAGGAAACTTACATCGCAACATCTCGCAGGCTGACTCGATAATGCCAAGGACAAAAGAGTTGCATTCCTCATGGTGCAAAATCTTCGCAGTCAAGCTTGACACCTTATCATCAAGAACAGACATTTGCTTTGTCAAACCACAAGCTTTGCTAGCTTTGCTCACAGCCATCTGGGCTTGGCGTTTGGCCAAGGTCAGACAAGACTCAAGATCAGAGATCCTTGCAGAATATTCCACGCATTGACCGCATCGACTAGGAGGCGACGAGATCGCTGAGCCGAACGTGCGGGCAGAAGAAGGAGCAGGATCATTGGCGTGCATAGACTAGAAATCAAAAGAAAAGATTTCAGAAAGATAGCACAAATACTTCATCAAAAGCAAATATATTCACATAAGTGCAAAGCCCTTTGACTAAGGTTCTCGGGTTGCATGTGACTACAGGTTTTTACAATCAAAAGCACAAGTTAAATACTACAAGGAAACCGAGTCTACGCCACCTCAGCATTTCGCTCCGTGGTAGAAGAAGGCATGGCAAATTCATTGCCAGCAGTCGAAGGAGGCGCGGGTTCTTCCATCGCTGGAGTCGGTGCAGCAGATGTCGCAGAAGCAGCCGAAGGAGAAATAATGGACACCAGGGCGGGCGCTAACTTCTTCGCCTTCTCGAAGAAAGTTTTTAGCTCCAAACGGCTGTGGCCATGAGGAGAGCTAACCTTCTCCCAGTCGAAATCTCCGCCATGGGCATATGAAAGTGCAATGGCACCCTCAGCACCTCGCTTCAGAGAAAGTCCCTTCAGCTGGAGGATGAGGTCTTCGGTAGTGTCGAAGGCCTTTGCAAGCTTCTTCACATCATCCTTTGGGACATCCACTTTCTGCTTCGGCCACAACCCGACGAACATCCGCGTCAGCACGCGGCTCACCAACTCGAAGGTTACCTGGATAGATATCCAGTTTTCTTCGAGCAAGTTCACCGCAGACATCAAAGGATCATCGCCGGGCTGCAGAGTCGACAATGGCGCCCCGGTGAATCCTGTATAGAAGAAGGAAAAAGAAAAATAGGGAAAGAAAATTTTATCAAAACACAAATGGCAGTCGAAAAAGGGAGAAGGCAGAATATGTACCCTCGGCAGCAGTGGACATCGCCTGAAGTCGCTCAGCCACGGCTTGCTCTCGCAGACGATGTTCTTTCTCAGCATCGGCCAAGGCCTTCTCCGCTTTCTTCGCCTTAGCCAGTGCCGATTTTTGCAACTTATCAGCAGCTGTTTTGGCAGCAGTCGTAGCGTCATAAGCTTTTCGCGAAGCGCTAAGTTCGGCCTCCAGAGACGCAATGCGGGCTTTTGCCGCCGCTAGGGCACCTACGTTACAGAAGAAGGAGTCAAATAAAAACAGCAAAGAAGGAATCAAAAGAAGACAAGCAGAGACAAGGCAACAGAATTTACCTTCGGAAGCTCTTGCTACCTTTAGGTACTCAGCACATTCTGTGCCCAAGGCGATGAATTTCTTCATCAAAGCCTGGAAGAAGAGGCATGAGTAAGCATACAGAATATACAAAGAAAGTACATTAAGGGTATTTACTAACATCATCAGAAGAGGCAGCAGATCCATGAGCTTCACCAGCAACGTCCATTTCCTGGGATTTTTTTGCGCGCTTGAGGCTTCGGGTCACAAGAACCTTCTTGACTGCAGACCTGGTAACCCTCGGCGCAGCCTCTTAAGCAGAAGGCTCATCGGCAATCACAGGAGAAGTCGAAGGAACAGCCGAAGTATCCTTTGGCGGCTCCTCGTCATCACTACAAGAATAAACAAGTTGTGTACAGCGCAAAAGAAAACAAAAGCGAGTATAATGCAAATCACAGAACTCGCGGAAAGCTTACGATGCCATTAGGTCAAAGAACTCGACATCCCCTTCAAGAACAGGGGCTTCGTCGGCCACAGTTTTCTGTACAGAGGTACTCGACGAAGCAAGCTCATCGACGCGCTTCCTCTTCTTGTCTACACCAGTGTCTTCGGAAAGCGCAGGAGTAGGCGATGTCGTTGAGCTGGTATCTTGCTCTGATTCTTCGGCGTCATCTCCGTCCTGATTCTCATTAGCCTTGGGGGCTTCAGATGCAGACTGAGGCCAGATCAGCCGAAAGGGGCCCTGCCTCTGGAAGAGGAGGGCGCGAAATAAGGAATTGGTGCCCCTGCACACGAGCAAGTTAACAGGTTAAGAAAGGCAAAGAAAAGCATAACTCGAAGAAAATGATATTCGACAACAAGTGAACAAAAAGCAGAGCAGATACATACCTCGGGCAGAGGGTGCACAGAGTCGAAGTAATCCGCGGTCAAATTAGCAACCGCGTGTTCCTTGGTAACCTTGGTGAGACTCCTGACTTGCTTGTCGACATCTTCTTTCTTCATCAAATCTTCAGAGACACGAGTAGGATCTTCCAAGCCAGAATAGCTCCAAAGATTGGTAAGGCGATGCTGTAGGGGTTGAACTCGACGTTGTACGAAGAACGCCATGAGTTGGATACCCGACAAAGCGCCTTCTTTGCCTCCTTTCAGAGCTTGAATGCGAGAGAGAAGGGGAAGAACTTGTTGTACTTTCGCATCTGAGGGAAGTGCATCCCACGATGCCAATTTCTTTACTTCCCTGGAGGCATCAAAGGGGGCTAGACCATATTGATCTTCAGGAGAGGCCTTGCGGTCTTTGATATAGAACCACTTGGTTCTCCACCCTTGGACAGACGCGGCCATGGAAAATTCAAGATATTGTGCCTCAGGACGCACAGAAACAACGGCTCCGCCCAGTTCGGGTTTTCTGGATAAAGCAACATTGGGGCGGAGCCGGAAGATCGACCTCTAGAGGAGAAAATGGGGCTCAATGCCCAGGAACGACTCACAAAGAGTCACGAAGCAAGCAATGTGGAGAATGGAGTTTGGTGTGAGCTGGTGAAGCTGCACACCGTAAACAAAGAGAAGCCCACGGAGAAACTCGTGGGCAGGAAGAGAAAGGCCGCGGAGGAGGAAGCCAAGGAACATTACCCGATAATCGCTTGGGGGCTCCGAGATCCGCTCGGTGCTAGGGAATTGGATGGAGTCGTCGTCGGAGATCAGGCCGTCCGTCCTGGCCTTCTCCACCTCCTTCTTCGTGATGGCAGAGGTCACCCAGCTGGTTGCAGAGTTCCCCTTTCCCTTGGTCATGGTGTTTTTGGTCGCCAGGTGCTTTACGCGCATCTATCGATCCGCGCTTGGAGGCTATGCGCGAACAGAGACGGGAGCAGAGATCGGCAACGGCGGCGGCGGAGAGAAAGAGCTGGTAAACAGTAACAATTCCCCACTATCCCCTTATATACCTTCTCAGAGAAGGAACATGGGTTGAGACGTGGCGCAAGGAGCGGAAACGGCAGCCCACTAACGGGCAAAAAAATAAAATTACCGCGCTACCCATGAAACGGTACGCGCTCAGATGACGTATAAGTAAACTCAGTCGCTGACGTCACGAAGAGGTTAAGAGATCAATTCAGCAGATGCATATAATTGGTGAGCATCAAATATGGCGACTATCAAATATGAAGATGATAGATAAGAGTAAAAAGGTTTGGCGCCGACAATGCAACATTCAGTTGATAAGACTATACCCGAAGGATTTTTGATTATAGCCTTGGGGGCTACTACTTTCAAAGATATTGAATGCAACTCTTTACTGGAGTGGTGGACGCGTATTCGACGACAAGATGTTATTAAAGTATCTTGAGTTGAAGTATGATGGACTACACTATATTTTGAGCCTATACTCGAAAAAGTCTTTTTCGACTATAGCCTCGGGGGCTACTCCCATCGGGAGCACTGAGCGCGCACCCGATGATATTTCTTGGTAAAGCATTAGATTTTGAGAAGTACAGGAATGTTACTCCCATCGGGAGCGAGTTTTATGGTTGTTAAAACCCGAATATTTTCAGTCAAAATTTGACTGCGACATGAGATTCTCGAGTTATGTTATCGCAACGCAACTCGAATGCCGTGACTTGTCACGAAGGTAAGACCCCGATATCCGTCCTGTGTGGCCTGGTATACGCACATGGATGCGCTCTGCTGGAATGTATCCGTGTCTACGACACGAAGAAAATCCTGGTGGACGCACTGGGTACCCTGAGAATCACTGGGATTCATTCTTTGTAAGTCCTAAATGCGGCAAAAGAGTGGGTTTGACCGGTATCCCGAATTCAAGTCTAAGGGGATTGAATTTGAAGTAGGTGATAAGTATCTGTTCCGGCAGTTAACTGACCTCTTGATCCGTCAGAGTTGTCAGGCTTGTTCATCGAAACCCCTTATGAAAAATTATCATGAAAATAAGTCGAAAGACCAAGTCGAAGATTTGAAGATATGAAGAAGTCGAAGAATTGATCAAGTCGAAGATTTAAAGATTAGAGATTCAACCCGAATCTACAATTCTGGTAGAATGTCAGGGGCTACTGACAAGGGTATAGTTAATAGAGCCCGTTAGTTGAGTACCCCTGAGGCCCGTTAAGCTAGGCCCAATTGTAATGATAGTCGAATACGAGTACTTACCGTATGTCGATATTGTAATCTGTATCGGACCCTACCCGATCCTCGAGACCTGGCCACCTATATATAGGGGCCAGGAGGGGACGGTGTAGGGCAGATTGAAAGCAAGCCAGGTTGAACACCCAAGTTTACTTTCGATATACACTTATTTCGACTAACCTTTACCTTCGAGTTCATCCGACGCCATATTTCCTCGATCCTAACACTAGTGGAAAAAGGGCTATTGGTGGCGCACCATTTTGGCTTATGCGTGGCGCATATGGGATGCGCCACCAATGCCACGCCACTAGTAACAGTTTATTGGTGGCGCATTTGCCATATGCGCCACGCATAATTTGCCTATGCGTGGCGCATATTGCTATATGCGCCACTAGTAGCCTTTGAAAATTCAAAAATTTCAAAAAAAAAATTAAAAATTGAAAAAAAAACCAATTTTTTTTTGAAAATCATAAAAATCGAAATAATGTGAAAAAAATATTGTATCTTAATTTTTTGAGGATTTTATCACATGGGGAACATTTTCAAATCACACCGAATTTCTTGACTTCCCGGTAGGTCACCCATCCTTAGACTACTCCGGGCTGAGCACGCTTAACTTCTTCATTCTATTTGCATGAGCTGTCCCTAACCTACCCAAGTTCTTATTGATATTACTATCATATCAATCCTCTTAAGGCCTATGTGTGCTTGTGTGTATATATATGTGTATGTGCATATATATGTGTATATGTGTGTGTGTATGTGTGTATATGTTTGTATATGTGTATATGTATTATGTATATGTGTGTATATATGTATGTATGTCCGCGTATATGTGTGTATATGTGCGTATATGTGTATATGTATTATGTATATGTGTGTATATGTGTATGTATGTCCGCGTATATGTGTGTATATGTGCGTATATGTGTATGTACGTCCGTGTATATGTGCGTATATGTATGCATGTGTGTATATGTGTGCGTATATGTATGTGTATATATGTATACGTGTGTATATGTATGCATGTGTGTATATGTATGTACGTATATGTGTGTGTATGTGCTTATATGTGTGTGTATGTGCTTATATGTGTGTGTATGTGCGTATATGCGTGTCTATGTGTGTATTTGTGTGTGTATGTGTGCGTGTATGTGTGCGTATATGTGTGTATATGTATGTGTATGTATACGTATATATGTGTGTATCTGTGTATATGTGTGTGTATGTATACGTATATATGTGTGTATCTGTGTATATGTGTGTGTATATGTATGTGTATATGTATGTGTATATGTGTGTATATATCTGCATGTGTGCTATATGTGTGTATATAACTAATTAATCCAAAAGTTTAATCCAATATAAATTTTGATCTAAAAATAAAAATAAAAATAAAAATTTGAAATTATAAAAGTGCGAAAAAGTCTATTTTCCCTTTTGAATTTTGAGATTCTAAAATTTGTCGAAACGACCATAGGTGGGTTGAATTCGGATGTAACTTTTCGTTCTGATACTTTTTCATACAAAAAACTTTTTAATCTGACTTCGTATGCAAAAGTTATGGCCGTTTTACCGAGACATAAAGTTTTTTTGTAAAAAATATCAAAATTTATTTTTATTATTTTTATTACTTACTAGATCACATAATATAACTAAATCTGATTTTTTGAATTTTTTTCAAACCTTTTATCATTTTCTTTTATTTTTTAAAAGACTAAAAAGGCGACCCACCGGGGGGGGGGGTGTGTGGCGGGTGAAAAAAAATTCCCCCAGTTACGCGTGGCGCATTTGCCATATGCGCCACGCATATTTGACCTATCAGTGGCGCATATTGCAATATGCGCCACTAATAGTTCAAATATGCGTGGCGCATATGGCAAATGCGCCACGCATAAGACAGGATATTTTGTCGACGACCTTTTTGGTGGGTCCCGCCAGTTATGCGTGGCGCATTTTGAACAATATGCGCCATTAGTAAGAAAATTATCAGTGGAGCATATTTGCAAATGCGCCACTAGTAAATACTAGTGGAGCATATTGAATAATGTGCTCCACTAATAAAACATCTATCTATAAGCCTTTTTCCACTAGTGTAAGTTCTTCATCTAGGACATTTGTTGAGTTATTTCATGTGAACCCTGACCAATGCGTTGAGGCATGGACCATGGACGAAGAAGAGTCTGAGTGCACCTAAAAATGCTTTTAGCTCCTGGGTATATTTGAAACTTCAAAAAAACCAAATTTCAAAGCTTAAAAAAAATACCAGGTGTAGCTAAATGTATACACTTTAATCTTACAAATTTTTAATACGAAATACCTTGTAGTGTAGGCTCAGGAAAAAAGACAAATTGGAGAAATTTTGGAAGAAAAAAATGACACTGTTTATGCTTCAAGATCTAGATTTTTGTTATTTTTTCGAGGACAAAATACAAAGTACTTTGTATTGCAACTTTGTATTACAATTGGCTCCATCGATATATTTTTATGATTTTTTTAAGCTTTAAGATTTGAATTTTTTGAAGTTTAGATAAAAGGCTCCATGGAGCTCATGTTCTAAAACGACGCACTCAGGGTTTAGGGTTTACTGTCGGCTAGAGGCATTGCAGCCATAAGGGAGGTGCCGCCGGTTAGTAGTTGCGAAGGGAGAGACGACAACACCACCTGCAACTGTGGCGTAGCAATAGTGCGAAGATATGGCCGCCGCTAGAGTTATGCAAGGTGGTTGAATAGATGAGGATTTAGTGGAAAATAAAAAGCAGAAATTTGAAAAATGTAGGGTGTGGGTCAGTACGTACTCACCTATAACTATTTCTGATAGCTTTCTAACAATGTATTTTCCATTGCAACGCACGGGCAATATTCCTAGTTAATAATAATTAATGGAACTAATATTAAATATATTGATTTATTTAATTAATAAAGGCATCCCACCTTAATGGGCTCCTCCCGGAGGGGAGCCCACTAAAGCCTAGCTGCACCCCCCCCCCCCCTTATTGGATAAGGGTGTGGGGCGCCTAGGCCTTGGAGGAGGGCCGAATGGGGCCCATGAGGTGGTCGGCCAGGTCAAGGCTTCCCTAGAAGCACCACCAATGCCCCTCTCTTTAGTCCTACATTGCTAGTTTAAGGGAGGGTGCCTCCTCCCTCCACCTATATAAAGGGACCCCTTAGAGGAGAGTTTGACATGTGTGGATTGAGGGAGCTCCTTGGAAGAGTTATCCTCTCCTCTCCCCCTCATGCGCCACCCCTCTCCTCTCTCTCTCTCTCTCTCTCTCTCTCTCTCGTGTGGCTCCCCAAAGGGTTGCGTAGGAGCGAAGGCAACTCCATCACTGCACGACGACGTCCTGCAGGAATTCCGGATCAGATCCAAACTGATCTACTTCCGCAATCTCGGCTGGATCCGAGATCTGGAAGGAGTCATTGTTCATTGTACATGTAATACGAGGTGCTGCACGTGCAGCACTAAGTCGTTGCGCCGGTATTGTCGCACCGGTGTCGTGGCGTTGAGATCTTCACGACCTCGTGGTCGGCTATGTCGTCTTCATCATCAACGCCTGTGCGGGGGTGTCATCCCCATAATCGTTCTATGAGGGTACGTCACCGATTTCCGTTCATCGTTGCATAATTACTCCTAGATAGATCTTGGGTAATTTGGGGTTGCATAGCTAATAATTTTTTTGTTATTTGCACCAAACCCCAACAGTGGTATCAGAGCCGATCTATGCGTACTATGCTTGTACAATTAGAACACATTGGGTTATGTGGGCGTTGATCCTCTCATTGTTACCCTCCCATGTACATTTGCTTATATCTATGGCATAGTTGGATTGAAGCGGCCCGAAGACCAACTTTACGCGTTTCACGTGAGACTGGTTCTACGACTGACATACGGCTTGCACCGTATAAAAGTGACTTGTCGGGTGTCTGTTTCTCCAACTATAGTGGATATGGCATCTCCAACGGAGGGCCCATAACGAGGAAGTAAACAAACAATTTGTTAAATCAACGTTGTGGTTTCATGTTCATAGGTAAGAAACGGTTCTTGTGCGAAAGCCCTAGAAGCCACGTAAAACATGCAAAAGAGAACATCTGCTTAAAAGTCGTACATCAACCATGATAGGATTCATGAGTGCCTCACTGACCAAGCCTACTGGATGACAAATGAATTTGCGATAGATGGGGTGTTGTATTGACTTCCTCCCATCTACAAACACATTGTCAAAGGCTATACCATGCAAGGGGAATCATTCACCTTCCATGGATTATGGACTCGGTTGAGAACCATGAAAGTAGATCTAATAGCAAGGGAAATTGTCAAACCCAAAAATGTATATTTGATATATAAGTTATAAATGTTTCATGTTAAGTACTTATAGCAGATTTTGTGTAGTTGACACAAATTCTCATTTATTCAAAAACATGACCTTCTGCGTAAGAATTACATGAAGGATCTTATGTCGCGTGTGAATGGAAATCAAGATGTTGATGGCCATAAACGCCCTACCTCCACATTTATATTATCAAGATTAGTGATAGAATAAATTGTGTAATCAATAATGGTTGAGGACCTTATTTGTGTGTCTCTCTTCTCGCGAGACAAAGTTATGGTCACATTATGATTATGAATGAATTATTCTTGTTTATCCTTGATAATTATGTAATAAGCATTTATAAACATTAAATATTAATTATCCAAGCTAAATAATGACTTCATTTTGAATGACACTGTTAGGGCATTTTCTAGTCCTCCCTAGTTTTGTGTGTTAGTTGACAACACCAGGACATTTTACCAGTGTTTTTGTGTAGAAAGTTTGCCGGATATTTTGGCCGGATTTTTACCAAATCTGGGCCGGATAATCCGGCCACCCCTGAAAACGGCTAAAGACCAGAAGCAGCAAGATGCGCGTCACCCAGATTTAGGGGCGGATATTTCGGCCGGATTATTCCAAATCTGGGCCGGATAATCCGCCCCCCGGTGAAAATGACTAAGGACCAGAAGAAGAGCAGATGCGCGTCACCCAGATTTAGGGGCGGATATTTGGGCCGGATTATTCCAGATCTGGGCCGGATAATCCGCCCCCCGGTGAAAACTACTAAGGACCAGAAGAAGAGTAGATGCGCGTCATCCAGATTTAGGGGCGGATATTTGGGCCGGATTATTCCAGATCTGGGCCGGATAATCTGCCCCCCGGTGAAATCGCCTAAGGACCAGAAGGAGAGTAGGTGCGCGTCACCCAGATTTCTGGCCGGATATTTCGGCCGGATTATTCCAGAAGTGGGCCGGAATATCCGGTCGCCGGATTATCCGGTGCAAGTTTGGGCCGGATAATCTGGCCCCTGGCGGCTGCAACGGATACATTTCGGGAAGGGGTATTTATACCCCTCCCCCTCTTCTTCCCCGGTTCGCTCGTCCTCATCAAGAACAAGACACTATTTGGAGCCAACCTCACTGCAAGATCTCCACCTTCAACCACCCAAAGTCTTAGATCTTTGGAGGATCGAAGGAGGAGGTCCCGATCAACATCTCCACCGAAGGAATTTCTTTTTCCCCTCCTTTTGCTTGAGGGATTTGTTCCTAGTGGTTCCTTGGAAACACTAGGTGGTTTGATTCGAGATTTCTCTTGTCTTTGTGGATTCTAGCCTCCGTGGCTTTCTTGGGAGCCTCCAATTCAGTTGTGGATGTGTGCCCCAATCTCCGTGTAAGGGATTCGGTGAGTTCCCCCAATACCACCGCTTAGTGGAACGAGCTAGCCTCCGTGGCTTGCTCACCGGAGAACAAGGTGAGCCTCCGTGGCGTTGGTCGACTCCGTGTCACCACACCTCTCCAACGTAGACGTACTTCCCCTCAAAAGGAAGGAACTACGGGAATACATCCTTGTGTCTCCGGTCTCTGCTCCTCGGTTATTTCTTACCCGAACTTGCTTACTTGCTTACTTGCTTACTTGTTCACTTGCTTGCTTGTCACTTAGGAAATTCACCTAGTTGCACATCTAGAAAATTTACTTTGTGTCAAGCCTAAAACTTGAAAAAGATAAAAAAATTGTGTAGCGCCTATTCACCCCCCCCTAGTCGCCTATAAGATCCTTTCAATTGGTATCAGAGCCTAGTGCTCTTTGATTGGGCTTAACCGCCTAAGAGATTATGGGCGACGAGGACCCCGCCACTAAGGCGGATCTCAATAGCATATTGTCACGAATGGATGCTATGATGGCAACCATGGAAATCCAAAAAGCTCAAATTGATGCTCTCACTAGTGGAACTTCTAGTACCACTCCACCAACTCCGGTTGACACCCCAGATAAGGATAAGCCATCCTTAAACGAGGAAGATCCGGACAAGGATGGGAATGAGAACAACGAGGATCCACCCAAGAAAGATGACACCTCTCGGGGACACAGCATGGAAATTCCACATCCTACGAGCTATGTCTCCGGAAGACACCTTCAAATGCCACACCTTGCCTCATACGGCCCACCGCCACCACTTGATGCTTCTAGCTTTGCCAATTGGCAAGATAACATGCGCTCTCACATAAACTTTGTGTCTATTGAGCTTTGGAGGATCACTGAGTAGGGTTACCGTCCGGCTTCCAAGGATTTGTCCAACTTGCTAACTTGGGAGCAAATCGACAAGCAACTCAATGCCTCCGCCTTGCATCTCATTCACATGTCTCTCACCGAGAAGGACAAGGCGTTCGTCCGCAACATCTCCTCCGCCAAGGAAGCTTGTGATGCTCTCACCAACCTCTTCATCGGCAACGAAAGTATTCAAGAGTCCAAGTTTGATGAGGCATCCAATGAAGCGGACAACTTTGCCATGCTTGATGGTGAATCTCCCGAAGAACTTCATCGACGTCTCTCGGCTCTCCAAGTGAAGCTAGTCGACCTCGGCTCTACTCAATGTGATGAGAGATGGATGAAGATAAAGTTCGTTCAAGCCCTCTTGCCCTTCATGAAAGATACGATGAACTCAATCAAGGGAGATGCCAACTTTAGGAAGATGACCGCTCATGACATCTTGCAAGAAATTGTGGCAAGGAAGATCTCTGAGAAGAATGCGGATGATGCTCTAGCTCGTGCACGTGGTGTGCATGCTCCCAACCTTGCTTTGAAGGCCAAAGTCTCTCTTCATGAAGAAGCAAGCTTGATGGAAGAGGAAGAGTCAATGGGTGGAAGTCCCGAAGACATGAAGTATGCTCATGCCAAACACATGGCTCTTGCTCAACGGGCATTCATGAAGAAGTGGAAGTCATCTAGTCCCTCCAAGCCTAAGGCCACAAGTAGAGTGAGGACGTGCTACAATTGTGGCAATCAACACCATTTCATCGCGGATTGTCCCTATGAAAGAGTGGAAGATCACAATGGAAGACTCATCCGCAAGGAGATGAAGGCCAAGTCTTGCCCACCAAGGAACTTTGACAAGAAGAAAGCCGTTCCAATACATGCTTTGACGACTCAAGAAGAATACCCATCCGGTGATGATGCAAGTGATGATGAAGAAGTAGGAAGGGTCGCCATTGCCATCGCCAAGCCTATCTCTTCACCATCCCTCTTCGCTTCCGCAAACGAGTCCAAGCGCTCCAACTCCAAGGGAACATGTCTAATGGCTCACGCTACAAAGGTATCACCCTCTTTCACACCCATCATACCTAGAAGCTTATCCTTGATGGATTGTGTTAATACTAGTAGTGATAAGGATGAGCCTAATGAATTGGACACCTTCATGACAACCTTGCATGGGGAGACCAAAGTTCGCTTTGAGATTCTCCTTGATCAATATAATGAGTCTCTCCAACTTAATGATAAAAATGAGGAACACATTTTTGAGCTAGAAGGGCATGCTCGTGAGTATGCCGATGAAATTGCCACTCTCACTCAATCCCTTGAGGTTGAGCAAGACCTAAGGATGGCACTTGAGGCATCCAAGTTAGGTCTTGAAGAGTCCTATAATTTGGACATTGGTAGGCTTAAAAGTGATCGTGACATTGCTCAATCGGTTGCCAATGAACTTAGGTTGCAAAATGAGAAACTTAATCTTATTATTGCTAAAGAAGCAACCAAGTTCCCTTCTAGCACCTTTGTTGCAAGTACTTGTTGCACTAACCCTCTTTTTGAGAAAGATTCCCCTAAAGGCGACACAAGGCTTGATGAGCTTTTGAGTGCTCAAAAACAACATGGTGACAAGACCGGGCTTGGTTTCACTTCCAAGTCTAAGAAGAAGAGGAACAAGAAAAAGAAGAAGAACAACAACAACAAGAAGACGCAATTTCTTGTGTCCACTCCTCCTCCTAAGAAGCACATCCCAAATGATATATGCTTTGATGAGGATGGCAATGTTTATGAGGAGGAGGGGGAGCTCGTGAAGGAGGTGGTTGGGAATGCCAAGAGGGCAATGCCCAATCACAACGATTTTGCGGGAAAATATAACCCTTCTTATGTTCTTCGCCGTGCTTATGATGGACATGTTTATGCTAAATTTGTTGGCTCACCTAATGAATGCATTGCTTGGTCTATTTGGGTTCCTAAGACCCTTGTTACTAACAAAAGGGGACCCATTGAAAAATGGGGACCTAAAAACAAGACTTGATCTCTTGTAGGGCTTTGCTTCCGGTGCGGGACAATGGATAATTGATAGTGGTGCTACCAATCATATGTCCGGAAGCAAAGAGTTGGTGAAGGAGCTTCGCACCGGTTCATCTAGTACGGGCTACGTCACCTATGGAGATTCCTCAAGGTCAAAGTATTGGGTCTTGGTAAAGTTGTCATATCTCAAGATGTTTCCGTGGAAAATGTCATGCTTGTTGAGTCTCTTTCTTATAATTTACTTTCCGTAGCTCAACTTGCCGATATGGGCTTTGCAACTTTCTTTGATGTTGGGATTGTGATTCTTTTGTGGAGCAAGTCTCTTAAAGTAGCCTTTGTTGGACATGTCGAAAACGGCTTATATGTGATTGACTTCTTGGAGAAGGTCACTAAAGCCACGACTTGCCTAATGGCTAAAGTTGACGTGGGATGGGTTTGGCATCGCCGGCTAGGCCACGTCAATATGAGAACTTTGCAAAGTCTCTACATAGGTAACCACATCCTAGGACTAACCGATCTAACATTTGCCAAAGATCGTGTGTGTAGAGCTTGCATTGAAGGAAAGATGCATGAACTTCCTCATCCTAGCAAGATGGTCATTTCTTCTAAGAGGGTCTTAGAGCTCCTTCACTTGGACCTCTCTGGCCCTCCATCTCACGCAAGTCTAGGAGGGAATAAGTATTGCTTGGTGATCATTGATGACTACTCAAGATATACTTGGGTCTACTTCTTCAAGCACAAATACGAGACCCAACAAACCGTCAAGGACTTCATCAAGGAAGTGGAACGTCAATATGGCCAAGATATCTTGATGATTCAGAGTGACAATGGGACGGAGTTCAAGAACTACATCGTGAATGAATTCTTGAGCGATGAGGGAATTCGTCATCAATACTCGACTCCCTACACTCTGCAACAAAATGGTGTAGCCGAGCGGAAGAACCGGACCTTGATGGACATGGCAAGGACAATGTTAGCAGAGTTTAAGTCTCCGTATAACTTTTGGGCCGAAGCAATCAATGCCGCTTGTCATGCTTCTAACCGGCTATATCTTCACAAGGGCTTGAACAAGACTCCGTATGAGATCCTCACCGGCAACAAGCCTAACATCAAATACTTTCGAGTATTCGGTTGTAAGTGCTTCTATCTTAGAAAGGGTGTTCATTTGTCCAAGTTTGACTCTAAAGCTCTTGAGGGTATCTTTGTTGGTTATGCCGCCGAATCTCATGCTTTTAGAATCTTTGACAAAGAGTCCGCTCGTGTTGTTGAAGTTTCTAACGTGAGATTCGACGAGAATGACGGTTCCCGTGTGGAGCAAAGTGGTGTTTGTGATGTAGGTGACGAAATACCTCCTCAAGCCATAAGAAGAATGGGTGTGGGCCATCTCATACCCATTGAGGGACACCTTTTGGTGGAAGGAGAAGGACTATGCTCTACTCAAGTGGAGCCTTCACCTTCACAAGCTCCACAAGGACCGATTGATGCTAACCAAAGACAAGCTCTAGACCCTCATTCAAGCGAGCAAGGCCAAGATCAAGACCAAGCGGACGGTGGTGATTCCTCACCAATGGTAGATCAAGGCCAAGCTCAAGATGTTGAGCATGCTCATGATGTTGATCAAGCTCAAGTTGAAGGTCAAGGCAAGGACCAAAATAGTGGTGATGACCAAGTGGCTTCTCAAGAGTCTTTTGAAGAAGCTCAAGCTCGCCGTGCAAGGAAAGTGGAAGAGGCTCTTTGCAAGGGGAGTCATACCTTGGATAGTGTGATTGGAAGTGTGAGAAAAGGGGTTTCCACAAGGAGAATATTAGCCAACTTTAGCATCCATCATGCCTTCGTCTCCTATGTGGAAACTCAAAAGGTGTTTGAGGCACTTGAAGACCCGGATTGGGTGGAAGCCATGCACGAAGAACTCAACAAATTCAAGCGCAATGAGGTTTGGACTTTGGTGGAGAAGCCCAAGGAGTGCCGCAATGTCATTGGAACCAAGTGGGTGTTCAAGAACAAACAAGATGCCAATGGGATCGTTGTGAGGAACAAGGCACGCTTGGTCGCTCAAGGATACTCTCAAGTTGAAGGAATTGACTATGGAGAGACCTACGCTCCCGTGGCTCGTCTCGAGTCAATCCGTATCCTCCTTGCTTATGCTTCTCACTTCAATTTTAAGTTATATCAAATGGATGTGAAGAGTGCTTTTCTCAACGGTCCTCTACATGAATTGGTCTTTGTGAAGCAACCCCCGGCCTTTGAAGATCCTCATTTCCCGACCCATGTCTACAAACTCGATAAGGCGCTTTATGGCCTTAAACAAGCCCCACGCACGTGGTACGAGCACCTTAAAGAGTTGTTGGTAGATCGTGGGTTTGAAATAGGGCTCATTGACCCAACTCTTTTTACCAAGAAAGTCAACGGGGAGCTTTTCATATGCCAAATTTATGTAGACGATATCATTTTTGGCTCTTCTAACAAACTCTTCAATGATGAATTTGCAAAGCTAATGACAGACAAATTCGAGATGTCCATGATGGGAGAGTTGAAATTCTTTCTTGGCTTTGAGATTCGGCAATTGCGAGGAGGGACCTTCATCAATCAAGCCAAGTACATCCAAGACATGCTCAAGAAATTCAACATGGATTCCGGAGTTAAAGGAGCCAAAACCCCCATGCCGACAAAGGTTACTCTTGATCTCGATCCTAGTGGTAAGGAGGTGGATCAAAAGCTTTACCGTTCTATGATTGGGTCGCTTCTTTATCTTTGCGCATCTAGACCCGATATCATGCTTAGTGTGGGAATGTGTGCACGATACCAAGCCGCCCCAAAGGAAAGCCATTTGATGGCCGTGAAAAGAATCTTTCGATATTTGATTCATACTCCAACTTTTGGCCTTTGGTACCCGAAGGGATCAAGTTTTGAGCTTGTTGGGTACTTGGACTCGGATTGGGCGGGAGACAAAGTGGATAGGAAGTCAACTTTCGGGGCTTGCCAACTTCTTGGTAGGTCCTTGGTTAGTTGGTCTTCCAAGAAGCAAAATTGTGTGTCTCTCTCCACCGCCGAGGCCGAGTACGTGTCCGCGGCAAGTTGTTGTGCTCAACTCCTTTGGATGAGGCAAACGTTGAAGGACTATGGAGTTCATTGTGACAAGGTTCCACTCTTGTGTGACAACGAGAGTGCCATCAAGATTGCTCATAATCCGGTTCAACACAACAAGACGAAGCACATTGAGATCCGGCATCACTTCATCCGGGACCACGTCAATCGAGGTGATATTAACCTATCTTATGTAGGTTCAAATGATCAACTTGTCGATATCTTCACGAAGCCCCTTGATGAAGCAAGATTCCGAGAGTTGAGGCATGAATTGAATATCATTGATTCTTGCAATGTGGCTTGTTAGTGTGCACTCATTCCCATACGTTAGCACGTGTTCTAATCTAGATGTGGGCATGGATATAGGGGGAGTGCGATCCTAATTAATTGGGCTATCCCTCCCCCCATAATGCCGAAAGTAATGCAATCATTCTCTTAATATCATTTTGTGATATGTGAGCTTCAATGATGAGTATTGGTTATGGACCCAAGATATATCTTCGCGGTTCAATGCCAAAACACTCATATATGGTGGCTTCGGCCACCGACCTCTTCTTTTGAAGAGTTTATTCCTTGAAAATCTTTTGAGTTTGGTTTGAGTTTTTGGTTTTGTTTATCTCTTGATATGGGAAGGCACTTGAGTTGGTCTTTCGATGATTTCTTGCGTTTTTGCAACTCCAAGTGCCGAGAACCACTCCGTGTTTGCCTTCTAACCTAAGCCCATCTCATCCCTAAACATTCTCTCCATGCACACAAGTCCAGTTTTTCTGCCACAAATTTCCCCAGCAAAGGAGTTCCAGGCCGGATTATCCGGGCCACTTTTGGGCCGGATTATCCGGGGGCCGGAATATCCGGTCCAAGTTTGGGCCAGATAATCCAGCCCTGCAGTTTGTCCATATAAATAGAGGGCGTCGGGGTGAACTGCCCACTTTGGCAGTTCTTCCACCCCCAACCCCCTCTCTCTCCACCGTCGCCGCCTGCTCCTCCTCTTGCTCGCCGGCGCCTCCCCGGACGCCGGATCCGGCCGATCTTCGAGGCTCGTGCTCTCCTCCTTCTTGGGAACAAGTTCCTCCAAGCAGTTCCTCCAATGGATGAGGGTAAATTTCGCATCTCCTAGCCCTTGTGGTGAAGTTCTTGTGAGATTTATTTTGCTTAGATCTTGGAGTCTAGTTGTTCCCTTTGATCTCTACTTAGGCCTTGTGATATGCTCTAGTGATTCACCTAGCCGATCTACGGTTTTGACTTGTTAGGGCAAGATTTGAAAAAAATTCGCCAGGGGGTGGATTATCTGGCCCAGTTTTGGACCGGATAATCCGGCCTGGTATATGCAGTCTTTTTATCTTTTCTTGTCCATCATTGTCATGCGTTCTTCTGCTATGTTCATCACTCTAGTGTATGCTCCTGATTCTTGTGTGCATCCTCATCACCATGCTTCCTACTTATTCTCCTCTCAGGTGCCGGTCCGGCAAAGAGGCGTCGTCCTCGCTACCTCCGTTACAATGAAGATGGTATTTTGGAAGATGAGGTGTCCATTGGTCAGAAAGAGCGGGCAGCAGTTCGGAAAGTGAAGGCAACCAAAGAGGCTAAGGCAGCTGAGAGGGTTGCTAAGAAGGCTGCTCGAGCCAACAAGGGAAAGGAACCCCATGTCAACTACAAGCTGATGAGCCAAGTGTCCTACTCAGCCCTGAGGCAACAAGATTGGTACGCCGCTCAGCCGAGGTTTGCGAACATTGAAGACCGCCGTTTCTGGTGTCCAGAGCAGCTGTACATCTTTCAGGATATCTTTGCTCCCATGAGTAAGCCCATTCGCCCGATGCATCCCATTGATCTTACTTTCCTGAAGTCAAAGGAGTACTTTGTTCCAGCTGTCCAGGTGGTGGAGAGGCTAGGCCTCACTGGTTTGTTGACTTGTCAGTGCGATTATGATCCTCAGCTCATAGTGCAGTTTTATGCTACCTTGGCGTTTGCTGCTGATGATGACAGAACTTTCAAGTGGATGACTGGGACTCGTTACTGTGAGTCTTCCTTCACTCGGTTTGCTTCTTTGTTGGGCTACCCCTTTAATGGCCCGACGAATCCTGTTGGTCACCGGCTTCACACTCCGCTTCCAGTCAACAAGAATCTGCTTTGTGATCTGTATGGACCTAATGGAGTTCCTGGTCAAGTTGCTGGTCTGTTGCCTCTGTATGATCTTCTTGTGCGTATCTTCAGGGAGAACATTGCTCCAAGTGGAGGGAACAACGATGCTATCAGAAGCTCCTTGGTGGATCTCCTCATCTTTTCTCATGATTGTGCCACATCTACCGACCCGGATGCAGGTTTCTCTCTTGATGTGATGGACTTTATCTTTAACGAGATGTACGATGCTATGGTCAGCAGGGGTTCTCTTCCGTACACCCCTTTCATCATGAAGCTTATCATTGACACTTGCAAGGGTCAGGATTTCAGCAGTCAGTGTGTGTCACACAAGGTTAAGAAGCTCTATGTGAAGCAGAACAAGCCAGCTCCAGCTCCTGTTGGTCCCATTGGTCCCGATTCTTTCATGAGAGATGCTCGTTCTAGTGTGCCAAGTGGCAAGTTTGTGTCCAAGGATGTGCCCAAGAGAGTGAGGAAGTTGAGCTGGTTTCAGAAGCATGTTCTTTGCATGAAGGTTGAGATTCATCGTGAGAACTATGATGCTTATTGTGAGCGCAAGACTATCCTTGATACTCAGCGTGAGATTCTTCATAAGCTCAGTGGGGACCAAGCTGCTCTATCTCCTCCTCCTCCTCCCATTGCCTACAACAAGTTGCATTATGAGACCTATGATTGGGGCGCGATGGAGAGGTCTCTCTATGTTGGTCGCACCACTCATGTTGATGATGAAGATGAAGAGGAAGAGGATACGGAAGAGGATGAGGAAGGAGAGTTTGAAGAAGAAGATGAAGAGGAGGAGGACTATGAGGAGGAGGACGACGACGACGACTTTGAGTGACTTCTTGGGGCGTGTAGTATGCTCTTGTCCCTTTTTGGTGTCTTGATGCCAAAGGGGGAGAAGTTGTTCTAGTAGGGTTTCTCGTTGGGATTTGCTTTGGTTTGGGAGCTGCCTCCGGTTTTCTCGTTTGTGAACTTATCGTTATCTTGTGCTTGGTGAACTTTCTTTAGGGTTGTGGAACTTGTTTAAGTTTTATTGCCTATTGTGTCTATGCTCATATTGTTATTGTGAAACTTGTTTAAGTTATATTGCTTATCTCTAGAGGGAGCTTCAATTGAACTTATACATATCTTTAGGGGGGGCTCCCTTGCTTATTTGATCTTACTATTGCAAATCCTAGTGTTGTCATCTAACACCAAAAAGGGGGAGATTGTTAGGGCATTTTCTAGCCCTCCCTAGTTTTGTGTGTTAGTTGACAACACCAGGACATTTTACCAGTGTTTTTGTGGAGAAAGTTGGCCGGATATTTCGGCCGGATTTTTACCAAATCTGGGCCGGATAATCCGGCCACCCCTGAAAACGGCTAAGGACCAGAAGCAGCAAGATGCGCGTCACCCAGATTTAGGGGCGGATATTTCGGCCGGATTATTCCAAATCTGGGCCGGATAATCCGCCCCCCGGTGAAAACGACTAAGGACCAGAAGAAGAGCAGATGCGCGTCACCCAGATTTAGGGGCGGATATTTGGGCCGGATTATTCCAGATCTGGGCCGGATAATCCGCCCCCCGGTGAAAACAACTAAGGACCAGAAGAAGAGCAGATGCGCGTCATCCAGATTTAGGGGCGGATATTTGGGCCGGATTATTCCAGATCTGGGCCGGATAATCCGCCCCCCAGTGAAATCGACTAAGGACCAGAAGGAGAGCAGGTGCACGTCACCCAGATTTCTGGCCGGATATTTCGGCCGGATTATTCTAGAAGTGGGCCGGAATATCCGCCCGCTGGATTATCCGGTGCAAGTTTGGGTCGGATAATGCGGCCCCTGGCAGCTGCAACGGATACATTTCAGAAAGGGGTATTTATACCCCTCCCCCTCTTCTTCCCCGGTTCGCTCGTCCTCATCAAGAACAAGACACTATTTGGAGCCAACCTCACTGCAAGATCTCCACCTTCAACCACCCAAAGTCTTAGATCTTTGGAGGATCGAGGAGGAGGTCCCGATCTACATCTCCATCGAAGGAATTTCTTTTTCCCCTCCTTTTGCTTGAGGGATTTGTTCCTAGTGGTTCCTTGGAAACACTAGGTGGTTTGATTCGAGATTTCTCTTGTCTTTGTGGATTCTAGCCTCCGTGGCTTTCTTGGGAGCCTCCAATTCAGTTGTGAATGTGTGCCCCAATCTCCGTGTAAGGGATTCGGTGAGTTCCCCCAATACCACCGCTTAGTGGAACGAGCTAGCCTCCGTGGCTTGCTCACGAGAGAACAAGGTCAGCCTCCGTGGCATTGGTCGACTCCGTGTCACCACACCTCTCCAACGTAGACGTACTTCCCCTCAAAAGGAAGGAACTACGGGAATACATCCTTGTGTCTCCGGTCTCCTGCTCCTCGGTTATTTCTTACCCGAACTTGCTTACTTGCTTACTTGCTAACTTGTTCACTTGCTTGCTTGTCACTTAGGAAATTCACCTAGTTACACATCTAGAGAATTTACTTTGTGTCAAGCCTAAAACTTGAAAAAGATAAAAAAATTGTGTAGCGCCTATTCACCCCCCCCCTAGTCACCTATAAGATCCTTTCAGACACTACTATTTGAAAGTCATACTTTATGATTAAGTACATGTGAAAATCTCATATTGATGAAATATAATGTTGCTAGATGATTTGATCTTTATACAATATGAATCATGTTTTGTTTGACGAAATGACTCAAACTCCATGTTATGGAGGGTACGCCTAATTGTTGAGAACATACGGATGATTTCAACATAGAAAAAGGATTGTACTTTAAATTGTTAAGTATTATACCTATCGATGTATAGTATTCATACAAGTAGTGGATATCATTATTTCATATTCTTCGTTAGAAATCCAAAGTGAATATTTGTATTTACAGGGTTTTGAATTCATTTGATGTGTTCAAAAGATTTTGGAAATGAAGAATTATAATTAAGTCCTTGTGATTTTGATCAAAGCTATAAGATTATAAGTTGTGATTTTGGTGTAAGAATTTTTAGAAGTCATTCTAACAAATAAACACCTGGAACACTTCAATATGATTGATGTGTGTTTTAAATCATAACTTGTTGGATATTATGTGATGTTGAATTATCTCTTATAGCATTAGAATTATCTTTAAAAGAGTGGTTCATTAAAATAGCAAACACTCATTTTAATAAATAGGAAGCTGATACGTCTCAAACGTATCTATAATTTTTGATGCTCCATGCTTGTTTTTACACCATTTGCCTTGTGTTTCGTTACACTTCGTGGCACTTTTATGCGATTTCCAGAACTAACCTATTGACAAGATGCCACAGTGCCAGTTCCCTGTTTTCTGCTGTTTTTGTATTTCAGAAAAGCTACACAGGAAATATTCTCGGAATTGGACGAAACAAAAGCCAGAAGTCTTATTTTTTCCGGAAGCTTCCCGAAGACCGAAAGAGAGCCGAAGGGGGGCCAGAGGCCGCCCTCACACATAGGTGGCGCGGCCTAGGCCCTGGCCGCGCCACCCTGGTGTGAGGAGCCCCTGGCTGCCCCCTGACGACGCCCCTTCGCCTATATAAAGCCTCGGGACGGAAAACCCTAGGGGAGTCGACGTTTTTCCCAAAACAGTTCCGCAGCGCCGCCGCCGTCGAAGCCAAATTTCGGGGGACAGAAGTCTCTGTTCCGACACCCTGCCGGGATGGGGAAGTGCCCCCGGAGCCATCTCCGCCGTCTCCATCGACCTCACCGCCATCTCCATCAACCTTGCTGTCTCCTATGATGAGGAGGGAGTAGTTCATCCCCGGGGCTGAGGGCTCTACCGGTAGCTATGTGGTTCACCTCTCTCTCCCATGATGTGATCTTTATGTGATCGTGAGCTTTGTATCATGTTGAACAAGTAGATGTTATTATTCAGATATTATGTGTACTCTAGTGATGTTATTAAAGTAATCTATTCCTCCTGCCATGGTGTAACGGTGACAGTGCGTGCATCATGGTGGTACTTGATCTAGGCTACGATTGTGATCTCTTATGGATTATGAGAATAATTATTGCTATGATAGTATTGAAGTGATCTTTTCCTCCTTTCATGGTGTAATGTTGACAGTGTGTGCACCGTGTTAGTACTTGGTCTAAGTTGCAATAATATCTATCTTGAGTTGTGATCTGATTTGGATATCTCTATGAGTGGTGTTTGTCAAGTACTTGATGAACTTTAAGGGGTGCTTCTGTAGCCACTATGCAATGATTAGTGTTATTCAATAGGAGAGTAATTCAGAGTACCATAGTGAAGAGAAGTTGTTTATTTGTTCAATCATGTTATATTTGTTGGGAGTGTGTCCACTAGTGAAAGTATGATCCCTAGGCCTTGTTTCCAAGCATTGCACACTGTTTACTTCCTGTTTTGTTATATGTTTGCTCACAGCGATATTTACTTCAAATCACATTTGCTACTTATAACCATCCATACCACTTGTATTTCACTATCTCTTCGCCGAACTAGTGCACCTATACATCTGACAAGTGTATTGGGTGTGTTGGGGACATAAGAGACTTTTTGTATCGTAATTGCAGGGTTGTTTGAGAGGGATAGCTTTGACCACTTCCTCCCTGAGTTCGATAAACCTTGGGTGATCCACTTAAGGGAAACTTGCTGCTGCTCTACAAACCTCTGCACTTGGAGGCCCAACACTGTCTACAAGAACAGAAATGTGTGTAGACATCAGAAGTCATAATACTATATGAGTTATAGTATGATTCATAGAAATTTTGAGTTATACATGATAATTCAAAATTGATATGAGTAATTCTTTATAGTGCGTCCTTATGTGTAATATGGACATGTCATCCATAAACCAAAAGTGCAAATTGTATTGCAAAGTTTTTGGTGCACTCTAGAGAAAGAGTATTCTCGGTAAGGGTGTTAAAAGGAAGAAAATAAAAGGACAAAATAAATTTATTGACTTTATCTTGATAATGTCAGAATAGCGCAACAGAATATGTTCTGGAGCAAAGATCTACATTAGAAAAGAGAAAATTAATGATGATGATCATATCATTTTCAATTGAAGTCCTTTATTAAAGAAAATAGGATTGATGAATAATTTTGTGCATGTTCGCAAAAAATAATTCACGATTTACTTGTCATGTTATTTGAACAAGATATACCTACGAACTATGAAGAAAAGATGGTGGACCTAATTGCGAGAAATGACTTGGAGTCATGAAATCCTATTAAGTAAAATTGTTACTTAATTCAAAGTTACATTTAAGATTGAAAAGTAAGAGTACTTGATCTTATTAAGTAAAGTGTTACTTATATCTTCTCAAATAATGCAATATTATAAGGAAGAAATGAAACTTCTGAAAGAAGGACATTTAAGCTCGATTTGTCACAAAAGTGCATTTTTGAGAAATTCAATAAGTTGACTACAACATGTAGCAATGCTTTAAGTCCTTTATGTAATTGAAACCATTAGGTTGTCAAAATTGCAAGTTCTTAAAATTTGTTTAAGAAAAGGCAAAGTTTTTGCAAACCTTTTGGAAATTAATATCTCGCATCTGGAAATCTTGATTTGATATATGATCAAAAGATCTTGGAGTTTTCTGAAATATCGAGAGGACCTATAATTTACATTAAACTGAGTGTTAGCTAAATTAAATAGTTTCTCATTATTATATGTAGAAGACATATTTTGAGTGGGAGCATTGAAAGCTTTCTCAACTTATATGTGACAGACATATTTTTGAGTGGGAGCTTGAAGACATTCTTATATGTATATGCATATTATGAATGCACTAGTTGAATTAACAAATATTAATAAATAGTATTAATAGATAAACAAAAACATTGATATCTATTGAGATAGATTGATATGTTGAATAACATTAAGTCAGAATATTTTCTTAGTCAAAATTCTGAAAGTCCAGAATGGAACAAGTCAGAGAGGAAACTCTTGGATGACTAAATGGCTAAGTAAAATATTGAGTTGGAACTTAGTACTATAATAGTGGTTGATAAATGTGCCACGTTTTGAACATCATCTAAAACCATGTTATGTACATGACATAATGTGACCCGAGTTCTTGGATAGAAGAACATGTTCCGGAATGATTTGAGAATCATTGAACAAAGGATAAGTTCGTCCTTGAGGTTCCAGGTAGAACTAAGGACATATTTCTTAAAAATAAGCTTGGCCCCAAGTGCGAGTTTACCTTGGTTTGGAAATTTGCAAAATTAAAAGCTTAGACAAATGGAAGCATGGTTAGACATCAAAGTTGCGTTATACACTTCTGATTGAATCTACATAAATAGAAAATTTAGAGGCTACTTGAAAGTCGCAAGTATAATGTTATGTCTTAGAAAGTTTTGTCTTCTAGATGAGCGTGTTTCTGGTGTGGCGACAAAGAAAGTTCCTTTTGACTGATCGAATGCCATTACTAGAATACAAAGTCTCACTCTTCTGCCAAAACATATATACTTTAACGACATCATTTGATAATGGGATAATGTTAAACTGGTTGACAAGTTGCGAAGAATATAAAAGGTCTAAGTTGTACAGATCATTGAAACACTCTCTCACGAGCAAGCATGATCAAGAACACGTATGTCTGATATGATGTCATGATTGAATGCAGCTAGATTATTTATACTCTAGTGCAAGTGGGAGACTAAAGGAAATATGCCCTAGATAAAACTAATAAATGGTTTATTTGCATATTTCATATAGTTCATAATAAGTTTAATATTGTGATATAAATGTGTCAGTCAAAAAACACTGATACACGTGTGGTATTAAACAACCAGAGTCTCTAGTAAACCTATATACTAGCTCATTGTCAATTGATGATCGGTTTTCGGATCATGTGACAAATACGACTAATTGGCAATGAGGTTCATGCCATTGTATAAATACCATAATGGACATACCCAATATTATTATGTAACACGATCGTGTCACGATGTTCATGTTGCGATAATAAGAAATATTGTAACCTAATCCTTAGACCGTGAGATCATGTTTAATCACTACTTCTGGAGGAAGCTTTGATTGCATCAACCATCACACGGTAAATCGAGTGACTAAAAATGTTTCTCTTGGGTTTCCAATGGAGTATGTTGAGGCGTATGTATCAAGAGCGGGATTTGTTCTTCCACCTGACAGAAAGATACTCAGGGCCCACTCGGCGAGATTTCATCCAATGTTGCAACATGTGGCTAGGTCATGGGGATGGATTATCACGGAACGAGTAATGGCAATGTCGGCAACGAGATTGAACTAGGTATGGAGATACCGACGATCAAGTCTTGGATATTGAAAGTATCGCAAAAACAAAAGGAATATGACATCGACATTTACGGTTCAATTATAGAAGTCCTTCGTGTGAATACACAAGGATCATCAGGGATATCCAGATCTGATTGATGATCATTTACCGGAGAGGAGTCTCGGTAATGTCTGGAATATTGTTGAACCGTAGGGTAATACACTTAAGGGTGCGATGACATTAAGATGTATCTGGAATTGTCAAAGTGTTGACAGGAGGAAGTCGGAAAAGTTCCGTGGAGATCCGAAAGTTGTTCAGAGTGTTCCGTAAGGAGTTTCGGAGCAGCGGGGATTGAATAAATAAGTAATTAATATTAAATATATTGATTTATTTAATTAATAAGGCATCCCACCTTATTGGATAAGCGTGTGGGGCGCCTAGGGCCATGGGGGTGGGCCAAATGGGGCCCATGAGGGTGGCCGGCCAGGCCAAGGCTGCCCTAGGCGCACCACCAATGCCCCCTCCCTTTAGTCCCACATTGCTAGTTGAAGGGAGGGTGCCTCCTCCCTCCACCTATATAAATGGACCCCTTGGAGGAGAGTTTGACATGTGTGAATTGAGGGAGCTCCTTGGAAGAGCTGTCCTCTCCCCCTCATGCACCACCCCTCTCCTCTCTCTTCTCTCTCTCTCTCTCTCTCTCTCTCTCATGTGGCTCCCTGAAGGGTTGCGTAGGAGCGAGGGCGACTCCATCGCTGCACGATGAAGTCCTGCAGGAATTCCGGATCGGATCCAAACCGATCTACTTCCGCAATCTCGGCTGGATCCGAGATCCGGAAGGAGTCATCGTTCACCGTATGTATACGAGTACTATGAGGTGTTGCACGCGCGGCACTAAGTCGTTGCGCCGGTATTGTCACACCGGTGTCGTGGCGTTGAGATCTTCATGACTTCGAGGTTGGCTACGTCATCTTCATTATCAACACCTGTGCGGGGGCGTAATCCCCGCGATCGGTCTACGAGGGTACATCACCGATCTCCGTTAATCGTTATAGCATTATTCCTAGATAGATCTTGGGCAATTCAGGGTTGCGTAGCCAATTAATTTTTTGTTATTTGCACTGAACCCCAACACCACCCCCCCCCCATACGGAAATCGACGCCGGCGCCAATGGTGGAGCCACGTTGGAGCCCAAACCATGTTTTTGCAAATCCTTTGTATATAAATATAGTTGAATACCTGTGTGTTGCTACGGTAATAAACTTTATTAGGAAGTTTACCCATGCGTTGCTATGGGTTATTAGATATTTTTAGCATGGAGAATATATTTTTGTTGGGAGAATAATCAAAAACAATGTTGAAATCATCCCAGTTGTCCCACCCATTTTAAGCAAAACTACAATGACTAATTTGACCAAGCATGGTGAATTACTTTGCACATGAAAAACATGTATTAATACGTCAATCTTCATTTTATAAGGTGGATTCACACATATAACATAGGATAGGTAAATTATGTTGCACATTTTATCCGTCAATATGTCTTTCATAAGTAGGTTCGTAGTTTCCTCTAGGAAGGTGGATGAGATAGTCAAGTGGATGCGTGCCTTCTTCTGGACAGGGAAGTCAGAGATTACAGGGGCCAGTGCCTTGTGTCTTGGGACGACATCTGTCAGCCCACATGCTTTGGTGGGTTGGGGATAAAGAACATGAAACTTCAAGGCCTGGCTGTGCGAGTTCGGTGGGACTGGCTGGGTAGAACCAACCCAACGAGGCCCTGGCAGGGGCTGCCGATGTTGAAAGACGATAAAACCAGGAATGTTTTCAAGTGCCTGGCGAGAATTGAGATCGGAAACGGGCGATCGGTGTGGTTTTGGAAGGGCAGATGGATCGCTGGATTGACAGCTGCAGAGATTGCCCCTTTGATCGCGGGGCAAGTTCCAACGAGGCGGAAAAACAAAAGGACTGTGGCGGAAGCAATGAGGGATAGCAGATGGATCTTAGATATTGCCAGAGGACTATCCGAGGAGGGTAGTAGGCAGTATGTCAAGCTCTGACTAGCTCTAGCGGAGGTCCAATGCAATGAAGAAGAGCATGACAAGTTCATCTGGACGGGGGGCACCTCAGGGAAATACTTCGCACGTGATACATATCACATGCTCTGCCAGGGCAGAGTTTATTCCAGTTTGGCGAAGGCGATTTGGGGTGCCAAGGCCACGCTCAAATGTAAGATATTTGGCTAGTTGGCGTCGTGCTACAGGCCATGGACGTCGGACAGGAGGATGAGGCATGGGCTGCAGAAGACACCGGATGTGTGCTTCACTTGCCTACAGGAGGAGGACAATGTTGATCAAATCCTGGCATAGTGCGTGTTTGCACAGCAAGTGTGGCATGGAGGACTGCAAGCGGTTCAACTACAGATAGCCGAGTGACGAGGGTTAACTCAGAAAATGTCCTAGATGAAGGACTTAGGATCGGGGGAAGAGGGCGTCGGATGAACTCGAAGGTAAAGATCAGACAAACAAGGCGAGGTCTGACGTGTATCGAGAATAAGCGTAGTACTCAATTGGCTCAATCTCAATCTTTCCCTGGCTAGCCTCTCCTGGCCCCTTTATATAGGTGGCTAGGTCTCGGGGAACCGGTCGGTTTAATACAAATTACAATGTCTGTATACGATGTCATGTCGTATTTCGACTACATCTATGCTTAGGCCTCCCTAATGGGCCCCAGGGGTACCAAGATAATGGGCCTTATTAGCTATACCCTTGTCACCGAGCCACAGTCAGATAGCACGCTTGAGCATTGGTGGCTAGCAGCGAGGGACCGAGTACGCATGGCAGATAGACCGAGGTTTGATGCCTTCGTGCTGTTGACGGCATGGATGCTATGGAAGCAGAGGAATGCTAGGGTGTTTGGGAACCTTTGAGAACAAAGGGATGTGCTTGGGTTAGTTGATAGAGTGAGGGAGGAGCTTTGTATTTGGGAGATGGCGTATGCTGTAGGGAGTGCACCTGCCTTGAGAGAGTAGGCTTAGGGTGTGAGAGTGTGGGTGTGTGGGTGATCATGCGATTTGTTTGCATTTGGGGTTGATCTTCTTGTAATTAAACTCTCTTCTTCTATAAAAATATGGTATGCCATTTTGGCATACTCTCTAAAAAAAGGTTCGTACTTTCCTTCCACAGAGACATTAACCTTAATAAGAAAATCTAGGGTTTATGTTGTAGAAAATAGTCCAAAAAAATTAGAATAGTATCCTTGAAACATTTGAAGAGTGTTTAAATTACTACAATTGAACTTGTTAAATGTCATACTGAACAATCATATGATATCATGTAATTACCTCTTTCCCATGAGAACTTGGTATTTTTGACATATCAAGATATTTTTTTGTCAAGTCCCATTTTGTTAGACCAAATTGGTTAGGCAGGTTACCAATAGCAAAAATTTAAAAATCGATCAGCAGCTCTACTTGTTCATGTCCAGTTGTAGCGTGAGCGTTAGCTGATGGGTAATGGCCGGTGTTAATGCTTGTAATGGATCAGCGTGGGAGAGAAAGCTTTGCATGCGATTAAGAATTGATGCGAACAAACTAATAAGATAGTCGATCAGAGCAGCTTAGTATATTAATTCAGTATCAGATTGTAGAGGCAGGGCCTTTGCAAAGCAAGTACTATTCGATATCACCCTCCACGGCACAAGAAGAAGCTCAAGCATCGCAAGGTTCACAAACCTTCTGAAATTACCCATCGGCTTCAAAGCGAGATTACTTAGTTGAAAAATACGGAGATGCTTTATTCTTCTGATGTCCACCCCGTATCATGGCATCATGAGTGACGCTGGCTGGCCGCTCTACGGGTAGAACACCTGTGAGCTAACTTGCCAGGAGAGCGGGTTGCTCAACGGGTAGAACACAAGCAAGCTAGGGATGTCAACCATGTAGAACTTTTTTTTTTGAAACGAAGGATTTTTTTTGCCTCAATCTATTAATTAAGAAGAAGAGAATTGCCCAGTTAATTAACGGAAAACTGGACGAAAACCATTAAAACCCACTCACAAGCGAACTACTCTCAAACACCTCTAGGTAGACTAGCAAACTCACTCTGCTTGGCACAACCGCAACTCTTAACACATATGTGACAACACAATGAAAAGGAAGCCCCACTAAAAACATAACAAAGACCCCAAACACGAAAACCTGAAGAAATAAGAACTCATCCATCATGGCGCATTTTCTTTGGCACCACTTTTCTTGTCTTTACACCTGAGTGACTTCTCTTTCCGATGCCGGTACGAGAGCAATCACCCACCTTCTTGATTTTGTCCTTGATTGGCGTCCCTATTAGGAGGCAAGCAATCGCCCTTCCAAGTCCACGAATAGCAGTCTCCAAGCCACTAAGCAGGTCGCGGAGCTCTTTCGCGAGAAGAGCATCAGGATTATGAGCCACAGGGGGTTGATTGGGTAAGGAAGTCACCTCGGATCGCACATGAGAGCTCAAGGCCACCGAGGAGTCCACCTTCGTATGCTCCGAGGCAAATCCGGACTCGCACAAAAGTTCTGGAAGCTCAGGCATGATCTGCAACACTGGAGACGCAAGCTCACCCTCGACGATAGATGGAACAGAGGACAAGGCCGACAATGGCGAAGAACTATCCTCAACACGAGGAGAGAAACAACCATAAAACTCCGCTCCCTTATCCTCTGTGGAGCTAGCACCAACCTCACCAAGAGGACATGATGTAGGAGAGGTCTTCAACATAGCCGGCGCAAGGACATGGTTACGGCCTTCAGATCAGAATTAACATTGGTTCAAATCAGTGTCAAACACGCTAGCTAACGCGCGTGGGGTTTTCTCGCCAGAAGATGCGGGCCTACGGTGGAAGGGCAAAACGGTCCAAAAAAATAGTTGAAGACGAAAACCTTACGTACTTTATTATTAGGTATATAAATAAATTGTACAAAAATAACATAAAAATAGTAAAAAAATAATGTATTTGACAACATAGAATTAAAATGACATCACAGGTTTACAAGTCTAGCGCGCCACTGTCTGCCCCCCCCCCCCCCCCCCCCCTCTCCTACGGCCAAAAATCGCATCCACCAGATGCCGTATGGAGGGGGCACGAGTGGAGATCCTCTAAACCCTGGATGACCGGAACGGCAGGGAAGGAGTGCATTTTGGTACATCCATAAAGGAAATGCACACGGCTGTGCTGGTATTTTGCTTCAGTAGACACGTTAATGATTACTCCTATTTTTGTGAGGTATAGATGATATATTTTGCAAGGTAATGATGAGATTATTATGTTAATTACTCCCTCAATCTAGATTAATTAACGTTGTCTTTTACCAAAATAAGCGGACCTGTTCACTGAAACGTGTCTAGATACATCTATATCTAGACCAAATTTGACCAAAGCTATAACAATTAATTTGGAATGGAGTGACTATAATTTATCAAACTTATATTTTAATATTGCAAACTCTTCTTAGAACAACCAAATATTGAAGAAAAAAGACCTCTGGCCAATAGAACCATGCATTTGAAATGTCCTAAAGACTTCAAAGGTGATTTACGCTTGCAGTATTCATTGCAAATTAGATTCATGCGGGAAATGCATCTAAATGCCAGAAAATGTAAAATTCAGGCCCAAAAGTACCCATATTTTGAAATTTTGACTTAATATAAGAATAAATTGATCATCAGTTTGATCAGCGAAATATGATTCACATATCTCTCCCATTATACCATTAAATACATCATTTTAAATGTGAAAACAAAGATATACTCCCACCATTCATAAAAGTTGTCTCAACTTTGTCTAAATTTGCATATAAACTGAAATTCGTCTAGATACGTGCAAATTTAGACAAAGTTATGACATCCTTTTATGGACAGAGGGAGTACTTTTTTTTATAGTGTATCGCTCATATATTGTTGATCAAATTGATGGTCAACGTATTTCTTTAAACTAGATGATACCCCGCGCATTGTTGCGGGAACTAAGGAAATAAAATTATGCGTATGTCTTAAGTTAAACTTTGGATTGAACAAACTATTAGAAGACCATAGTAACAATGTAGTCAAGGGAAGGAGTGGAGAACGCTTCGACATAAAATTTGGAATCCATAATTATTCAGTTAGATTGAAATGTGCTTCAAAAGTACCCTACATCTTGAGAATAGCAGAAGGGGGTACTCGTTCACTTAGGAATTATGGGTGAAACATCATGCCTATCAATTATGAAAATATAGGACCTTCGTTAGTATTGGGAAACATTTCAAAAAAATTGTAAATGAGTATAAAGTAATTCGCAATGAATGTAATGCTTACATTGACAAAATAAATAAATAAAGAGAGAATATTAAAAACAACCAAAATAACATATGGAAAGTCTTGTGTTGAGATATATCTGAGATGCCGTTCGTCAAGGTATTGTTTTCAAAATAAGTGGACTGGAGTAGTAATGTAGAAGGGTAGCAAAATGAAGTTATAGTGTGAGCGCAAACACTGCTAGCTCCCCAATCAAAAACATGAAAAATCTTGGTATTTTCTGTCTTTCCTACACGCAAAGAGTCAAATAATGTAAAATGCATATAAGTGTAATTGAGTAGCAATGTAAAGACGGAACATTATCATTTCATCGTACAATTAATTGGGGTTGGAAGTAGAAAGATGAACTTTCAGGTTAGTCAACTGTACAATTGAGATCGCAAAGTTAAAAACTGAGTCATCATATCAGTAAGAAGTGCCAAGTTGTACCATCAAAATATGTACCAGACACCTAGTATTTTATATTGATGATATCAATCGATGGTCGAACTATCCATCTGGCCTTCATCTCCGAGTGCACAGTAATGACTGTCACTTTTACTTATATATATGGAGTGGCCTTTGAATCAAGGAAAACAACTCAAATTACCTGAAATAATTAGTATCTATTAGCCATAGAAAACCCACATAAAAAATGCTGCCGTAGTCTTGCATGAAATACAGTGACACAATGAAGCAAATATTGGGATGTAAAGAAAGGGTCATAGTCTTGCATGATTTAATCCCATTCTTCTATGAATCGTGTCAAATAGATCTCTTCATTCAGGCATAAGCACAAATGATTATAGGCCCTTATGATGAATGAACTACAGCCTGTCGTACGTTTCTCAAAACCAATTCAACAAAAAGAATCTGTTGATTTTCAGAGATATCACTGTTAAGCTTCATGCACTAGCCAACGCAACCAAAAGTCTGAACTGATGGAAAGGGCTAGGCAATTCACTTATACACTTCAACACCCCCACTCACGTGTGACGGGAGAAGAGAAAGTCAACACGTGGACACAGACAGGAGAAGACAAAATCAACACGTGGAAACAAACAGGAGAAGAGAAAGTCAATATGTGGACACAAAGGGAGGCAACAACAATTTTACAATAAATTGCGAAAACCAGGACTCGAACTCGAGACCCTGGGCTCTGATACCTTGTTAAGCTTTATGCACTAGCCAACGCAACCAAAAGTCCGAACTGATGGAAAGAGCTAGGCAATTCACTTATACACTTCAACAATCACTTCTTGGATTCCATAATCTGCATAGCAAAACTTACAATGTTGTAAACATCAACTGCTGACATGCAATCAAATCAAAAGGACTCGCAAGGACTTCATGGCCACTGGCCGGAGTCGCAGAGTGGCCGGACTCGCCGATCGTTAAACGCATTTACGACCCTGCACCTCTGAATCCTGATCGTGGCCTTGCATACCAATGTATGATTACAAAAATAGATGATGTAGCTCATCCAAATTAAATAAAAAATGAAGAGCAGGAGAGTAGATCTTGCCTACCAATGCAATTAGGTGCGGTGATCAGAACAGGCCTCCTAGCTTCAGCGACAAGACACACAATCCAATAAATCCGAAAAATCTGTGTGCTTGAAGTAGTATCACGCATAATCCAATCAATTTGAGTGGACGGGCGAAACGTTGAGCGGATTTGAAGCCGGAGCTTAACCTGCCGGATTGGGATCGTATGTTTGAGGGATTGAAAAGCACGAGAGGAATTAAACTGGGGATGGGCAGGAACCAGCGTCGAGGCCGCTCCGCTGGTGGAGGTAGCGCTCCGAGCAGGCTCTCGTATTTGATGACGATGGCAGCATGGCATCATTTTTAATCTGAACGGCGACGGATGGGTTCAATCGAGCAGGCCCACTCTTTTAATGTTGCGATTAATCCGGCAGTTTCATTAGCATTTGTGAGGAGAAGGTGAGATGGTCGTGGATCTGAAGGAAGACGAATAGAGAGTCATTTTTTTCCAAAAACTGTTCCAGCGAAATAACCAGCCGGATTTTGTCCGTCCAGCCCACGTACGAAGAACGGACGACGTAAGGAGAACCGAAGCGCGACGCTCTGCGTGACCATACGGGGATGGATAAAGGGGTGACGTGGCTGCACCACAGGCCAGGAAAATAAGTTAGTGGGGGTTTGGTATTTAGAGATAGAAGATACTTGCGGGTACTATAAACCTAAACAGAGGGTGTACATATTTTGTACTTTCTATTGATCGCATCAGAGGACAACTTTAAAAAGCTGGTTATGCCGCAACCCGCAACCAGGGGCGGAGCCAAATTCAGCCCAAGGGTGGTGCTAATCCTTGCTTAGTGGTGCTAGTTACCTAGGATTTTTATATTCATAGCCCTAAATTTTAACTTATGTTGTTGGAGTGCAGATGCAAGGCCGGTGCTAGAGCACCGGCAGCACCGGACGCAGCTCCGCCCCTGCCCACAACTACTCCGTCATTGTGTATAAGTGTATTAGAGCCAGAGCTTGAGCACTGACAAACTGACTGATGGTTTAGATAACAAACTAAATTATTGCTGCCAAGGGGTGAAGCCAGTGGAACATGGCACTGGGTTCGCCCCTGTTTGTGAAAAATTATGGGTGTCAAGCGGAACCCAGTAGCTTCGCCCCCGGCTGGTATAACTTGTATGTGCGCTCACCATTTATTATCCATGAAATCCACCTCAGGTTGTCTGAGGATACAACACGTCAAGCTCCTGTTGGCGATAGCAACACAACATCAACAAACAAATCACCACAAAACGTTATCTAAAACTTCCTTTTAGGCCTCGTTTGGTGAAAGGGGTTTGTAGTGTTTTAGGGAGTATTATCCTGGAGGGATCGGGTGAAAATAGTATGGCACACAGGGATTTTAGGTGTATGGCACACGTGGATTTGAAGAAGCCAGGTTGTTCCTGCGATTGCCTCGGCCAGATGCACTCGACAGAAAAAAAAAACTGCCCGCGCGAGCTAGCACCGCTAGAGAAGAATGGATCAGTGGTCCACGCGTGGGGTGAGGAAGGAAAGTAGCACGCACTTCTTCTAACACGTCCAGACAGAGAATATGAAGACGGCGCCCTGATCGTGCACGTAAAAAACGCGAGGGGGGAGGCGTGGCTGAGTTACTCTTCTACCCGGCGCGTTTTCGAGGGGATTCCTAGGTTTTCGTCAACTAAAACCGGCCTGCCAAAAAGTTTTTTCTAATTTTGTAGTACAATTTTCAGGCTGGGGTGTATAATACCTGATTATCCCTGCCAAAACACCTCTGCCAAACAAGGCCTTAGGGCTCTAATTGCCTTCAGGAAAAGGAAATGGCACCAATACAGGTTTTAGCCCCTTCCTTAGTGTAAATTCGAAAACCTGGTAGAAATCGCAGCACCTAACAGCTTGAACTGTAATAGTAACACTTACTAGTTTCATATGGCTCGCTGAGTTTTTCTCTTTCACCACTTGGCTTAATCGTTGCGACAGAGCTGTTACTCTGTATCAATGTTTGGCTGTGTTGTGATGCAAAGAACGGGATTTACTTCCGTACTAACGACCGATGAAGAATATAAACTGAAACAATGCAATTGCTGACAACACGACAGCATAACATCACACTTCTCTTTCTTATTCTTACTAGCAGGAGCCGGCGCGGCGGCACGCCGCGCCCGTGCTGTGGCACTGTGTCACAATTCCAAAGGCAGAAGAGCTCCTAAACTCTGCAGAACGATCAACTCTTATCTCTCCTTTAGTGTTTCTAGGATACAAATAAAGGGACAGAGAAAAACCATGCAGTACTTGATACGCACCACATTTTCTGGTAGGAAGCCAATAAGTATCGACCAGTGTTATAACTGAATATATACTACTCCACCCAAGAAGATCAAATGGGATAGACTAAACTTATTAGAATGATAATAAATGCACACTGATTATAGAAATAGCATATTTTGAACGGTAGCTGAGCACGTTAACACAATGCAATTGTAGCTCGGAAGATTTGTAGGTAAAACATGTCAGTATAAATGCATATATATTATGTACTAATTATAGATGCAACACGATCAGCAATATAGTTGGACACAGCAGTACAGAATTACTGGAACTGTGGAACATGGACATCCACAGATATATAGATTGCATGTTTTAATATGGATCACAATAGTAGTAAACATAAGAAAGTTCTAGTCTGATGCAATACAAACTGTGAGATAGCTACACACAGCAATATAGAGTCACTGCATCATGGAAGTGCACAGATAGATATATTGCATATTCTAACATGGATTACAGTAGTAGGAAGCAAAAGCAAGACTTAGCCTGATGACTAAACGCCGCTGCATCAGTTGCGTTCCAGGTTCTTCTCGCAACCATTGCTTCCAAAAACGACCACCTGCATTGAGGATTCTACAGTATAATTGAAGAACAAAGTATCACCTTCTGCAATGTTGTCTTCAGCAAAGTAATCCAGAAAAGTCATCCCACCAACGTCACAAGCCATATGCCCCCAACTGTATTGCCGAGCACGTTTTTCTGTAGAAAAACACCGGTGATGTGACCAGGAAATCAGATGGAAGCGAGTATTCTTAGGGAGTATTCTCAGGTACGGTGTTCTAATCTGAATTTGACAATGATTTTGCAGTGGTACCATAAGCCACCTAGCAACTGGTTGAATAACCCATTGTAGCCGAGGCGTATTCCGAACTACGGCTTAGCTTCTTAGGGCTCTATCTCTAAATACTTCCTAATGTGACTGCATAAATCGTGTAACCATACTAATGAGAAAACACTCTCGTGTCACTTACGCATCATGTAGCAAGTCATCCAAAGGATAGACACGATTGTTTTTGTATTAAGCTGGTTCTAGCTGAATTTGTAGTGACCCCCATACTTCAAATAAGCACTAACAACTAAAAGGTGAGCTATGAGTAAATTTTATTCCTGATAAAAAGCATGTGTACTGAATCAGCAAATGTTTTGCCTCCGACCAACATAATACCCAACGACCACTTTCCTATAATTCAAAGCTAGGGAAACACATAAATTTAGAGAAGCTTCTCTACCTTAAATTTAAATAGAACACCCTAAATAATATATTTTCCTGAGCCTCCATATTCATATATGAGTCAATCATGCATAAAAAAGTAGACAATTTATTGGATGATCCAAATAGCCAAAAGGGGGATTTAGAGTATCTCGTTCAGTGAATGCAAAATGCACAATGCTGCACACGAATAACATAAAAGAGCTTTAGTTGTTCAAATGCAGAATGTTGCTTCCAATCACAATCAGTGATGACTCAGAAAAGTGCTAATAACATTTCCCAACTTTGTTTGCAAATCCATAAAATCCAACCAACCTACTATGATACAAGAAGACCAACTATTAAAAAATAGATATACCAAGTCGGCAAGTATGACACTTTTCAATGAGGGATAACCAAGGATGTTAGACTAAAGATGAGCAAAATTGAAGTCTGCAAGTTTACCGAGTAAGTGATGCCCACAGAACTACCATTCCTCCAAACTTTTGAAACAACAATAATTTAGAAGTGTAATTGGCACATACAGCACCTGCTCTAAGCACTTATAATATTCCATGGAAAATGTGAAGGGTGAGAGCACATCATTCCCTTGGACGTGCCTTCAACAGAAAGAAGTGTTCAGAATCTTCAGCAAAAACTCAAAGTGGTGACGGTATATCATTGTTTCGTAAATATAGCTCATGCAATAAATTAATGATCACATAACTAAAACAAAAGATAGTGGCGTAGGGATAATGCAGTAAGTTGCTTCTACGGGGTAAACATCCCTTCTTCATACCTCAAGAGTCAAGACTTTCTTGATTGTTGTGGAAAGTGTGGTCCATGTTCTCAAATACAAATTAATCATATTAATCAATGATCACATACTTGAACCAAAAGGCAGGCATCATACGTTAGTTCACTAACCCCAGGGCGATCCTATTGGCAGTGAACATGACATGCTCCAACTCTAAGCCGCCCACTTCATTTGTTTCAAGTACTCAACTGACACAAAAAGGTGCACAAGATTCTAAGTTTTCGGAAGATACATACCTCTTGGTCTACGACAATAAAGTCTAGCAACAGGCACAAGAATCTTTATTGGTATCCTCGAGGAGAAAAATCTTTCACCATAGAAGTCTTCATAATTAGTATTCCAATCACCCTGCTAGCATATACTTTCAACATCAATGCTGGAACAATGTGGTGAGAAAATGTATCTTGCGTAATCTGAATGGAAGTAAAGAACTGGAACAACTTGAAGAATAAAAGTATGAAGAAGGAGAAACTATACATAAGCAACGCGATAAAGGATTAAGTCGTCCAACGCCTTATCTACAACAGAAACAATGATAATCACTCTCTATTGCTTAGCCCGGTTTCCCTTTAATTAACTGGGCAACTCTCTTCTTCTTAATTAATGAAAAGGCAAAGCTTTTGCCTCGTTTCAAAAAAAAAATTAGGGAAAGAACTGTCATGTACCAAGAAAAATGTTTCATTGGTTGTTGAAAGGACGAGATGTCGCCTAGAGGGGGGGTGAATAGGCGTTTTAAAAACAATTACGGAATTGGCTTGAAGAAATGCGGAATAAAACTAACGTTTATTTTCTTCAAGCACAAGACCTAAATATGCTAGGCTCAACTAAGTGCAACAACAACAACTAGATATAAGCAAGATAGCACAAGATATAATTCACAAGTGATAAACAAGATATAAGTACTTCAAGCCCGATGGCTATCACAAGGAAATAAACTCGGGTATAGAGATAACCGAGGCACGCGGAGACGAAGATGTATCCCGATGTTCACTTACAAAAAGTAAGCTAATCACCGTTGGAGAGATGCGGGTAACCACGAAGGCCCCCGAACGCCACGAAGGCTCACCTTCTTCTCCGAGTCCCCCACGAAGCTAGGGACCCCTTCTTATGGTTAGCTTTTCCTCCACTCCGGAGATGGCAAGCTCCACAACCACTTCACAGCTCCCACGAAGGGGAAGCCCGGGCCTCTTCACAATCTTCCACGAAGAGGTCACCGAGGCACCAACCGCCAAGCCAACTAGGAGGTCACCCTCCAAGAGTAACAAGCTCACGGTCTCTCACTCGAACAAATCGTAGTGGAGAGCTCAACACTATGCAAGGATGCAAAGCAAGAACACAAGGGAAAGTGCTCAAATCCTTCTCTCTCAAATCCTACCAAAGCAACACATGCTATGGAGGAGTTAGAGAGGAAGAACAAGGGTGGAGGTCAACCAATGACACCAAGATCTAGATCCCAAAGGTTCCCCTCACTTAGAGGAGGAATGAGTTGGTGGAGATTGTAGATCTAGATCTCCTCTTCCAAATCCCTCAAAAAGATGCAAGAATCATAGGAGGGATGGAGGAGGAAGAAAGCTCAAGAGGTTCAACAATGGAGGTGAGAGAAAGGCTCAAGAACACCCTAGAACACTTTTCAACCGTTGGGGAAGAAGCCCCCTTTTATAGGGCAAGAAAACTGCCCGTTAGAGAGATTTTTCGGTCATCCCGGAGCAGCCCGGAGCAGCCCGGAGCAGCTCCGGAGCAGAGCCCGGAGCAGCTCCGGCCGATACTCCGGAGCGAGTACCCGGCCACTGCTCAGCCCGGAGCAGCCCGGAGCAGCTCCGGATTTCACTCCGGATTTGCAAAACTGCAAAAACACTCATACGGAAAACGCGATAACTTTTGCATCCGAACTCCGTTTTTAGCAAACTTGGACTTTTTGAAAAGCTTAGAAAAAGTACTACAACTTTATGCAGAGAAACACCAAGAAAAGTCAAGAGGAAAAATACGAAATGTGGAGAGGTGTGAAACCTTCCAAAGTGAAGAACCGGTAAAACCTCTCAACTCGAAAACGCAATAGACGATGCATTTGGATTCCGTTTTCGATGAACTTGGACTTGTTGGAAAGCTAGCAACAAGCACAAGAACCTCACATGGAGAAACACCAAGAAGCAACAAACTAGGAAGATGCAAAGTATGCAAAGGATTGAGCTCCCTAAGACGATGTGATCAAGTTACCCAACCGAAAGCCCCTCTTGATAGTGCGGCTATCTATCCTATAACCCGGTCTCCCAACAAACACCTTGAGACCGGTAAAAGGAAAACCTAGCAAGGACATACCTTTGCCTTGAGCATCCCGCTTGATCTTGATGATGATGCTTCATGCTCTCATCAAGTCGGAATGCTTCACTTGATCATTGTTGCTTCGTGAAGACTTTAATTTGCTCCCCCATAAACCATTATGGGATAGCTTTGTTAACACTTATCTTCACAAGTCCATTATAACCAAATGGACGACAAGCTTCAAACATATGATCTTCTTGAGATGCATAGGGAATTCTTTATTTGATTGCATGCTCTAAGTCTTGGTCAACCATGGCTCAACTCATAAGACCATCGTGACCTCGACATAGAGCCATAACTTGAATTCTTCTCATGTAACCAAACTCTCAAGATCTTGAGACTCCTTGGCTTAGCACATAAGCTAGAGCATGGAATACTTGAGTTCTACACCAGAACAACATCTTTATTTCTTTTTCTTGATCATATTGGATTCATCTCTTCTATTCAATGATCTTGATGCCAATACTTAAGATATATCTTTATCTTCATGGCATCCAAGCCTTGAATCCAACACATGGACTTCAAGCAATTCCTATGAACAATTCCTTCACAAAAAGCTCAATGAAAACATTAGTCCATAGGGATTGTCATTAATTACCAAAAACACACTTAGGGGCAATTGACCCTTACAATCTCCCCCATTTTGGTAATTGATGACAATCTCAACAAGAGGGTTTATATAATGAATGATAGAAACTAATATGCAACTTATCCGGGAATAAATTGCATACAAGAGGTTGTATTTGATATGGTCAAGTAACACAAAGCTACTACCGCATATCAAAATCAATTGTACTCACATAAACTACAACAAATATGGTTGATGTGAGTGCAACCAAAATATATAGAGCAAACTCCCCCACAATATATGCACGTGTGATGAACTTGAATTTCATTGCATACATTGTCAAGATAAACCTTTGATGGAGTTTACACTATATATTCAACCATGCAAAACATCTAACAAAGAAGAGATGCATGAAAGGTAAAACACTTAAGCACAAACCAAACTTAAGTATAAAAACCATTTCCCTTAAACCCTCTAAACTTCTCCCCCATTGGCAACGATTGCCAAAATGGATGAAGGAATTTAGAAGGCCAATATAGTATGAGTTCCTCCCCAAGATGTGCATTTCTCATAAAAATGAGTGAAATCATATGCACTTATCAAATTAATAATATTTGGAGGAAGTCAAACCATATTGAGGATCAAAGATTGCAAAAAGATGACATAGTGAAGGAAACTTCAACGAATGAAGCAAGCAAGCAATCAAGAGACCCAAAGAACCAATTGGACACAAGGAGATGTGATGATAAGAGCTAGTAGGTGCTTTAAATGAAATAAGGAAGCTCCCCAAGGTCCATGCATAAATTTAAATTTTTGTTGCATTTGAATACAATATGCACAAACATGGAATCCTCACTCCCTATATATCATTTAAAACAAAACATGAGCACGAAAGAATACAAAAGGATCAATACGCTTATCAAAGTGAACTTTAGTCCAAAAAGATTCACGAGATATGAGTGCGAGAAGAAGCAATAAAGAATAAACAAGCACTCATAAATCAAGTTCTTACCAACACCATCAAGAACAAAATGGATAAGAAAGATGGTCGGCCAAGAACGAGGATATCAAGGGAAGAAATTAACACTCTTATGCATATACATTTCTAAGTGGACAAAAAATCATGATGAACAATCCACAAAGAAACATGTATACACAAGAGGTTAGTTGAAATTAAGGAAGACATGATATCCAAGAGAGAGTCATAGAATATACCAAATAGCTTTGCTAGAAAGCATATATAGCCCAAGGCTCCATTTTCCATTATGGTATATTAATAAACTCCCCACGCAAAATCATCAAAGCCATCACAACTAGCAATAAGGGATCAAAAGATAGTCGGGATGCTTTGAAAGGCAACAAGCATAATAAAGAAGGGTACAACTTGCAACATTATCTATATTGCACATGAGAGAGCGTTGAGGAATTAATATGCAATAAATTGCTAAAATGGCATATTTGGGATTGGTGAATCATAAACATGATTTTATATACTTCCCGTCATATGCAATCATCTCAACTTGCTCACATATGAAATAAAGATATTTCTTTATAAGACCTTTGCAAGAACCGCAACATTTGCAAATAAATATTATCATGCCAAGAACCAACCTACAAGAGTTGGGATGCGAGAAAAGTATGCATGAAGGTTATACTTGTTACCGAGATAGCAATGGTGTGATGTAGTAGATAAGAGTTCGCCGATCATCCTAGCTTGGCTCCAATAATCATATGGTGACAACACCTTCCTTATAAATGAGACAAGCATCCATTGCATCTTCAATGTACCTAAGACAACATTTAAGTACATCTTGGTCCCCAAACTTATTGGGTCCAAAGTGGTTAGACTAACCACAATACATATGATAGACTCCATAAAAATATGTGCATAGTTAGAGATGAAATTTGAATTTCATGCACATCTTAGCCATTTAGGATTTGACGGAGTATAACATATATATTGGATCAAAGAAAGCAACTAAGATACAAAAATAAGCATAAAGAGAATATGCATGCACCTATCTTTCAAGATCCAAAGAAGATACGATTTAGACAAAAACACCAAGAATACAAGGAGGTATAAAAGGTGTGGCAAAACACATTATTTGTCCAAATGACATCAAGGGAACAAATCAACAAATGATTTATTCATAAAATTCAACAAATGAACCTAACAACTTATTGAGCATGAAAGAATAAATAAATAAAAGCATGCTCAACAATTTATCTCATTCGAGCAAATAAATCATAGAAGAAGGAATGAGATAACTAACTCCCAAAAGAGCAAGGTTCCAACAAATAAACCAAACCCTCTACACTTTTCACAATGGCACAAGTACCGAAAAGAAAAGGTTTGTCTTACAACAACACACACTTGATGGGGATCAAGAGATGAGACAAAGTCAAGCAAAAAGATCCTCAAGAAGGCAATAAGACAATGGGAGTCAAAATAATTTCTTGGCAAGAAATATGGGCAATAAGATGCAAATTCCAAGGTGAAGATGATCTAGAGGAATTACCACACATATATACGAATACCAATTGTCAAAGACAAGAAGTTCATATTGGAATTATTTCCCGGTGGTGTATTGCAAAGATATTCAAGATCAACTTCACAATAAAAGGCATATGGTTAAATATCCAATTTGGGAACCATGCACGAAAAAGGATTCTTGGTAGCTCCAATAATAGACAAACAATCATGCAAAGCAATGATTAGAGTATCTTGAAGCAAACGGTTTCCTACTTATGATATAGAGAAATATATTTGAGTAAAACCGCACCAAGAATTCTTACTCAAACCAAGACCAAAGAAATGAGCAATAAAATCTTTTAAGAAATAACGGAGCTTGTTTGAGCAAACATGCCACCTAGGAATAAGATAACTTAAAATATCAACTCTAAGTGCCAATACCTCAAATGGTCACATTTCCTAGGTTTGTGATATGCATAAGGCATATTACTCCCTCATAATGTGATATTCAATTCTTTACTACAAGAGGCAAATAAAATCCAACTAGAGATAATTAATGGAGATATAAAATTTGAATCTCTCATGAGCATGTCATACCACATAGTGACTAGATAATTTTGCAATATCAATACTAAGTGGTATTACTCATGTGCACACATTTATAGGATTGTGAGATGCAAAATGGCAAATCACTCCCCCAAAATGGGATGTTCCATTAATCACTCGATAAGAGCCAAATAAGATACCATAAAGATGCATTAGAGGCTCAAAGAAAACACACAAGTATATGATGTGCCAAACAACCAACACCTACTTGAATACACAAGTTAAGAAGGTCTAAGGAACAACATATACAAACACATACTTGGTACAAAACCAAAACATGCAAAGGGGCAAGTAACTTACAATGTAAAGAGGTTAAGTACAAGTTACCGCAAAGAGGCACATTGGATATAAGATGATAGTGTCAATGAATTGGCTTGATGAAATAAAATTAATGAAGATCCCTTAATTCTTCATGAGGTAGCCAAGTCTCCAATGCCCTCCACAAACACCTATTGATCAAGTTTTAGCTTGTTGGTCCCCAACCAAGTTGGGTCCTAAGAGGTTAGTAACAATAGGCTTGGCAACCCAAATGGTTCTTTTCTTGACACCACTTTGAGTTCCAACAAACTTGGCAAACACATTGCCATCCTTATCTTTCCTAAGAGAATAATCAACATCAACAATGATAGGATTAGATAAGGTACCGCTTAAGCATGAAGAAGCAAAGTGCCCCTTCTCACGGCAAATATAGCAACAAGTGCTTCCCTTTCTCTTCTTCGTTGAATTCTTGATTTGGGAAGCTTCATCTTGTTTCTTCTTGGGAAGTGGCCTATCTTCAACTTGAGGTCGTGCTTGAGCTTGAACTTGTGGCCTCTTCCCTTGTTGCTTCTCACTCAAGTGCTTCTTCTTCAATGGGCAAGATCTCACATGATGCCCTTCAATCTTGCACTTGAAGCAAACAATCTTGGCCAAATTCTTGACTTGGTCTTGGCCCTTCTTCTTCTTGTTGCTCTTGGACTTGTTCTTGTTATTGGAGTTGAATCCAAGTCCACTCTTGTCATTAGGGGATTTTTGCACACTCAAAATATTATCGAGTGTAGATTTCCCTTTATGACGCTTATCCAAGTCTTTTTCCAAACTAGTGACTTGGGCCTTGAGCTCTTTGATTTCCTCTACAAGGTTAGTAGTAATACAAGTACTAGAGGAGGTAGAAGCTTCATTGTTAGAGCAACAAGGCATAGCAAGTAATTCATCACAAGATGTAGCAATATTATGCCTAGACAAATTACTTGGACTAGCACAAGATAATATAGCATTTTGGTTCAAAGTAGTGCTAATGTCCAAATGAGGCTCACAAGATGTTTTCTTAGAGATACTTGCCTCATGAGCTAACTTTAGCCCATTATAAGAGATTAAGAGATCCCCATGAGAGCCCGAGAGCTTTTCATGGCTTTCCTCCAATTTCTTATAATTGCTTGTTAGCAACTCAAGTTGAGCCCTTAGCTCAACATTCTCCTTTAATATAGATGCTTCACAAGAAATAGAGTTAGTAGCACAAGCATCATTAATAGATTTAGCATTTGTAAGTTCATAAGATTTAATAGATTGAGATAGGCAAGAATTAGTATGCTTCTCTTCGGATAGCTCTTGCTTGAGAAGATTGAATCTCCATTTCCCCTCATTAACAAGGGAGTTCAATTCCTTAATGGTCTCCTTGTGGTCAAACAAGGTTTCCATTAAGTGTTCGACTTTAGCACGAGCATTATTATTACCACGAAGAGAGGCATACACAATTCCCATCTCATGCAAGAAAGCTTCATTATCATCATCATTATTATCATCATCATCACTCTCATCATAAGGAGATGTGTCGGGATTCAAAGTAGAAGTTACCTTTGAGCCGCTTGCCATAAGGCACATGTGAACTTGGGTAGATGATGAGGGAGCATCAATAGAAGCACATTCTTCATTTTCGAGTGTAGGACAAGCTCTTGCGAGATGTCCATACTCGTGGCATTCATAGCATTGCCTTTTCTTGATAGAAACCTTCTTGGTTCTTCTATTGATTTCTTCTTTAATTATGTGACCCAATTTTTCTTTAATTTCCTCTACATGGTTAGTCATACAACAACTAGAGGAAATAGAATCATTTTGAGTATGGTCACAACTAGAAACAAGCATATCATCACAAAATTTAATCAAGCAAATTTTAGGAGATATGCAAGGACCTTTAACACAAGAATGAGTAAAGAATTTCTTGCAAGAAGTGTTTAGGTCCAAACTCTCTACACCATTAGGATTTATAGAAATAGAATCATTGGTGCAAAGAACAAGACTACCAACATCACATATGATTTCTTCACTCACCGTATCATTACCTTGTGACAAGTCACATGTTGGTGAAGTGGAAGAACTTGAACAATCATCACGACCGGATGTGGAAGCAACTTGGAGCTCTTCATGATGTGAAGGTGAAGAGAGCTCCTTGGGTTCACTTTCAACCTCAAGAGAAATGGACCCACCAAATGACTCTTCTAGCTTGGTCCATATCTCATGAGACGTCTTGCACTTTGAACCCATCAAGCAAACATAAACTATGGAGCTCACAGACAATAAAATTTCATTAAATACTTGAGCTTCTAGATGTAAATTTTTCTCATCCTCTATAGATAGACTTTGAGGATCCATCGGAGGAGAAAAGCCTACATCTAGAAATCGCTCTATATTTGGACACAAAGTCCGAAGATTGCAAAGCATGCGATTTCTCCATAAGTTATAATTGAACCAAAAGGCAGGCATCATACGTTAGTTCACTAACCCCAGGGCGATCCTATTGGCAGTGAACATGACATGCTCCAACTCTAAGCCGCCCACTTCATTTGTTTCAAGTACTCAACTGACACAAAAAGGTGCACAAGATTCTAAGTTTTCGGAAGATACATACCTCTTGGTCTACGACAATAAAGTCTAGCAACAGGCACAAGAATCTTATTGGTATCCCTCGAGAGAAAAATCTTTCACCATAGAAGTCTTCATAATTAGTATTCCAATCACCCTGCTAGCATATACTTTCAACATCAATGCTGGAACAATGTGGTGAGAAAATGTATCTTGCGTAATCTGAATGGAAGTAAAGAACTGGAACAACTTGATGTCATTCGTGCACTAAAAAACTAGCCGACATCTTTACTCTCAAGTCGGTGAAGCCTAAACAAGGAGAGACCTTGCTCTGATACCAATTTTGAAAGGACGAGATGTCGCCTAGAGGGGGGGTGAATAGGCGTTTTAAAACAATTACGGAATTGGCTTGAAGAAATGCGGAATAAAACTAACGTTTATTTCTTCAAGCACAAGACCTAAATATGCTAGGCTCAACTAAGTGCAACAACAACAACTAGATATAAGCAAGATAGCACAAGATATAATTCACAAGTGATAAACAAGATATAAGTACTTCAAGCCCGATGGCTATCACAAGGAAATAAACTCGGGTATAGAGATAACCGAGGCACGCGGAGACGAAGATGTATCCCGATGTTCACTTACAAAAAGTAAGCTAATCACCGTTGGAGAGATGCGGGTAACCACGAAGGCCCCCGAACGCCACGAAGGCTCACCTTCTTCTCCGAGTCCCCCACGAAGCTAGGGACCCCTTCTTATGGTTAGCTTTTCCTCCACTCCGGAGATGGCAAGCTCCACAACCACTTCACAGCTCCCACGAAGGGGAAGCCCGGGCCTCTTCACAATCTTCCACGAAGAGGTCACCGAGGCACCAACCGCCAAGCCAACTAGGAGGTCACCCTCCAAGAGTAACAAGCTCACGGTCTCTCACTCGAACAAATCGTAGTGGAGAGCTCAACACTATGCAAGGATGCAAAGCAAGAACACAAGGGAAAGTGCTCAAATCCTTCTCTCTCAAATCCTACCAAAGCAACACATGCTATGGAGGAGTTAGAGAGGAAGAACAAGGGTGGAGGTCAACCAATGACACCAAGATCTAGATCCCAAAGGTTCCCCTCACTTAGAGGAGGAATGAGTTAGTGGAGATTGTAGATCTAGATCTCCTCTTCCAAATCCCTCAAAAAGATGCAAGAATCATAGGAGGGATGGAGGAGGAAGAAAGCTCAAGAGGTTCAACAATGGAGGTGAGAGAAAGGCTCAAGAACACCCTAGAACACTTTTCAACCGTTGGGGAAGAAGCCCCCTTTTATAGGGCAAGAAAACTGCCCGTTAGAGAGATTTTTCGGTCATCCCGGAGCAGCCCGGAGCAGCTCCGGAGCAGAGCCCGGAGCAGCTCCGGCCGATACTCCGGAGCGAGTACCCGGCCACTGCTCAGCCCGGAGCAGCCCGGAGCAGCTCCGGATTTCACTCCGGATTTGCAAAACTGCAAAAACACTCATACGGAAAACGCGATAACTTTTGCATCCGAACTCCGTTTTTAGCAAACTTGGACTTTTTGAAAAGCTTAGAAAAAGTACTACAACTTTATGCAGAGAAACACCAAGAAAAGTCAAGAGGAAAAATACGAAATGTGGAGAGGTGTGAAACCTTCCAAAGTGAAGAACCGGTAAAACCTCTCAACTCGAAAACGCAATAGACGATGCATTTGGATTCCGTTTTCGATGAACTTGGACTTGTTGGAAAGCTAGCAACAAGCACAAGAGCCTCACATGGAGAAACACCAAGAAGCAACAAACTAGGAAGATGCAAAGTATGCAAAGGATTGAGCTCCCTAAGACGATGTGATCAAGTTACCCAACCGAAAGCCCCTCTTGATAGTGCGGCTATCTATCCTATAACCCGGTCTCCCAACAAACACCTTGAGACCGGTAAAAGGAAAACCTAGCAAGGACATACCTTTGCCTTGAGCATCCCGCTTGATCTTGATGATGATGCTTCATGCTCTCATCAAGTCGGAATGCTTCACTTGATCATTGTTGCTTCGTGAAGACTTTAATTTGCTCCCCCATAAACCATTATGGGATAGCTTTGTTAACACTCATCTTCACAAGTCCATTATAACCAAATGGACGACAAGCTTCAAACATATGATCTTCTTGAGATGCATAGGGAATTCTTTATTTGATTGCATGCTCTAAGTCTTGGTCAACCATGGCTCAACTCATAAGACCATCGTGACCTCGACATAGAGCCATAACTTGAATTCTTCTCATGTAACCAAACTCTCAAGATCTTGAGACTCCTTGGCTTAGCACATAAGCTAGAGCATGGAATACTTGAGTTCTACACCAGAACAACATCTTTATTTCTTTTTCTTGATCATATTGGATTCATCTCTTCTATTCAATGATCTTGATGCCAATACTTAAGATATATCTTTATCTTCATGGCATCCAAGCCTTGAATCCAACACATGGACTTCAAGCAATTCCTATGAACAATTCCTTCACAAAAAGCTCAATGAAAACATTAGTCCATAGGGATTGTCATTAATTACCAAAAACACACTTAGGGGCAATTGACCCTTACAGTTGTGAAACGTCATCTGCAGAATCTAAATAAAGAAGAAAATCTTCAGTCTTTAGCCTAATTGATCAGCATAGCATACAAAATCACCATGATATATGGGACACAAACGAAAATGGTAAGAACATAGACATTCAAGAAGTGATAACTCTTGTAAAAGGAGGACCTTAATTGAAACAAGGCTAAGAAAGGTGAATATATACTATGGTATGTACATGAAAATAGTATGAAAGCTGAATATGTACTCCGTTTTTTTAGAAACTCTGTAATAACAACTTTTGTTAAATACTCAAAATTGTAGATAACACTAACTTAAATGGTTTCAGGCCAAAATGAGTATAACTTAAACTTTCCCCTTTTAGATGTACAAAAAAGCTTCTGCAGCATCATCAATATTCTTGAAGCCCAAGTTTGTGTCCTTTGGATAACCAATACTTCAGTCAGGAAAAATAATGGATCATAGAGGAGGTGGATGTGCCATCTGAATTGGAACTTGACTAATTTGCACTAACAAGAGGGAGGAATGCCATTCCCACACCGCCTCTCCATTCTCACCGCTGCCATGCCAATTGGAACGTGCACTAATTGAAGCACTCGTTGTCTGAAGATTGCGATAGCCTAATTCTGCTAAATGTATTGACATATAATTTTCTTACAGTAAACACTTTCTCTACACTTGTATACGATGAGGTTGCCCATTAAGATCGCTTCCTGTGAACTGCCTAAAATACAAGGATGAAAACCCACCATAATCATTTTAGAACAGCTTACATGAAGCGAATCAGTAATAAAATTTTCGAAAATGATGCACATACTAAGAATAAAGCATGACCTGGCACTGAAAATAATATTACAAACTTCCATGCCCATCTTATTCGAAATAGTTACATCTCCCTATTGCCAACACAAAAGTGCTATTTTTCTTCAAGTTCAAGGTCAAGTTGTTGATCCAAATTTACTTTTAGGAGCACCTAGTCTGATAACCACAGTACCTCCGATAGTGATTTGCACTTTTACGATAACACAAATAGTGTTTGATCTACCAAATACTTTGGTGGTGAGGTTATGGCATGCCCTGGTTAATACGTCGATGAACAACACAAAGACCGGAAGACATGGAAGGGAAAAATTCTCAATAGATTGATAACTGGTACTACTTACATGCTTAACATCCCACACCCCCTGACAGTAGTCAAATTATTGCACCACACGAACACATTCAGATAAACAGAACATAAATGTACAGTCTAGTTATTTTTTGCCTCATAATTCAACTTTAAAATAGTAGCACCATAGGGGCCTTTAATTTACCTGAAGACAACTTTGAAATATAGGAAAAGAGATAACTGAAACCATCTGGGTGTAGCACCATTTTGTGTTTCAGGCTTAAGTACATTCAGCTAAGAAGCATAGATCATCTCGAATGTACCTACACAAATACACACAAACCATTAGGTATTCCAAATAAGCATATAGTAAGATACTAACACCTTACCCAAGCATACCAAGTACAGAAAACAAGATACTTTCATATCATTTGACTATTCAAGCCTGTGCATGCATTAACATAAGAATAGAAGTTATAAAAATACACAGTGCAAGTGCATGCAATGACAGTGTACATATATATATATATAAATGTTTAAACTAAGATGATCAATAGTATGCTGTAAAATTATTACCTGAGAGATGTAAAGTTTTTGACAACCCGGCAGTAATTCAGAGCAAAACGGGCAACAGAGCTTGTATGCTTTACCTCTTGAGTTATTAATCGGGTCTTATAACCGACAAACAATTTTGCAATGTGGAGGGAGCAAGTCAAGAAATATTCTCTCAATTTCTCCATCTGTAACTCCAAATATATTGCGTCCTGATGAAGCAGATTCTTTTGAAATAGGTTCCAATGAATATGATGGCTCCTCCTTTGACACCTGATGAGTAGGAACCATGGAAGAAAGATTTTAATGCATTGTTATGGATGATTAATATTTTATTTTACTTTTTAGCACAACATCGTCAGAAGACTTTGTATTATGCAGATTATAAATCAATGATCAAATCGATGGATGATTTTCAGTGTAAATTGTAAAAATATGCATAATATCAATACAACTACACGATTCTATTCACTCCAGGGAATGCTATGTAGAATCATTTTCTCTTCAAGAGTAAATCATAAATTGCATGAAAATACCGGAGTGGTTGAACACGGCCAAAACTGTATCCCCTTCTCCTTAGCTCTGCATCGTTTCCTTTGTCCCTGCATCGATTCCTCTGTTTCCGTCAACTAAGCTGAAGGAAAAAGAGGATCGGTAGTGTGCATAGAGACAGGGAAGAACCTCCATTCCTATGATCGAGCGCAAGCAGTCTTGTCGACGCCAGGATCACTGCCTGGCGCTCTTCCTTGTGATGGTGATAGTGTGCTTGTCCCGTTGGAGCAGCAGTTCGCGCTCCTCCTATTGATGTGAGCGCTCATACAGTCAAAGCAGCGGCGCTCCTCCCGGAGAATGTCTGCACCAAAAGTTGTAGAAGTAGCATAGTTCCTCGTAATGCTGTTAGGTAAATTTCCGATTAAAAACCACAATGACAGTTCTTACGGCTTGATATGTGTGACCATCTCTTTGCATTAAAGTGGCAGATAACACTATTTTACAACAATTGTCTTTTTATCTTTAAGGGCATGCATATATGAATCTGAGGCAACAAATTCGATATTGGTTGAAGTTGGTTAAATTACCTTGCAGTAGCCATGTGCCTTGCAACACTTCAAATTTATAGTCATAGATGCTGTCCAAGAATTTTGATCCCTTAATACCCAGGCCAACAGCTTCACAATATATGGAACTGCCAATTAAAATTACTGAACTGAATAAAACAAAGAAAAAGATATTCAAAATCTTTCAAGGTTGTTAAGTAATTCATAAAATTCATCCTTGTAAATCTAATCTAAAGACACCAATGGCTAGTTAAGGAACATGCCCCAATCACCACAGGTAGTAACAAAAAATTAACATGCACAGGATCTACATAAAATAATTAGAAGAACATCTTCCTACAATGTACTAAGGTAATAAAACTGTGGTCGATCCATTTCCATAGTAAAAAAAGATTCAACATTGAGAACCAACAGATAACTTCTTATTTATTTTTAGATCTCTAATACTGATGTATACTCGTATAAAAAGCATTCTGGATAGAGCAAGAACCCACCTCAGCCAACATGAGAGGCAGCAGCACGTCCATCTGTTCCCGATTCAGTTTGTGGCTTTGCTGTTATCATCGGCTGAGCATCCATGGCGCAGTTTAGGCAGCAGTTGTGAGCCGGCCAGTGACAGTGCGGAGGTCCAGCAGCAGCCGCAGCCTGAGAGCATCGATCCGACGAACCCCCAACGTACAACAGCAATAGCGAGGGCTCACAGGCGGCCATGCCCCAAGCATGAAACACCAAGCAGCTAGGCACACCTCCTATGTCCTCTCCAATGTTCCTGCTGCAAGTCTGCAAGTGCAAGACCGTATGACCAGCACACTATTTGCCTAATCCCCAGATGCCTAGTGAAGCATTATATGGTTTAGAATTTGATTTTTTTTTTTTGTGCTCTCCTTTAGAAGATTGGGCCGCCCAACAAATTTGTCGAGGCTTCGCCACTGATTGGAAGAGGAACATTACCTGTTGCGACACGGGCGGCCGGGGAGCGCTCGTGGGCAAGTCACGGCAGTGGTAGTAGCCAGTAGGCGGTGAAGAAAGAGGCGGATATGGAGAAGAGCGAGCAGACCGGGACGCTCCTCCGGTTGCCGATGCCCACGACCCACGATAGGTAGGTGTCAGCCACGAGCGCGGAGACCGGCAGGCCCCCTTCTCCGCGCCGAGGCACTCGAGCAGGCGCTCGAAGGGCGCCTCAATCTCGGTGGCGACGGCGTCCAGGAAGCCCGCGTGGTCGGCGGCGTGGCCGTGCTCAGACGGATGACGTTAGGGATGGCACGCAGGCGGACGCCGGACAGCTGAGGCGCGGCGGCGGCGGAGAGGATGAGGCCGAGGGTGACGACGGAGATGACGTTGGCGCCGCGCGCGGTGAAGAGGCGGGGACAGTTTCATCATGGCGCTTACCTCGTCCCCGCCGCCTCCGTCCATGCACCTCTGCCACGCTCCAACCGCGGGATTTCTCCGCAATCCGCGTTGACGACAGCGTCGCCGGTGGCGGGAGTTGGGGCGGACTCTTGCTTGTTGATTAGTCTCCCAACGCGCTCCTCGCCGCCGCCATCATGCGCCATGTAGTTGTGGCCGCGGACGTCGACCGCCTCCGCACCACAGCCAGCACATCCGGACGCCGTGCCACGCGGCTCGATGCCCTCTCCGCGCACTTGTGGAAGCTGCTCGCGGTTGCCGGGGGCGGCTCCGACGCGCGCGGTGGCGTACTCCATGACCTCCGGAAACGAAGGAGCTCGGTAAGGGGAGCTCGCGGCCAGGAAGGCTCAGCCGAGGAGAGCTCCGCCACCTCCTCCTCCTTCCAGTCCAGATTCCCCACATCTCGCCCTCCGACCTCTCCCCCTCTTTGTTCCCCTCCTCTGGGACACCGCCTCCACGCCCGCCCGCTCCGGACCCCCCCTCCACCGTGGCCCACGCCGGCCACATCAAGAAGAAGCCCGCCGCTGACCGCATCGAGGGCAGCGGCAACGTGCGGCGCGAGGGCAGCGGCGACGTGCGGCGCGAGGGCAGCGGCGACGTGCGGCGCGAGGCCAAGTCCCGAGAAAGCGCCTACGAACCTGCGCCGCCTGGTGGTGGTGGTTGCTGCGGCGTGGAGCAGGTGCTGGCGAAGAAAGCGGACGGGGTACCTGGCCGGCGGGCGGCGGCGCCCTGGCCGGAGAATCCTCCAGCCCGAGTCCTGGCCGGCATCTGGCCGGCGGCGCCCTAGAGCCGCACTCTGGCCATCATCCTTGTCGCTGACGCCCTCGAGCTCGCGTCCTGGCCATCGGCGCACTCTAAACGCGCCCTGGCCGTCATCCTGGCCGCCGGCGCCCTCGAGACACGCCCCGGCCGGCTGTTCCCTCGATCCGGCGGCGTTCTCGAGCCGGCGTCCTGGCCGGCGGCGCCCTCGAGCCGGCGCCCTGGCTGGCAGCACCCTCGAGCTCGCGTTCTGGCCGCCAGCGCCCTCTAGACGCGCCCTGGCCGGCGGCGCCCTCGAGACACGCCTGGCCGGCGGCTCCCTAGAGCCGGCGTCCTGGCTGGCGGCGTCCTCGAGCTCGCGTCCTAGCCGTCGGCGCCCTCTAGACGCAACATGGCCGGCATCCCGGCCGACGGACACGCCCGGCAGCATCTTGGCCGACGCAACTGGGGTCTGGTCTGCCAAAAAAGGAGACGATGAGTGAGAGAGATAATATGCAATTTGGTCAAAGCGGTGGATGGGGACATCCGGCCACACCAAAATAATACACGCGTCTCAATCGCATTCATTACATGCATAAAAGGAGAGAGAAGCGCGAAAGACAAACAGTACAGACAATTCGGATGTAGCAGAGGAGTGGAGAACCATACCGCCGCTTATAAGCAATATTGCAAAGTTCACACTAAAATGTACCAGCAAACTTTACATCCTAGAAAAGAAATGGGCTCACAGAGCAAGCAGAACACGTGTCAACACCCGAGAGCAGCCGTCCACCTCGCAAAAATGCTAGGCACACCCAAAACGTACACAAAGAATAGGCTGCAGAAGAATAGAAAGCTGAAAGCACATACGTGTCACAAAATGAAGGCATTCAAAAAAAACTCAAAAAAAGGAGAGAAAGGCAACTCTTACACCTTTAGTATAGTATATATTTGTACTAGCTGAATGCTTGTGTCTTGCTATGGGCTGTTAAATTTTTCTCGCTACATTGATGGTCGTATACCCTTAATATTTTTCTCACTAATTTGTTTGTGTGTATGTCGTTCTTTCTTTTGAAGGATAGAGAATATCTATTTTAAATTAAATTATATATTAAATATTAAATTATATGTTATTTTTTAAACATGCATAGAAGAATAACGATAATACTATATGCACACCTCATTTGATTTTTTAAACATGCTATTTTTTAAAAAAATCAATTAAATTGTGTTTCCCTTACTAAAATGATACAACATAATTATCCACATTTATATAATAATAATTCAGAATATTTTTAAAGTATACAAAAATCTTTTAATTGAGAATAAGTTTATGATCTACAATTTTGGTTATGTATTAATAAAATTCTCATGCTTTGCCGCGACCTCTCTAGATGTAATAGTTATACTCTCTAACAATGACAATACAAGATGTCTTGATCGGCGGAATGGATTTCTCGCCCGTAGCTATCAATCGTTTGGCTGGTAGCTTTAGATTTGGTGTCGCCTCAGTGAGCTAAGCTCCAAATTTCTGGAGACATTTTTTTCTGCTAACCTGGGTTCAGTTAGAAGAATTCATGCCTGGTTCTTCCGTTCTGAACTACTCCTATGTGCTGTAACAAGTGAATCAAGTAGTACTCATGCTAAATCTGCTTTTACCGTAGTTTTCATTACTTCTGATGCGGAAATTCGAAATTCTCAGGGGCATTTTGATGCTCTCGCTAGACTCAAGGTAGGATGTTGAGCGGTTTGGCAGCTTTTCATGGCTTTGACCAACTAATTCAGCTTCCAGTTATTCACTACTCATTTAGGTGTTTGAATTTTCATCTAGACAAGGTGTTTGAATTTTCTAGGTGTGTCTGGTCACTTGTGGGTCAGCTTAGCTTGGGGGTATTGGAATTTTTGTTGACGTAGGTGTAGCTTGTGCACATGTGTTGACTCGCTGCGAGAGGAAATTTACCCTTTGTTTGGGTTTTGACTTGGGCAATGCGATTGTTTAGATAGATTAGATTAGATAGCATTAATATCCGTGCGTTGCTACGGAGAGAACATCGTCAACGACGATCGTGTGCACACCAGAGATAAATACTTCAATGGTTACGTGTCGGCTAGCCTGTGGCAACTCATATTTGACACTCTCCTTACCCCACCACTCTAGTCTCTATTTTCCCGTCGCCAACGGCCTCACCATTGTTTCGGGTTAGTCTAGTTAGCTTATTAACTCTTCTTTTCTCGTCGATAAATGAGATCGTGGTGTTCGTTGATTGCTTAGGGCATCTACAACACAGGCGCTTAGCAGGGGCGTTATGATTTCATTCTTTGCGGTAATGTCTAAATCCTTGTCAATCCCGAGTTCCTCGTTAGCATCGCCACAACTTTTGTCGCCGGACGCTTAATCGTTTTCTCTCTCACACGCGAATTCAAGAGACGTCGAACACTTTGGGTGGACGCTAGTCCCTACCAATTTCATGAGCAGGACCGCAGGACGGTGGAAGCATCTTGACCATACCAATGTAGAATTAACTCACTTTTTTGTTTCTTTCTAGTTGAATGAACAATCTGTCCTCGAGACTAACTATGGTGTTTAACTAATAACCAAATTTCTCGATCTTCACTTTTAATCCCTTAAGCGCCTAGCTAAGCGGCTCTTATTGTACATGCCTTTATTCCCCTGATAATTATCCCCATTGTGGACGATGAGGACATCACGAGCATATATTCTCAGATAGACTATGAACTAAATTTATCTCTGCGGGTCTCAATTTCAACCTCCATATTCAATCTCGTGTATTTTGATAATATCCTATAACTATCTTTGCAAATACCATTTACAACATCTACAATGGCTTGATTTACTTGTGCAAAACCCGGATTCTTTTTGAGCTATGAGCTTTAGCAGTGACATATATCCGTGCAAGAACTACAGTAAAAACCGAACTCAGCAAGGAGCTTCACATGTGTAAAGTTCAGCCACCAGACAGTAGTAAAATTCAACAATCAGTCTGTAGTTGAATTCTGCCAATAGGAAGTCATAAAATTCAGCGATCAGGTTGTACTAAAATTCAGTTAGTAATAGTAAACCAATCAAAAACTATGGCGTTTCGTTGGTTCAGGATCAGCCTGTAGAAAAATTCAGGTAGTAGTAGCAAAATCCAGCTGGGGCCGGCCGGAAAAGGTCATATGCCTGCAAGATCAGGGATCACCATTCAAATCTGATCTTCAAATTGCAGGAGCCAAGATTTTTTCTGATGCCTCTTGGGAAAACATGACCATACCGGGGAGAACAGTCTTGACAGGCAATTGGCATTGGCCTTTCTCTCCAGTTTCAGACAGCTTAAACCGAGTGCACTGTGATGATTAAAGCCTCGTCATCACAGGTCCTCATCACTGCAGGCGGAGGTGGTGACCTCTACTTCTTGCGGCGAAAGTGGCACACCTGGCTCCAGATGCATCAAGTCAAGTTTCTTATGGCGAAAGCAGGTTCCATGCGAAATCAGAGAGCTCCTTGCCTCTTTCCTTCAGATCACTACAGAACTCCAAACAGCAATCTTTCACGTTAGCAGAGACCTAAATGGAGTTGTTCATGACTGCTCATCAGACTCTCAAAAGCAATGTTTCTGAGCCTACCTTTAGGAGCAATTGTTCAGCTCATAGGAGTAGCCTTTGTCCTATCTATTATTGCTCCACACTCAGCAAATTTTGCAGGCTATGTAATACACTCTGTACACTGTGTTTGAGCTGAAACTTTGTTTTAAAAAAATGATAGCCATACTGCAAGCGAGCAGCTTCCTGATTATGTCCTGTTGGTGATAAAAGGAACTATTCCCTTTGCCACTGGCAATACACATACATTCAAGTAGTTTGACACAAAATTAGTGCACACCGTATAATACTATAATTTATATTTCTGCTTCAAAGTTCAAATTTAAGGTGACATAAGAATTCGAAGTAGTGCCATACAAAAGAAAACTTAGTATGAAGTATATAAGTTTATCAACTAACACCATCCAGTTTATCTCATGATTTCATAAATTCCATGCATCTGTCATTCATATAAACCAAGAAAAATTGCCCCCACTAGTACATCCATTTGCACAGCTTCTAACATTTGTCCAAGTGATTATCCAACCAAATACAGCATAACTATCTCTTTTTTCCTTTCCAGAGAACAAAATGAATTGTGTTTAATAGTTCAAGAGCATAGCTAAATTTCATGATAGACCTCATTTGAGCAAATTTCCTGGTTTCGTCAGTCATGCACCTTAGAGATGACAAAATACAAATACCTTGGAAGCAGCAAATCACAGCTGAACAGATCTTGCACAGATAAGATCTACAGATGGAGAGATATTGTACAGATAAGATTTATAAAACAGCAGCAGCTGCTGCAATCTGGGAGCGTCTGTTTTCAACAAACTGCTTCCAAAAGAGATCAAATTCTCCAACTTTGATGGCCTCTCGTATTGACCGGAAAAAACGGAGATAATGATGAGTATTATGTCTGCAAAGTTAATAAAACAGATGTCATTAACTCGGGATATCTCATTGCTCTATGGAAATACATGACTGGAATTTGACTTGGCTTACATCTCCAGTAGAATCTGAGCCAACATCTCATGGACATTGAGCAAATGATTGAGGTAAGCACGTGTGTGATTCTGGCATGTGAAGCAGGTACAGCTATCAACTATCCGTGATGTGTCTTTCCTAAAGGAAAAGTACCCAAAACTATGAGCCACTTAAAAATCAACACATTTAATATTTAGACGTAAATTCCAACGTCCGTAAAGCAACAATAGCTTGACTGAATATCCCTGCTTTTTGCTCTTTTTTTAGTTCAGACCTTCAGGGCACATCGATAACAGTTCACACCTCATGGTAATAACCAGTAGACATTTGTATTTACATTTGTAGGGGTTTTCTGAGCTTTGTCTGAGCTTCTACTTTTCAAGTGAAATCCAACTAACTCGAAAATTTAACAAGATCTCTACACTTGTTTGTGTTCACAAGGATCACTACTAGGCCCCTAAACATAGTGGAAAACTGGACAGTCGCCCAAACACTTCGACAAAAAATGAATTTGATATAATTGTTCTGGAAGAAGATATTTATAAAGCAAGTGTATTTTAAAATATTTTTTCTGGAAGAATAAAGTACTTGTAATGGACTGAAGGATTATAGATTTCCCCATATTCATAGGCTTAGTGTGCAGACAATAGACATATGCAGAGTGCATGTAGACAGCCATTGATCAACCAACCGAGGAGCATTTTGTCCACACATCAGAACAATAGCCGTTTAGAGTTGTGAACAACAGGGATTCATGTCCCAACATATAACCTAGATTGTTTCCTTCAAAATTTAAAGTTTGTTGGTAGTGCATACACATACAAGTAAATTCACATCTATCTTTTGAAACATATTACTGGCTATGGTGGTAACAACCATCAACAGAAATTCAAAAGGAACTACAATATGACATGGAGATGCTATTTCCATACAACATGTCACCTACCGATATGTTGTTGCACGCAGGTTAATCTTTGCAGAATCTCCAGCACTACTGTCGAATACACCACTTTGCATATCTCTTTCAACCATGTCAACAGGAAAGATCAATGCAAACCCACCAATAGTAAGTTGGTAAATGTACCTGCCATTTCAGAAGTATACAAAATGAAAAGCTGATCACCAACCTAATGCAACTACGAATGATGAAGGACAAGATGAACGTGCATACGTGGAGTCGAAAAGGTCGATACCAGAGGCCACACCCTCAAGGACCTCCTCTGGAAGACACAGAAAGTACTAAATATGTCAAGCGTGTAATAAATAAATAAATGTAACAATAGTGCACCAATACAAACAAGATCCGGAAAGGGCTAGGAGAAACTTATCATATTGGAACATAAACACACGCCAATCTACTATAAAATAACACTAGGATACAAATTTGGAATTTTTTTATCAGCTTACGGACTGTGATGATGTCATGGTAAGACTAAAATGAAATAGAACACTATGCGTGAGACCAAAAAGAAACCAAAACTTTCAAACATGACCCAGTTAAATAGAGAAGCCAATATAAAATCAATTAATGAAGAGATATGAACTTCAATCATATCACGGGCTATTTAAGAGAAGAAGAAAAAGATGCATCACAGGCACCTGGAAGACCAAGCCTAGAGACAATCCGAGGTTTCTCCGATGGCAAGCAATCCTTGAAAAAAAACAAATGAATACTCAGATGGGCATAAAACAGAGAGGACTTGTCATAGAATTAAAAGAGTACTTCTGAAAAGTATGAACACCAGCTTCAGTTTGTAACCAAAACCAAAGGCTACAGGAGGTTAGGCCATAGGGGCATTACCCTAGACCAATGCAAATTCTTGATTGAAGTCTTTATGGTGCTATAACACAATGAGATTGATATAACCATTCAATGCTACTTTAAGAAATCAGAGGTCTTAAAACAACCCAGTGCTCTACCATGCATCAACAGGTTGTCAGACTTCTTTCAGCAAGGTCAATCCAAGAATGGTTAACATGGCACATTATCAATATGATGAAGAGTTAGATTAGAAGAAGCCAGCTAAAGCAGCTTCATTTGTTCCTATTTGAAAAGCGTGACTAATTTTAAAAGTCCGCTTGTCTTCAATTGCAGGTTTCTATTATCAATGTATAGGCTCTGATCACACTCCTCTAGTCTTTGCCACTGGGACGGATTTGGCTCCTAGGGCAAGCAGATTTTTCTTTGAAAACTCCTGGTTGGTGACGCCAGGGTTCTCTGATTTGATCAAGAATAAATGGGGAACCTTCTCTCCTGCTCAAGGTAGCTTCTTTGATGCTATTGGTTTCTGGCACTACCATATTGGTCTCCTGCGACGATACCTCAAGGGCTGGGGCGCCAATCTTCGCAGGGACCTAAGATATGAGAAAGACTCTATTTTGCAACAGATACAAGAGCTGGATCTGGTTGCAGATGGAATAGGACTGAATGATGAAGGTTGGGCGCGACGCTATCATCTAGAAGAATCTCTAGTCAACCTCTATCAGAAGGAAGAGGATTACTGGAGGCAACGTAGCCGCATTAAATGGACAGTACAAGGAGATGCCAATACTGCCTATTTTCATGCCATTGCGAATGGGAGAAGGAGAAAGTGTGCCATCACCTCCCTATCTACTCCATCTGGTTCAATCTCTGTCCAACAAGATATTCAATCTCATGTGTATGCTTTCTACCGTGAACTGATGGGTACTGATGAACCTCAGCTACTAACTCTGGTTAGCGACCTGTGGGATGTTTCTTCACGAGTTTCTGCCGAGGAGAATGAGAATTTTGCCCTATCCTTTTCACAGCAGGAACTAGATGAGGTTCTTGCTCAAACAAAGATCGATACGGCACCTGCGCCAGATGGCTTCCCTGTGGCCTTTTTTAAATCCTTTTGGCCAATGTTAAAACATCTTATCCTTCGCATACTCAATGACTTTTCTTTGGGTAGATTGGATATCTCTAGACTGAACTTTGCTGTGATTACCCTTCTGCCCAAGGTTCCTGGTGCAGACTCTATCAAGCTTTTTCGTCCCATTGCTTTGATCAACGTAGTCTTTAAGTTCATCTCCAAAGCTTTTGCTAGTAGGTTATCACCGATAGCGCATCGTGTGATCTCTCCTACTCAAACTGCTTTCATTAAAGGTAGACTTATTCATGATGGTGCCCTGGCACTTCATGAAATTCTAGATGAAATCAAATTCTCAGGTCATCGTGCAGTAATCCTGAAACTGGATTTTGAGAAGGCCTACGACAGAGTGAGCTGGGCTTTTCTGCAAACTGTCCTCTCTCGAAAGGGTTTTGAGACGGGCAATGTGCATAGATTAATGCAATTAGTCACTGGGGCTCAAACTGCAATCCAGATTAATGGGGAGATCGGTCCCTTCTTTCGTAACAAGAGAGGAGTTCGTCAGGGTGACCCCATCTCCCCCTTGCTCTTCAACTTCATGGCTGATGCCCTCTCTGCCATGCTAGACGCGGCTAGTAATGCCGGACACATTAAGGGTGTCGTTTCTCACCTGATTCAAGGAGGGGTAACTCATCTTCAGTACGCAGACGACACAATCTTACTTATTGAGTTGGATGATAACTCTATAATTAATCTGAAATTCCTTCTGATTGCTTTCGAAATTTTGTCTGGTCTTAAGATCAATTTCCTCAAGAGCGAGGTCATTGTCATGGGAGCTTCCCCAGAAGAGCAAACCAGAGTGGCAAATGCTCTCAATTGCAAGCAGGGATCTTTTCCTTTCACTTATCTTGGTTTTCCAATGGCTGATCGACCTCTCTCCATGATCGAATGGGAAGGCTTGGTGGGCAAGGTGGGGCATCGAGTTGATCCTTGGCAAGGTCGATTCATGTCATCTGCAGCTCGACTAACTCTCATCAACTCATCTCTGTCCAGCTTGACTATGTATGCGATGGGTCTCTTTCTTCTCGCTGACGGCACTCATGCTGCGTTTGATAAGATCTTAGCAAGGTTTTTCTGGGAAGGTGTCTCAGACAAACGCAGCTATCACTGGGTTAACTGGCCGGAAGTGTGCCGACCAAAGGACCAAGGAGGGCTGGGAATCATTAACTCAAGATATTTCAATTCTGCCCTGATGATTAAATGGATCTGGAGAATCTTTGACCCTCAAGAACATCATAATCTGTGGTACAAGTTACTTCGAGCTAAATACTTGAGCGTGGACAACATCTTTGCTCGTAACAGTCAAGGTGGATCTCAATTTTGGCGCAGTATTAATAAGATCAAACACTTGTTCAAATTAGGGGCTAAATTCCATCTTGGCTCTGGGGAAAAAATTCTGTTCTGGACTGACTGGTGGCAAGGGGAGGGCCCCCTTGCCATCAGATTTCCAAGACTTTTTGACATTTGTACCTCAAAATCAATCTCGGTTGCTCGTGCCCTTCCAATCTCTCCAAGCTCTCTCCAGTTCAGACGTTCCTTTGGAATCGATGAATTAAGTGCCTGGGAGCTCCTAGTGCAGGACCTCCACCACTGTCAGCCTACAGCCATCGATGATCAGGTCTCATGGGCTTTGGAACCTGGGGGGAAATTCTCGGTTTCTTCTCTCTACCGTAAAATAAACCATGGTCCCAGCCTGCCTCACGAAAAGCTTCTCTGGAAAGCGAAGCTCCCCTTAAAAATCAAAATTTTCCTATGGCAGATGGCTAAAGGAAAAATGCCAGTTAATGAGCAGATTAATCGCCGGCATGGAAAATCTAATGGCTTTTGCGCTCTCTGTGGTGCAGTGGAATCAATTAACCACATTTTCTTTTCGTGTGCCTTTGCAAGATTGATGTGGAGTGGAATCAGGGAAGCATTTGGAGTTCAGTGGAACCCCCAATGCCTTCCTGATTTCCTGTCGATTATTAACCCTCTTAACCCTAGGCAGCAGCACTCTTTCTGGACTTTGTTTGCAGCTCAATGTTGGGCACTTTGGCTCATTCGTAACAAGCTTACCATTGAAAATATTTTCCCCAAACAACCTGCTGATTGCTTCTTCAAAACTGCAACTCTCCTACAGCTTTGGAGGCCCCTCATGAAGGAGAAGCACGTTGACAGAATCGACTCCATGATTGACGCCCTCCGCTGCTTATATCATCAAACAAGATCCACTCCTTCTCCAGGACAAGCTGTTGTAACCTGAGTACTTGTTTTAAACTTCTTGTTCTAGCTGTGGGGCGCGCAAGGCAAGTGTTGCCTTGTGAATTTCGCCTTTGTAAGGGTACTGTATGACTGAGTTGTGTCTGTTGTGAACTCGTGGCGGCTTTATTAATTTAAAGTCGGGCAGGGATGCCTTTTATCTAAAAAAAAGGTTTCTATTCGGAACATCTTTTCTTCTGTTAAAAATGCAATTTTAACACATTGAAATTAATTTACCCTTAAGCAATTAGCAAATGCAGCAGCGGTAAGAGGACAGCAACTTTGCAAAAAGACCATGTACAGTTGATGAATATAACTTCATGCATAAACCTTTAGTAACTTTTAAAGTATGATTCGACAAGTAGCCAATGCCATAAGGGCAGTACATAATAATCCATGCACTAACAATTTATAGACAAAGAAGTCAGTTCTTACTGTAACTGCATTAAGCAAATTGCAACGTTCTTCAACACTCTCTCCAAGGCCAAACCCTCCAATCCAAAATCCTGTATCAAACTTTGCCACAAAGCATCAATACAAGCAGAATGCATGAGATTTTTTGAAGTAAATGCATTAGATCATTTTCTGAATTAAGAAAGTGGAAACTTGAGGATGTTAGGCTCAATACTTTGCTCTGGGTAATGAGTAAATAGGCAGTAAAACTACTGGAGGTTAGCTGTAATGATTCATAAATGTATTACCTGATACATTCCTCTTTGACACTTCAGTGGCACACAGTTTTCGTTGTTCGATACTGGATCCCCCGACAACTACGCCTAATCTGTTTCCCGCAGCAGCCTGAAATCATGAGGCACGAAAAATTAAATCAATGTTAAAAACTGTACAACACCTTTAAAAAATTCATCAATATAAAACAAAAACTAACACGTAGGTCCTAGAGCAGCAGTACAAGAGAAATCACATGTTATTTCACAGTTTTTCAGTTGAGAAGCTTGCAAAAAAGGAAACTAGTAGTGCAGTGAAGTGCCACCCGGGCCAGCTAATCTTTAAAATTTAATCAGAAGTATCACTTAGGCTTTGGTTTATTTTTAGCTCTGCTACAAGGAATTCAGAAGGAAATCGTAAAGCCTACAATAGCTAAAGAAACCTATAATTATTTCCGAAAAAGGTTTCCAAATGGAAACCTCAATATCAATGCATCATACCGCATCCAAAGCAATACATGTGTCAAGCCAGCGCAATGTCCGGTCAACAGATGTTTTATTCCGTTTCTCATTAACCCAGGCTGGAACCTCATCTGCCAAGGTTGCCCACAAATCAGGTCTCATGCAGGAAATCAACTCCATATAATCTGATGGTTTCACCTAAAATGTCAAAGGAAATTGAATTCAGATGCAAATACGAATATATGTATCCATGGAGTTCAATATGAAAGGACTACAGCTACCGACCAGTTTACGACCCGATGGTGTTTCAAAAGAGGCACCAAATTTATTGCTGGCTTCACTTGATGGTAAACTCTCTATAGGCTCACCAGCTGTAGCTACAAGGATATGATCAGGAAGACCCAGCATACGATGCAAGCCACCAATATTTGATAGTGTTTCTGATGGAGGGCCCTCTATACTGGGGAAACAATAAGAAAGGTGAACAAAATTATTTACTCAAAACTCAGGATAGAACTGAAGGGGCAGGGGGGCTTACAAGTGGGTTGGGCAGACATTAAGGAGGAGGGAATCCGGAAGGGGGAGGGAGGAAAGGAGGTCACAGGACATAAACGCCGGCAGCCCCTTGCGTGTTGACAAAAGCAGAGCTGGCGTCTCGATACTGCTGCTTCCAATCTGAAGCAACCCCGCACGAGCCTTGGCCCCGCCAGCACACACCTGTTTCACCGCGAACTGCATCCTGCCCTTCAGGACCTTCACCTCCCTTAACTGTCTTGCACAACCTGCAGTATACTGCTCTGTTAATTTCAAACCAGAAAGTACACACTGTACACTCTCCTTTATTTCTGCTACTGTTACAACTTTGCTGCTGACTAAAATGGATCTGAACTTGTAAGACTCTGAACCTAATACAAAACACAGGTATCACTCTAGTCACCAAAAGGACAGTAACGAGGGTACACATTTTAACACTCAAAGGAGATGTTCTCGTTATCAGAGCTTATTTAGACACATCCCTTAATCAAGCCATTTAATCAATCAACAAAAATGCCTAGTTTTCCTATTATGACCAACATGCTGTCTTCCAGATTTGCTAGGTCCTATCCCACTGTCCCTAGTTTAAACTAAGGACCTGCAGCCAAGCACCAGGATGCACAATTCATAGACGAATCTTCAACATTTGCTTGGGGGATACTCATTCTAACTTACAGTTCATGAAACATTCGAAGCTAAACCGATAAACAGTTGGGAATTTAGCTAAAATTGCGCTTGCAAAGGAGTAAAAATGCAGGGGCTGTCCTACCGCGGCGAATGGGGGTTTAGCTAAACCCCAAACTTATTGGACATAAACTTCTAATCAGTACTGCGCCAGAAAGCAAGAAACTCCGCGAGATACCATGGAAGCATAGGGTTAGATTGACCAGAGCAAAGGAAACAGCAGAACTGTAAACAATCCAAGCGGGTTAGGGTTCGTCACCAGCAAAAGAATGAATGCACCTCCGGATGGATCTCCCGTCCACGCTGGTCGAGTAGAGCAGAGGAGAGCGACGACTATGGGAGAAGGATTGCTCCGAGGAGGTGCTGCGGTCTGCGGTGGAAAGAGGTCTGGAGGCGTGTTCGGCGGACAGGTGACGACGCCGCCGCCAGGGGAAGAGCCGAACAAGGCAAGCAACAAGAACCAAGGGAAAAAAGAACCTCAAAAAAAAAAGAACCAAGGGAAAAAAGACGAGGGGCCGAGATTCTTTTTTTTCTGCTATAGTATCGAGTGGAAAAGTACATTTGATCTGGGTGCATAACTGCATATGCTCCCTTTAACATAAAACATATTTACAGTATGCAAATATTTTAAACAAAAAATTGCACAAACATCTCGACATTCTACGAGTATATGACAAAGTTTCATGGTAAATCGGTATTTTTAGTGCTTTGTGTAAAAGACAAAATTATATCTGTGTAAATCCTTATTTTAGCATCAAATTTTATCTTTTTACCTATCCCACACGAAAAGGATTTTTCATGAAACAATGTAGTCCACGTAGGTTGTGAAACAATTCATTACCTATCCCACACGAAAAGTCGGTTTTTCATTAAACAATTTAGTCCACGTATAGGTTGTGAAAAAGTTCATGCAATATATTTTTTGAATTTTTTTAACAGTTTAATAAAGGATGCATATGCACCCAGAGCCAAAACATCGCGTCCAGTATCGAGAGTATTCAAAGCTTCAAAGGTGCACACGGTCCTGAGAAAGAGTGGTATTTTGGTATGCTCCTGGTCTTTTAACATTAAAAAATTTGGACAAAGAATTTTTTTTGACAAATAATTTAACGTGTCCATCTTGATATTATATGTGCTCACAAAGCCGTTCCATGAAAAACAGATAATTTTTGTGTTATGTATAAAAAGACAAAATTTGGTGTTAAAAAGTTGTTTACGTGATATTTTTTACATAAACCACATAAAATATCTATTTTGTGAAATTTGGTGTACGCATATGTAACATTTCAGCACATAGGACAACAACGGGATAGAATAGAAGGGGTTTTGTACATTAGCATCTAAAAAATATGGGAATTTTTTATGCAAATTTAAAACTAAAACCTAAGAGGGATCGAGGTCTCTCTCGGATGAGGAGATGGTATAACCCCGAAGAGTGCGATGGATTTCGAATGACTTCTTTTGATCCATTGATTGTGGGAATGGGTAATTTAAATCCAAACATGCAAACATAGGAATAAAATTCAAACTAACCTTTGAAATTTGAAATTGAAATTGAATTACAATATTTGAACTTAGGAAATAATTAAAAGGAGAAAAATTGGACTTTATTAATATCACACATAAATTACATTGTCTTTACAATATTCTTAATACAAATAAATAAAGACTATAAAAAGAATAAGGAAAATAATTACAAAGAATGAAGAAAATAAATTACAAGTTGAAATAAAATAAATAGAATCTAAACTAAACTAAGGATCTTGTATTCTTCTCTTCTTTATTTTTTTTGATAATAGATACTTTGTTACTTAATAAAGCATACACCGGACCTCTGCATAACTAAGATGCACACAGCCGTATTTTTCTCTTCATCATATCTTCTGGTTATCTGCAAACATAAAAACCAAAACCAAGGACCCGTGGAATTGCCAAATGGCAATCAAAGTTAAAATCTCCAGCTGTGATAATCATGAAGTGGTTCAAACTTATCGACAACCAGGTCATGGGCAAAAGATTAAAGCTCACGGCCAGGCCACCAAGCAGGCAGGCTGCTCACACACAACATGCATGCAAGCAGGTATCAAGACCACCATAGACCCAGATCAATTTCTCTTCTAAAGGGCGCTAGCCTACCCGGCTCTTCTCTTCTAAAGGGCGCTAGCCTACCCGGCTCCTCAGCTATCTGAGCTTGCCCCGTCGCTGCCGGCCATTGGATGCATGTGAACAGTAAATTTTCTTCTCCCACTTTTCACCACAGCCATTGGATGCGGTAATTCTATTTCTCACTTCTTATCTATTAGTGTGGTTCGCTGACAGTTGGGACCAGATGCATGTGGGGACGATATTTCATACAGCTGCGACTCCATGTCCGGTGTAACAAATTGCTAGGTTCATTGGTACATGGTATATAAGCATCCGTAAAAACCTAGATCGAAAAATATCTAGCTCGAGTCTCATTCGCTCCTCTCCCCGCCGCCACAAGCTCCTCCACGGGACCATGGCCGCCGCCGCCAGCGCCTCCATGGCCGACGCCGCCAGCGCCTCCACGGCCGCCGCCGCCAGCGCCTCCACGGCCGCCTCCACGGCCGCCTCCATGTACGCCGCCGCCGCCAGCGTCTCCTCCACGGCCTCGGTTGCCAGCGTCTCCACGACCGCCGCCGCCACCAGCAGCGTCTCTTCCACGGCACCGGCTGCCAGCGCCTCCACATCCCCCGCCGAGCCTCCTCCATGGCCGCTACTGCCGGCAGCGTCTCCTCCACAGCAGGAGGCGGCTGGACGTAGTGGCGACGGCTGGCAGGGAGCGCGCTGAGCGACGGCGGCGGCTGGACGCGACAACAGCAGCAGCTGGAAGCGCACGCCCGAGCGAAGGTGGCGGCTGGACGTGTCCGTGCGAGCAACCTCGCTGTCTCCAATCTATCTGAAGGTATCCTTGTTTACTTTGTTTCTTGGTTTTAGATTACTAATAAAAACAGCCCTCAATGATCGTTGTAGATTAATTTTGAGGATATGACAGTATGCACGTTTAGATCTGCAATGTTTATACACATCTGCAACACAGGTGTTTTCTATCTCTTGGGTCTCTCTTCATTTACACGTTTAGTTCTTTGTTCTAAATCCAACACCATCTTTGTTGTACAACGCCAGACGCCCCTCTTCACCTCACATTATCATCCTTGTGTGCAGAAGTAGTACTAGGTTGGGAATCTCTAATCATGTGGGAATTTTTGTAGGTTTATTCATGAGTTCTTGGATGTTACTTCACGGCACATGTGGTCATATGCTCCACTAGCCGTTTGATGTGGAGCCAGGTATCAATTTGGTTATAGCCATTTGCATGCTGCTAATTTATTATATAAAATTATTGTTCTTCTTTATTTAGGATGTTTACCATCACAATATACATTGATCCAGTAGTAGATGCTGCTTTCACCGTGGGGTGGATAACAGATCAAATTGATTAATACCAGTTTTGTTGCTCCGCCAACTTGGCAATGAATAGATGCAACGAATAAAAGGTTGGAGAAAAAAATGAAAGCATGGTGTACCATGATGTTGCAGCAATAAAAGTGTCTGAATACTTCCTATTTATTTTTATCAGTGGCCTTATGAAGCTGCTGCTTTACCACTCAAAGCAATCTGAAGAACTTCACTTAAAAGTTGTGATTATTGGGACGATGACACAACTCCTGGGAAAGGTATTAGCTTTTCTTTTTATTGATATTTAACTCTTGGGTCACCTTGTTAAAAATACGAGGAAGAAAGGGATTGGAGTATGTCAGATGCAGATCTTGTTTAATTTGTTTTCCTTATATAGCTAGATGTGTAAGTGGTTGAGCCTTGGAAATAAGCTGAAGAGAATTGCAATTAGCTTTAGGATTTAGATTATTTTAAAACCATCCTTAGAATCTGAATCAATTTGAAGGACAGTAACTCAATAAGGCTTTGTTTGGGTTTGGCACTAAAACAGTTCACTGCTTAGGTTGAAAACAAGGAGTCATTGTCATTACAAAATATTGAACAGAATAGGTTGAGTGGTTTTTATGAGGTATATTTTTAGGGAAGAAAAAGAAGGGATAAATCTGAAGCCATGTCAAAGAATGGTTAGCTAAGTTCATGTATTTTCTTTACTGTTTTCATCTGGACCTAAATATAGGTTAGAAGTAAAGAAAACTGTTCAGAGCTTCTCTCCGCGTGTAATGTTATGCTTTGCTGCTGGTTGGCTTGGTCATATTCTGGGTATACTGTTTTTTCTATGCGGAGTATGTTATGACTTATGACGTATACTCCTTTAGTTATAACAGAAATTGCAGTGCTACATCTGTTTTGAAAAGCAGAACTATTGTTGAAGATAGAAAGGGAAATAGACTACTGCTGTGTTTATATTGGATAAATACTACAATGGAACTTAATCATTTTGGCTTAATCATTTACTGCCTTGCAGCAGATGGTTCCATTGTGCAAACAGGAGATTCTTAGCTGCCAACCAAGAACTGACTGCTATATTGTGAGTCTCACTCCTATGGATTCATATCAGCTTGCTGCCTTTCTTGTGGCTCCTTCTGGATGTAGCAGCTACTGCAAGGATGAATGATTTCCACATCAGATGGTAAGTTCTTCTCTGCATCCATTGGTGCATGTAGATTTCCCCCAGTTATGAAGAAGAATGTTGGGTCCAGTGTATTGTCTTTCACCTCTGAAAAGAGTGTGAATTGAATTTATTTCCATATATGTGAAGGCTGATCTTAGAAAAGCGGGATTTGAACCTGAGAATACATGGGTCATGTAGACGGCAAATATGGCGGTAAGAATTCAAAGAACCTCAAGTTATGGTACAATAGTTTACTCACCTTCACTTCTATCTACACTGTCTGGTTTCCAAAAATGAATGGCAGGTGAGGAACTAGGCCTATTCTATATCTGTTGTTTGTTGGTGCCAGTGTGTTTCTTGCCTTACTGAAGAGCCATATGCCCATATATTGATGAAGAATTTGTATATTATGGTTTGTCGGCAGCACTTGAGTTGCACAGCCCTAAATTCTTCGTGAGCTCCTCCTCTACTTGATTTTTCTTCTCCCATGAAGGCCTACACAGCTCTAGCTTTATCCCATTGCCCCCACCTACATTCCTAATTTCATTATGAAAGCATGGAGAAAGATGTTTGAGCATGTGCATAATACTATTTTCCTACTTGTTTATTCTCTTTAACTGTGACCCAATTTCCATGGCTACAGCGCATGACCCAATTTAAGGGGTCTTTCATGGTCATCTTGGGAACCATTTGTATTCAGTGTGTTGTACTCTGCACGAGCACTGAACTGTTGGCGTTTTTGTTTGTGTATATATATAGTATTCCTATGGCGAAGGTGTTGTTGAAAAAACACTTCTGGTAATAACTATTTATTGGACATAGGAAATATGTTAAAAGGATTTTCTAATAAACTGATTCCCTAGCTGGTTGTATTCTGCTTTGTTTCTTGCCTGAGCTGTTTTCGTGAGACGGTTATTAAAGAAAGTTGATGCTACCTATACAAATGAAGAAATAGCTCTCAATTGCCATATTGAAGAATAACTAATCATTTGTGTGCCGGCTATGATCCCTTTTTTGTGTCCTGTAAAATATTATGAAAGTAACCTATGTAAATCCCCTTGTCGAAGAACAAAACCATACGCACCATATTCTATTGGCTAGGAAAATTGTTACCTTACATGTTAGTAGGTCTGGAAAAGCTAAGAATATTAAGAATACCATTTAGAACAAAGGTCGACCAGTTTAAAACAACATAAACTGCTGTTGTTTTCCGCCTAAATGACACTTTTCTCATGGATGTCCAGTTACATAATATCGACCCACCTACATGAAATTGGTTCGCTAAACCATTTGAGATCCTTGCATTTATGCTACTTGCGCAATAGATATAGTGTTTGGTACAATGGTTGACACTATGGCAAGATCAAGTGCCTTTTGAGTCACTTACATTTGGCAGTCTATCTTTCCATAAGCAGCATGCACTATTTTGGTTGTACAATGTGTTCTTCATCCCCAGGTTCACTCTTCACCCAGTTAGTAGTGATCAGATTATTTCTACACATAGTTGTTCTGAACTGACTGAATCAATAGTCTTCCATTCTAATGAAAGCTGAGATAAATCACTTCTGTATTACTTTCTCATGGTCCATTCATTTCTGCCTCTTATCTTTCAATCGTAGACAAGCAGATCTGTTTTATCCCTCTCTTTACTCCATTTATATTCCTTCTCATTTGTTTGCTATTTTCAGAGATGTACTCCTTTAGTTGTGTTTGTGCTCTTCTTTACTTGGTTAGTATTCCTTCAACTCCAACTATGCTACACGTTTTCGTATACCCAGGTTTACATGCTTATGAGGCTATGATATCTATATAGAATCCTTGCTGATATGCTTAATTAGTTGTGTCATGCCAGGGGAATTAGTTGTCAGTTAATATGAATGGGGATGTGTATGCCTTCATATAGACTATTGATGCTTTGAATGGCTAGAAGATATTGGCATGCGATCAAATACTATCTGCTGAGTTTAGAATTAGTTGGTAATATCTTTTATTACCTCTTGTATTTTTATCTGTTCAAGTTCTGAATACATGCTTGTCCGCTGTATACTGTAGGAGCGTGATAGTACAAGTGCATCATTCTAGCAAACTATGCGTGAGCTCCGTGTCCACTCATACAAATTGTTTTTTGGTGGCATCTGTATCTACAGCAGTTAGATCATATATGTTTAAGTGGCTGAGTGCTTGGATTAAACCGTTGGCTGCAGTAAAATGTAAGAATTCAATTATTAATTAGTCGGCTGAGTGGTCTCCGACTATGCTGCATGCCACCGATTGTAGGTGCTTCTGTTATGGATCTCTTTGGGTTCATTTATGATGTTGGAAACCCAGGCTCATGTTTTTGCCAGTTAGGAGTTGGTGATCTTGATGTATAGGTGCAATTGGATGTTGGTAAAAAAAATGCTTTTTAGGTGATGAATAATATAGGAAGTTTTTTCCACAGCTGATGGTTAGGGACATGGTTAGGGACGTACTTTTAGATCTACAATAATAGGCAACAATGGATTTTATTAGTGTGCTCCGCCATGAGACTTCACTTGTACTCTGGGTATTGGTGTGAATTGACTTAATCTAAAAAAGCAGTCTGTTCGGTTAAATGACTGGTCTGGCTTTGTAGCGCAAACATGCTTAGTGTTTTAGAACATAAATATTTTTTGTTTTTAGATAGTATTTCTTTCGTTGCTCTCCTTTGTAGCTTGAGTGTTATTACTGTTTGAACATTATTTTATTTCTTTGCCTGCAGTTTGGGGGATTTTTGTATCTCTGCCTTGGATGGGGGTGAAGGAACAACATGTGCAAAGGTATTTGTCTGATCTTTGTGCATGTGTTGATGCTCCATGATATGCACTGATCGATACCATTGACACATTATTTCCTTGCCTGCAGTTTGGGTGATTTTTGTATCTCTGCGAGCATTGGACGAAGGTGAGAAAGGCAGCAGGTGAAGAGGTGCTTTTTTGATCTTTGTGCACGTGCTGATGCTCCAGGATATTTACTGAATTGATACCATGGACAAATTTTTTTGTTCCTTAATTAAATCTACTTGTGGTTAAATTTGTATTACGAAACCATTGAAGTGTAAGTAGAGATGCACAAGCATAACAGTTTGTGTGTGTTCTTTATTTGCAGATAGCTATGTTCTCCGGTTTCCCGTCTGAAAGGATTTAGTGTTCTTCCTTGTGATCATGGACCACCCAATTTCAATGATATTTATGATTGGTTAATGGCTGGATATAATGAGGGCGATGTGCAAGATACTTCATAGATCGACCTGAAAGTGTTGTGCCATATGCAATACATTCTTTCCTCTGCAAGTAACTGATACTACCATATGAGAAGTACGAGTTGAATGGTATAAAATTCCGCTTGACATGCCATATAATTATTTGTGTATTTCTCTAGAGCTCCATGTGTACTTCTCTAGAGCTCCAGTCTAGCATGGTGTGTAGCCTCCATGTGCAGTTTTGCCATACTATAGTGTCTGAATCTCCGTGTTTTTGCTTAATTATCACTCCTTATGCGATCTGAAGTGACCAAACATGATATTTATTCTTCCATGTTAATAGTCTGCAAAATAATATTAAGCTTATTATTTCAGCACAATCTGTTTTGCTGCTTTGATTTCCTATTCAGTCTGACAAAGCATATCATGTTCTTTGTAGGTTGATTTTTGTGGTTGTAGTATGCATCCTCACCTGATGTAAATTTGGTTAGTAAAGAGATAATCAATTATTGCGGTCTCTTTCTTTCTTGAAATATTCTATATGAATATATTTCATTTGCAGGGGTATGTCATATGCTCCTCTTTATGACATATAGGACTTGTAGCGCTGAGCTAGGAAGTGAGTTGTTGACGCGGTGACCAAGGGTAAATGTAATCGGTTGTGAGTACATTGGCATGCGCCTCTGTTTGTTTCCACTTCTATTTATTATTATAAGCATGCTTATATATCTACTTTTGGTGAGGTTAACATATTAACTGACTATGTAGCAAAGGGGTTTGCATTACAATGTAGTTCAGGTAGAGAACTCAAGTTCTTTTCAGATTCAGGTAACAATATCTGAATACAACAAGAGTATCGTTGACTATAAGAAAAGTTGCAGTTATCTATGTTTAAAGCATTGTCATATTTCTCTCCAGTTCAATGCCTCTGTTCCATGTTTTTTATCCAGTTCAATGCCTCTGTTCCATGTTTTTTATCTCTCCATTTCTGTATAATCTATAGCTTCAGCTTGCTCTTATTTCTATTAACTGAATAGAAGACACAGAAAAGGCTGTGGTCTGTATCTCCAGGCTGATATGTGCTTGTAGTTTTCCAAGTTAAGTGGGTCCTCCTTAGTGTTAAATAGTTCATTATTGGTTGGTGAATACATTTCTAAAACCATCAGTTACTGAAATATCTTTTTTTACAAGGAGTTACTGAAATATCTATGGCCTTTTATTAAAAAACTCTGGCCTACTATTAGTAAACCATCTATCTATGATAGAAAATAAATACAATATAGTTCCAGTAGGTGCTCCAGCAATAATATTTAATATTGTTACATAAAAAGTACATTTAATTCATGCATCTGTTTGTTACTCAAATCATGCCATGCATAGATCCCTGGTTATGATACAAAAAGAACAAATAAGAACCCGCTTGCTCAGGTGAACAGATGAGGATTGCTGTGCGGCATATGGTACATGACTGTCTACCTAATGGGCACGAACTAAAACATCGACAGATCCTAGCCGATGGCAGGTGCATTTTCTGTGGAGAAGTCGAATATGTTTAGCATCTTTTTCTGAACTGTACCTTTGCCTCAGTTGTGTTGTGTGTTCTCTCTTTTTCTGAAGATACTTATGGCATGTAATGCTTGGAGGATTTATCTATAGTCAATACTTGGAGGTTTCTTAACTCTGTTTTTTTTGCATAATATGTGCAACCTTTTGCGTCTCTGGTTTTGTCTTCCTCTACTATTAAGGCTCGGATGGTGAGCTTGCTAACTATACCAAGTATATGTATAAATGCAAGAGAAAAGTATGGCAGGTACATTTGCAATACAAGGAGTGCTAAGAGCACAACCATTTGCACTGGTAAAAGAATGGACATGGACATGAAGCTGCTTTCAGTCAATGGAGAACTTGTGTTGTCCAAATCGAGCTCACGGATAGGGATATATAATTGAGTTGTTTTTATCCACATTATTTTGGATAATTTATTGGGTTGGCTCATTAGTTTGTACTAATTACTAACGGATGCAACAAACTGAAGATAGGCAAATTCATCAAATGTTATTATCCATTTGGGGAAAATAATCAAAGGAAGCAGGACATGTTCTTCAGAAAAATTTATTAATAATGTGACCAGATGATGGCAAGATGTATTGGTCCATCACAGCAGTACCCTAAATTTCAGTAGTAATTTGTGCTATCAGTAATTGACAGTTCTCTGGTAGTACCAATGGTTTGTATATAATTAATAGCAATATTTGCTATTGTTGCATACATGGACATAACAAAGATAAAACTTACGGCTCGAGCCAGTGTCTTGATTCTGCCCATTGCGCCAGTGGCGTAACGGGTCATCTAGTATAAAAAAGCATCCATCAACCAAACCCCCATCACTGCGTCTCTAAGGTCGATCTCTTTCTATTTAACTGTGGTTCTCTTACAAATTTTCCAGCTATATCCTAACTTTATTTTCTTCTCTTGTGGTACTAATCAGTTGTACTCACTCTATCATTGTATTATTTTTACTTCTTTTCTTAATAAATGGAATAATTGAAGATGTATTTGGTAAAAAATATGTTACAACTAATTTATTTTGGCATGGTAGGTTTTCTCATACTTTCATTCATGATCTTAAATAAAATGACTGTTGTGAAGTGTATAAGTAGACTGTCTAGCTCTTTCCATACTTTTGGTTGTGTTGGCTAGTGCATAAAGCTTGACATAGTTAGTGTATAAGTGGATTGCACTTGTCTAGTGCATAGCTTGGCAAAAATGATACACTAGCCATTTCAACCAAAAGTCCAAACTGATGAAAATAAGCTAGGTTATATATTTATTTCAACAGTATTCCTCACATCTAGGCTATTTTTGTCCTTAGTGCGGGTTCGATGTAGGCCCAAGAAATCTTTTTTATACCGCGTGAGCAGAGTCTTAGATCTCTTGGCTCTGATACCATATAGAATTGATATACAAGTCAACTCAACAAAAGTCTGAACTAATGGAATAGCTAGAATATATTTATTTCAACATCATAGAAGTTGATTGGGACTCTATTGTGACTATCGCATCGGCTGAAAGAATCTTTTCAAAGTTAAAATTATTGAAGAACTATTTGAGGTCAACGATGACTCAATAGAGGTTAAATGGTTTGGAAACATTATGCTTTGAGAAAAAAATAATTAGATGACATCGATGCCATCATAAGTGACATTGCATCAAGAAATGTTAGAAGAATTTTTTAAGTGAAATGTATAAGATATTTGATATGTGTACTGCTCTTACATGGAGTTAAGTTTTATTGAAAAAACATAATTTTTTACTTATATATTCATGCTTTCTTTTGTTAGCATGTTTACAGAATAAACATCGCCGCGAACGGCTTTATTTTAAAGAAAGGGAGGATGATATGGACATAAATATCTCGGATACGTCCGAATGCACTAGATGTATAGATATTTATCAGGTGATTTCTAGTAGTGATTCTAAAGTATATTATTTAATTATTAGAGAAAGAATTACTACATATCTACATTTTACATGCAGATACATTGAAAGACTTATTTTTGCCACGCGTCAAAATGCGAGCAAGTGATATAGACAGAAAAAAACACGGTTGCCACCAAGAACAACAAACGTGTTCAATAAAAGCAAGTAAGCAAATAAGAAAGCAGATGACAGATACAACGAGTATGCTCATTAGCATATGCAAGTGCATGGAAAGATTTGAAGACCAGAGATGCATGCTTCGTGCTTTCTTTCTTCGAGATTCCTATAGGGGTTAGAAAACATTTAGATTTTTACAGATCAAGATTCTTTTGGGAAAGAGAGGACAACAAAAAGAAATATAGGTTGACCAAATGAAATATTATTTGCGGACCAAATGAAAAAGGTGGGCTAGGAATTGAGGTTCTAGAACTAAAGAACAAATGTTTATTAGCCAAATGGTTATTTAAAATATTGAATGAACAAGGAGTTTGGCAATAACTCATTAGAAACAAATATTTGCATTCTCAAACGCTGTCTCAAGTTTCAGCTAAACCATGTGATTCACCATTTTGGAAAGGGCTGATGAAAGTTAAAATAGATTTTTTGATCGGGGGTCTTTACGATGGGTAATGGTGAGGACACAAGTTTTTGGGAGGATACGTGGCTTGGAGACAAGCCTCTAGCCTAGCAATATCCTTCTTTATATAATGTAGTACAGCGTAAGCAAGTTACAGTAGCCTTTGTACTAAGCCAGAACCCGCTTAATATTATGTTTCGTCGAATTTTAACCAGAAATAAATGGGAGCGCTGGTTTCATCTTGTTAATAGATTGATGACGGTTAACTTAACCTCTGAAAAAGACAAGTTTGCTTGGTGCCTTACTGCCTCAGGAGTTTTTACGGTGAAATTGATGTATCTTGATTACATGAATGGGCACACAAAATATTTAAGAAAATACATATGGAAAATGAAGGTACCTTTGAAGATCAAGATTTTCATGTGGTTCTTTCATAGGAAGGTAATTTTGACTAAAGATAACCTCATCAAATGGAACTAGAATGGTAATACATCATGTTGTTTTTGTGACAAAGATGAGTCCATACAACACCTATTTTTTGAATGCACTCTAGCAAAAATTATATGGCATCTTATTCACATGGCGTTTGGGCTATCTCCACCCAAAAATGTAAAGAACCTATTAGGAAATTGGTTAGTTGGCATTGACAAGAGAGATGTCAAACAAATTAGGGTGGGAGTGTGTGCTATTATTTGGGCTATATGGAATGCACGGAATGATCATATTTTTAACAAACCAAGAGCTTCATCTATTTTGAAGCCGGTGGCTACCCATTGGATCTGTATGTGGTCTTATCTGCAGCCAGCGGAGTTCAGAAAGGCCATAGATATTGGGTGCAACCGTTTGGAGACGGTCGTACGAGAATTATTCAACCAATTCGGCTGGCGGCGTGAGAATAGGATTATGTCATGTTGAGCGCTCTATGTCCTGATATGTTGTTTTTTCGCTGGTTTGTCTTTGTTGCCACTTTAGTTGATCCATGAACTAGAATAAGTACTTGTAAACATTGGGAATAAGTTAATAAAATAACAGCCATATGCATCATTTTGATGCAGAGGTTGGGGCTACGGTCCCCATTTTTTAGAAAAACTTATATATTCATTGTTTTTGTTGTGGTGTCTATATTACGGGCCCTGGTTTTTAATCTCGCCCCATGACCACAATATCTCTGGATTGACCCTGTTGGTGGGGTGAGGTAAAACCTATAAAAGAACTTGTTGAACTATAAAAGAAGATGGATGTCCTAAACGGCGATGCCATGTGGAGGATGACGGTTGATGTCTATGCACGCTTCTATTCTTGTAGACAGTGTTGGGCCTCCAAGTGCAGAGGTTTATAGAGCAGCAGCAAGTTTCCCTTAAGTGAATCGCCCAAGGTTTATCGAACTCAGGGAGGTAGAGGTCAAAGATATCCCTCTCAAGCAACCCTGCAATTAAGATACAAGAAGTCTCTTGTGTCCCCAACACACCCAATACACTTGTCAGGTGTATAGGTGCACTAGTTCGGCGAAGAGATAGTGAAATATAAGTAATATGGATGATTATAAGTGGTAATTGCAATCTGAAATAAAAATGGTTGCAAGCAATCATGTAGCAGATCTGGTTGTAAATGGTGTTTCAATGCTTAGAAACAAGGCCTAGGGATCATACTTTCACTAGTGGACACTCTCAGTAATGATATCATAATTAAACACATAAATATATTTTCTTCACTATGCTACCCCAAACTATTCTCTGGTTGGATAACGAACACCAATTCACTGTGTAGGGCTATAAAAGCACTCCTTAAAGTTCGCACTCCCCATCTAGATTACCCCACACTGTCACCTTGAGCGCACTAGATGGTTCCAGACAAACACGAGAATTTCATAGAGACATCCAACTCAAATTATAACTCGTGATAAGTATTACTATAATCTTTAGCCTAAGAGTCACACACAATGCGCACACTATCACCTTCACATCATGGGACAAGGTGTCTCCGGAGATCACATTAATAAAAGCACTTGAGTAGCATAATAGATGAAGAGTAACATCTACTTATTCAACTAGATTACAAAGCTCATGATCACATAAAGATCACACCATAGGAGAGAGAGATAAACCACATAGCTACCGGTAGAGCCCTCAGCCTCGGGGAGAACTACTCCCTCCTCATCATGGGAGTCAGCAACGGCGACAAAAATGGCAGTGGAGTCGATAGAGATGGCTCTGGGGCAATTCCCCGTCCCGGCAGGGTGCCGGAACAGAGACTTCTGTCCCCCAAAATTGGTCTTCGATGGCGGCGGCGCTACGGAACTTTTCGTGGATGGGTGCCTTGACGATTTAGGGTTTTTGCGTTGGGGGCAATTTATAGGCAGAAGGGCAAGGTCGGTAGATGCCCGAGGGGCCCACACCATGGCCAGGCGTGGCCGGGGGGCGCCACAACATGGTGTGGCTGCCTCGGTGCCCTCCTTCGTCTATTCTTTGGACTCCGTGTACGTGACAGCAAAATAGGGACTTTGGTCTTTGTTTTGTCCAATTCCGAGAATATTTTTTGTACAACTTTTCTAAAATACAAAAATAGCAGAAAACAGGAACTGGCACTATAGCATCTTGTTAATAGGTTAGTTCCACAAAATGCATAAAAATGCCACGAAGTATAAACAAAACATAAAGCAATTGGTGTAAAACAAGCATGGAGCATCAAAAATTATAGATATGTTTGCAACATATCAGCATCCCCAAGTTTAACTCCTGCTCGTCCTCGAGTAGGTAAGTGATTACAAAAATAATTTTTGAGGTGACATGCAGCCAACACAATCTTGATCAAGTTATTGTAAATCATTGCAAGCTGAGATCAAAGTACTCTATGAAGGAAATATGCCCTAGAGGCAATAATAATATTGTTATTATCATATTTCTTGTTCATGATAATGTTTATATTCCATGCTAGAATTGTATTAAGCGGAAACATTAATACTTGTGTGGTTTATGAACAACACCGTGTCCCTAGTATGCCTCTACTAGACTAGCTCATTGATTAATGATGGTTAAGGTTTCTGATACGTCTCAAACGTAACTATAATTTTTGATGCTCCATGCTTGTTTTTACACCATTTGTATATTGTTTCGTTACACTTAGTGGCATTTTTATGCATTTTCCGGAACTAACCTATTAACAAGTGCCACAGTGCCAGTTTCCTGTTTTCTGCTGTTTTTGTGTTTCAGAAGTGATACACAGGAAATATTCTCGGAATTGGACGAAACAAGTTCCTGAAGTCTTATATCACGGGGAAGCTTCCAGACATCCGAAGAGCTGACGGAGGGGGGCCACGTGGGCCCCAGACACAGGGGCGGCGCGGCCACCCCCCTGGCCGCGCCAGCCCCGTGTGAGGGGGCGTGGTCCCTCCTCTGACATCGCCCCTTCGCCTATATATACCCCCTGACGAGACAAACCTAAGTACCCGATCAGTTTTCCAGAACACATCACGATCCGCCGCCGCCGTCGACCCAAAGATCGGGAGGGTCCAGAAGCTCTTCCCGGCACCCTGCCGGAGAGGGGAATCGCCACCGGAGGTCTTCTTCATCGCCATGCTTGCCTCCGGAGCGATGAGTGAGTAGTCTACCTTGGACTATGGGTCCATAGCAGTAGCTAGATGGTTGTCTTCTCCACCATGTGCTTCATGTTTAGATCTCATGAGCTGCCCTACATGATTGAGATCACCGTTATGTAATTCTATGATGTTGGTTTGTTGGGATCCGATGAATATTGGTGTTTATGATTAAGTTGCTGTACTGAATTATATCTTTTGTTATCTCTATGTTGTTTATGATCTTGCATGCTCTCCGTTGTTAGTAGCTATCTTGGCCGAGTAGTTGCTAGTGACTCCAAGAGGGGGTATTTATGCTCGATAGTGGGTTCATGTCTCTATTTCACCTGGGGGAGTGACAGAAACCTCTAAGGTGGTAGATGTGCTGTTGCTACTAGGGAGAAAACAACATTCATATGCTCAAGGGCATATGCTTTGTTTACATTACACACTTTGCTTAATGCAATTATCTGTTGTTCGCAACTTAATACTTTTGGGGTGTTCGGATTGATATCCCCGAGGGTGGATTATTAGTCATAGATGCAGTTGGATGGCGATCTATGTATTTTGTTGTAATGCCCAGAGTAAATCTCATAGTGATCTTCTTGACATATCACGTTATCTTTATTCTATCAATTGCCCAACTGTAATTTGTTTACCCAGCATGTTATTCTATCTATGGAGAGACACCACTAGTGAACTGTGGACCCCGGTCCTATTTTAATCATATTGCAATCACCTGTTTACTTTTCCCGTACTAGTTCACTTTACTCGCATACTATATTGTTTTCCACTCGATACGCTTATAATCTTTGTTTCAAGCAAACCGGTGAGATTCACAACCTCATCGCAAGTTGGGAACAAAGTACTTGGTTGTGTGTGTGCAGGTTCCATATCACCTTCAGTCGTCGCCGTCTCTCCTCTCCTGATCGATAAACCTTGGTATCTTAACTGAGGGAAAACTAGCCGCTACACTCATCATACCTTCCTCTTGGGGTTCCCAACGGGCTGGTCATCACCACGCACAAGGACTGTCTGCTTCACATCAACTTGGCACCAGCAGCTAATTTTCTGGGCGCCATCAACTAGTAGCAGCTAATTTTCTGGCGCCGTTGCCGGGGAGGAAGAGAAGACTTCTGCGAGAGGAGTTTTTCGCACACACATCCTTTACTTTGTTATTGTTTTGCTTTACTTTAATTTATTTTTACCTGCATTGCTTTTTATCAAAAACCCAAAAAAATTAGAATCCTTGGTAGTTTTTTTACTTTACTTTAGTTTATCATGTTGTTCCCTAAGTTTGTTATGGAGGACCTCTCAGTAGGTAGTGGTTCAATCATTGGAAATAGAAACATTGAGGAGTTCTTTAATCACATTAGTATGCATGAGGAAGTTGAGGAAAAGTCTTGGGTTGAGCTTGCGCCTAGTTGTGAAGTTGCTTCTGCTTATTTAGTCCACATGTTAGAAGCTAGGTTTGCTAGTCTTAATTCTTCTATGCAATACATGTTCCTTAAGCTTCACGAAATTGAGGATCCCGAAAAGAAAGCTTTTATCTTAGAAACCTTGCGCACGGAATTTAGAGATGTTGCAATTGAGGCTAGGAAAGTTTTTAAGAAGTTTAATAAGCTTGGCTCGCCTGTTAAGGTTGTTGGTACGCCCAATGAAGATTCTAAGATGCCAATACCTTGTAAACTTGTAGGAATTCATGATGCCATGGAAACTAATTTTAGTTGGATTTGTCCTGAAAATCTTTTTGATGAAAATAGTATACCAAGGCGTGACTACAAGGGGTACTCAAAACCTCAATTGGATAGTATTCATTTCTTTGTTCCTGTGGATCCTAATGCTTCATCTATTGATATTACTTGATTCGCAATTTTCTGCGCCTAGCTCAAAGGCGTTAAAGAAAAGCACTCTTGGGAGATAACCCAATGTTTTCTTTTCAGTACTTTTTCTTTATTTGAGTCTTGGAAGTCATTACTACTGTAATGACCGCTCCTTATCTTGTTTATTTCGTTTTTGTGCCAAGAGAAGCCTCTAATTTGAGCGAGGTAAAGATTTGGGGTTATTGCTGTCCTGAAACTGTTTTTGGTGCTGTACCGTAAAAATTCGTATAAATTCTCTGTTTATCTTTTGGACCTGCGATTTCTTGTGCATATGCCCCAGGTTATATCCAAACTTTTCTTAGTTGAACACTTTTTGATTTGAGCAACGCAAAATCCCTCAAAAATTCGTCCTTTGTCAGCTGTTCAGTTTTGACAGATTTCTGCCAATATTTGTTTTTGCCACTTTATCGCTTTCTTTTGAGTTCTTTTTTATCATGGAACTTTTTGGGAAGTTGCTACAGTAGTATATACTTTATATGTGGTGGTTTTGGGTTGAAACCTGAAGCTAAAAGAGGGTTGAATATATTTTATGCTTACACTAATGTTGCTAATAGAATTGTGTTTAGTTTTGTATGAAGGAAGTTTTTAAGTGTAGGGATTGGAGAATGATGAGATGAGTTGAAAAATGGACAAAAGCTCAAGCTTGGGGATGCCCATGCATCACCCCAAGAAATATCCAAGAAGTACAAGCGTCAAAGCTTGGGGATGCCCCCGAGGCACCCCTTCTTCATCGGCAAAAATCAGGTCACCTTTCAAGACACTATATTTTTATTGCTTCATGCACTATGTGTTTTTCTTGGAGCGTCAGTTGTTTTAGTTTTCTTAGTTGGTTTTATTTGTTTGTTTGCTGCAATAAATGGTTGGACCCCAACAAATTTCCTTTGGAGGAGATGTACTCGTTTTCATTTGCAAAGAATGCTCTAGTTTTCACTCTTATTAAAAATCGAGCGTTCTACTTTTTCTGCTACTGCTTTTGGTTTTCATTTTCGCCTTGATTTGCGTTCAGATCTTGTCATATCTTTTCATCAAGGTGTATTTTTGCCTCTGAACTTTATTGGTTTTCATCAAAAGAGGTGTTTATAAAAATTTCAAATGGTGTTGGAAAAGAGAAAAAGCTTTGTGCAAAATAGTGGTACAAGAAGGAGCTTGTGTAGACTGCGGCTTAGGCTTTTTCATGTCATGCTTGATGTCTTTTTGATAGTATGCTTAGTGGTTTTGCTGTAGCATGACTTGTCTCAAATAACTGAGATTGCTTAATGAGCCTTTGAAAAAATCATGCGTTGTTTTTATTGTATGGAAGCATTATTTTGGTTTTCTCCTTGATGCTTTATTTGGGTTGACTTGGCGCATGCTCACACAGGTTAGACTCATACAAAGTCGCCATTAGCCTTCATGATCATTTAGTTTTTGACTTTTGATGCCATCGTATGCTTCTTTTAATGTCGCTTTGTCGCTTTGCATGATTATGGCCATTATTGCTCTCTTAGTTGGTCGCTCCCAGTCTTTTGCTAGCCCTTGCCTTGTACTGAGTATGAGCTCTACTCGTGCATCCAACTCCTAAAAACCAAGTTTGCCAAAGTGTCCACCATACATACCTACTAGCAATTTGCTATTCCAAGTAAATTTGACTTGCTTTTATTTTCTCTTCAAATTAAACTCTTACCAGTGTTATGCGAAATTCGGTCAGTAAAGCTCTCACGAACCGGAAGGCACACTTTATTTTTCCTGTTCTTAAAATTTGACATTGTGGTCTCTTATGTTGAGTTGTTATGCTTGCAAGTTGTAAGTTGGATTCTAGCCCAGCCATGCTGTCATGGGGCAAGCTTTCAACATTGCACTTCTTAATTGAGTTGATATCGTGATCTTTTGTTTATGGATGCCCGCAGTGTGAAATGAATTGGGAATCTTGTAGGGATCATGGAGTTTGTATATGTATTAGGGAAACGCCGGGCCGCCAATCTAAGCCATGCATAATTCATGGTGGAAATTTGCAGCATACCCATGGTGAACATTCGACGACGCATCTCACAATAAAAAGCTAAACAAAAGGCAAATAAAAGAGATGTCGAGGTGTTCATTGTCTGCTTGTCCTATCATTTTGGTGTGGGCTTGTTCCATGTCATCGGGCACGGAGGTACCCCATTGGCGGTTCTCAATGATATGCATATATTTACAATGACAAGAGCCTTGCTTGGGACTCTAAGTAAAGTAGCATGAGGTTTGGGTACTCGTATTCACGGGACACGAGGTCTTCAACTTATGATTTGTCAAGCATATGCATCATAATTGTTCTCGCATTAACTTTAACCATTCAAGATGCTTATGATGGGGGCAATGAGAGCTCAAAGCCGGTAAGTACCATAATTTTTGAAGGTTATAAAACTTGCAATCACTGCTTCCCTTTGCGAAGGGCCTTTCTTTTACTTTTATGTTGAGTCACCACCTTCTTTCTTTATGCACCATTAAGAGAGCATAGTTGTCATTCTTAGTGTGATATGCATTGTCCCAAAGTTCATTGATTGACTCATGATGATTGGTTTCACTTGTTCTTAAATTATTTGTATCTAGTCGCCCTCTTAAACTTGAAGGTGTCCTATGCATTTATGTTTTGCTCTCTTTGAAGGACAAGCTGAAAACCATTTGTATGTTTTTCCTTATGATTTGAACACACGTTTGACTTTCATTGTTTCATTTTCATGATCTTTTGTTTGTGTTCATTTGCATGTTTACAACATGGTTGCTAAGTTCTTATTGTCATGATTATATCTTTCATGCCCATGTTTTAAGTTCTATTGATCCCAGCTCATCAATGCTTGCATATATGATCAAGATTGTGTAGGTGCATGTCACCTCAAAAATTATTCTTTTGTTATCACTTACCTACTCGAGGACGAGCAGGAGTTAAGCTTGGGGATGCTTGATACGTCTCAAACGTATCTATAATTTTTGATGCTCCATGCTTGTTTTTACACCATTTGTATATTGTTTCGTTACACTTAGTGGCATTTTTATGCATTTTCCGGAACTAACCTATTAACAAGTGCCACAGTGCCAGTTTCCTGTTTTCTGCTGTTTTTGTGTTTCAGAAGTGATACACAGGAAATATTCTCGGAATTGGACGAAACAAGTTCCTGAAGTCTTATATCACGGGAAAGCTTCCAGACATCCGAAGAGCTGACGGAGGGGGGCCACGTGGGCCCCAGACACAGGGGCAGCGCGGCCACCCCCCTAGCCGCGCCAGCCCCGTGTGAGGGGGCGTGGTCCCTCCTCTGACATCGCCCCTTCGCCTATATATACCCCCTGACGAGAAAAACCTAAGTACCCGATCAGTTTTCCAGAACACATCGCGATCCGCCGCCGCCGTCGACCTGAAGATCGGGAGGGTCCAGAAGCTCTTCCCGGCACCCTGCCGGAGAGGGGAATCGCCACCAGAGGTCTTCTTCATCGCCATGCTTGCCTCCGGAGCGATGAGTGAGTAGTCTACCTTGGACTATGGGTCCATAGCAGTAGCTAGATGGTTGTCTTCTCCACCATGTGCTTCATGTTTAGATCTCATGAGCTGCCCTACATGATTGAGATCACCGTTATGTAATTCTATGATGTTGGTTTGTTGGGATCCGATGAATATTGGTGTTTATGATTAAGTTGCTGTACTGAATTATATCTTTTGTTATCTCTATGTTGTTTATGATCTTGCATGCTCTCCGTTGTTAGTAGCTATCTTGGCCGAGTAGTTGCTAGTGACTCCAAGAGGGGGTATTTATGCTCGATAGTGGGTTCATGTCTCTATTTCACCTGGGGGAGTGACAGAAACCTCTAAGGTGGTAGATGTGCTGTTGCTACTAGGGAGAAAACAACATTCATATGCTCAAGGGCATATGCTTTGTTTACATTACACACTTTGCTTAATGCAATTATCTGTTGTTCGCAACTTAATACTTTTGGGGTGTTCGGATTGATATCCCCGAGGGTGGATTATTAGTCATAGATGCAGTTGGATGGCGGTCTATGTATTTTGTTGTAATGCCCAGAGTAAATCTCATAGTGATCTTCTTGACATATCACGTTATCTTTATTCTATCAATTGCCCAACTGTAATTTGTTTACCCAGCATGTTATTCTATCTATGGAGAGACACCACTAGTGAACTGTGGACCCCGGTCCTATTTTAATCATATTGCAATCACCTGTTTACTTTTCCCGTACTGTTCACTTTACTCGCATACTATATTGTTTTCCACTCGATACGCTTATAATCTTTGTTTCAAGCAAACCGGTGAGATTGACAACCTCATCGCAAGTTGGGAACAAAGTACTTGGTTGTGTGTGTGCAGGTTCCATATCACCTTCAGTCGTCGCCGTCTCTCCTCTCCTGATCGATAAACCTTGGTATCTTAACTGAGGGAAAACTAGCCGCTACACTCATCATACCTTCCTCTTGGGGTTCCCAACGGGCTGGTCATCACCACGCACAAGGACTGTCTGCTTCACATCAACTTGGCACCAGCAGCTAATTTTCTGGGCGCCATCAACTAGTAGCAGTTTCCTAATCATAGACATGAGTTGTCGATTAATAATGAGGTTATGTCATTAGGAGAATGATGTGATGGACAGACCCAAATAAAGCAGAGCAATTAGATCGTGTCATTGTGTTCATCATTGCGAAGCTTTTTCCTATGTCAAGTATTGTATTCCTTAGACCATGAGATAATACAACTCCCTGGTATCGGAAGAAAGCTTTGAGGTCATCAAACGTCATCCTATGATAGGGTGATCATAAAGGTGTCTCTCAGGTGATCGGAAAGTACTTGTTGGGTTGTATGTATCGAGATGGAATTTGTCCCTCCTGAGTCGGAGAGATATACTTCGGGCCCACTCGGTAATCGATATCAACACCGCTTGCAAGCATGTGGTTAAGGAGTTAATCACAAAGTGATATCGGATTACGGAACGAGTAAAGTACTTGCTGTGAACAAGATTGAACTAGGTATGGCGATACTAACGATCGAATCTCGGGCAAGTAAAATATCGCGTGACTAAGGGAATACATATACGGGATTAATTGAATCCTGGCATCGTGGTTCATCCGATATGATCATCTATGAATATGTGGGAGTCAATATGGGTTTCCAGATCCCGCTGTTGATTATTGATAGAAGATCATGTCTGCATATTCTCGAACCCGTAGGGTCACACACTTAACGTGCATCGACGCTAGGATAGAATGGATAATTGGTTTATGAGTTTTTGGTCGGAGTCTCGGATGAGATCCAGGACATCACGAGAGGTTCCGGAATGGTCCGGAGAATAAGATTCATATAAAGGAAAGCAGTTTTTGGATTCCGGAATCGTTTCAGAGTTTATCGCTATTGTACTGGAAGGTTCTAGAAGGTTCTGGAGAGGGACCAACGTGGGCCCACTTGTTGGAGGCCTATGTGGGCCTAAGGGGAAGTGTCCTGGCCACTTTGGGCCAGGCGCACAAGGCCCCTAAGGCCCAGCCGGCCAGCCCTTAGGGGAAACCCTAAGGGAACCTTCCAGAAGGAGGGGGGGAACTTGCCCCCCACTCTTCCCCCTAGGCCGCCGCCCTAGGGCTTGGAGGAGGGGCCAAGGCAGCCGGCCAGCCCCCCATATAAGGAGGGGCTGGGGCGCAGCCTCCTCCCACTCCAACCCTAGCCGTCGGCCAACTGTTGCCCCTCCACCTCCCTCTCTCGCGACTGTGCGTAGACGAAGCCCTGCCGTAGAAACTCTCCACCATAAGCACCACGTCGTCGTGCTGCAGATTCAATCTATCTCTCCACCATACTTGCTGGACCAAGGAAGGAGGAGACGTCGCTGCACCGTACGTGTGCATCTCTCGGAGGCGCCGCCACTTGCGGCGTTGGATCGGATCGGATCGCGGGGAGGAGAAGGCTAGTACGACTACATCATCCACGTTCTGTTGAACGTTTCCGCTGTGCGATTTCTTCAAGGGTATGAAGATCTCATCTACCTCTCTCGTTGATTACATCTCCTAGATTAGATCTTGGCTTTCTTGTTCGCATCCGTAGGAAATTTTTTGATTTACTATGTTGTGAAACCCTTCAGTGGTATCAGAGCTAGATCTATGCGTAGATGTGTTTCACGGGTAGAACACAACATGCTTGTTGTGGGCGTTGATGTTTTCTGTTGCAAACCTCTTTGTTGTGTATTTCTTATGGCGCGGCATAGTGAGATCAAAGCGGTCCAAGCCAACTTTACGCGACCTCATTCGCGAGACCGGCTCCGCACTTGACGTGTGGCTTGTTCCACACATGCGGCTGGTGGATGCCAGTTTCTCTCACTATAGTAGTCATGAGATTTATAACGGATGTTAGCAACCATAATATCACCGTTGTGGCTTCTCGTAGGTAAGAATCGTTCTTAGCTTGTTACTCCCATAAGCCACGTAAAACATGCAACAACAAAGTAGAGGCGTCTAACTTGTTTTTGCAGGGAGTGTTTTGTGATATGGTATGGCCACAAGATGTGATGTGATATATGTGATGTATGCGATGATCATGTTTTGTAATATTTCACGACTTGCATGTCGATGAGTTCACAACCGGCAGGAGCCATATGGTTGTCTTTATAATTGTGTATGACGTGCGTGTCAACTTCTTATACGCCATGTAATAGCTTTACTTTATCGCTAAGTAGTTAGCAATAGTTGTAGTTGCTATTCGTGGTGGAGGCAATCATGGTGGAGTGATGGAGATCATGCCGGCGCGCACAAGATGGAGATCATTGCGCGGAGATTGGCTATACCATGTCACATAAAATTATATGCATGTGATGTTTATCCTTTTATGTATCTTATTATGCTTTGATCGCGGCGGTAGCATTATAAGATGATTCCTCACTTAAAGATCAAGATAAAATTGTGTTCTCCCCTCGTATGCGCCATTGCGAAAGTTCGTCGTGTTCAAGCATCTCGTGATGATCGGGTGCTATAAACTCTACGTTCACATACAACGGGTGCAAGCCAGTATTTGCACATGCGGAGATACTTGGGTTTGACTTGACGAGCCTAGCATGTAGAGACATGGTCTCGGAACACACGGACCGAAAGGTCAAGCATGAGTCATATGGATGATATGATCAACATGTTGATGTTCACCATTAAAGCTACATCATTCACGTGATGATCGGTCTCGGTGTAGTGAATTTGGATCATGCTTCACTAAACAACTTTGAGGGATATTGAATTTAGTGGGAGTTCATTAGTAATTTGATTAACTTGAACTAATTATCTTGAACTAAATCTTGTTGTATTTGCATAAGTCGTTGTAGTCTTTGGCACCGTTTCCCACCGACACTTAGCTTAATTGAGTTAAAAGAACTATAGAATTCTGGATAAACACTTTTCGGACTAGTGCCGATTAATTAAAGTGTTAAGATCAAAGATTAAGTCCTATTGCAAACTTTAGCAAACCTTGCTTGCTCCATGCGATTTAATAAGTTGTATTAATCTAAGAGCAACAATTCAAGTTTATCATCTAAGATCATGTTTGCCTCCATGAGAAATTGATCTTCAAAATTGTTTGAGAATCAAAGTGATCATCGAGCTGAAAGAATTGTTTCAGAAACAAACAAGAAGTAAAATATATTTGATATCTAAAACTTTGATTGTTTGCAAAATGATGAAGTATAATTTAGTAGAAGAACATATGCTCATATTGTATGAATATATGCGAAGATTGAAGGCGCTGGGCGTCCAGATCACCCAACAGTTTGGGAACTAATATTATACTTGCACTCATCCTTATGAGCTATTTCATCATGAAAGTTGTCATGATAGGATGAATGAAAAGGTATCGGCTAAATTGTTTTGCTATACCAAAAGAATGCTAAAGAATGGAATCTAGAAGAACACCAATTATATGATGATGGTGATCCACCTCAATGTGCAAAGTCCAAGGCCATTAGTATTTGACTAACATCCTTTGGACCATGTGTCAAATTCTTGAAGGCACTATTGATGTTGATAGATTCTTCTAAAAAGAGAGGAAATGCTAAATAGGATCTGCAAAATTATTTGGTAGAAAAAGGAAAAGACTGGAATTGTCCAGCTCAGGTATATAAATGATATACATGTTATAGATGAATTCTTTTGCTCATTAACAATGTAATTCTTGGGTATTCGATACTGATTTGTTGGTATGAAATGTCATACAAAGCAACACAATACAAGAAGTACAATGGCCTAAGTAACTAGTAAAAGAATATGGTAATGATGCATGTCGAGATACAAATAAAAGTGTTATTGTGCTTCTCGTCGGCATAAAACCTAGCCTTCTAGATATGTTAAAAACTTAATAATTGTTATTTTGTTCTAGTATTATGAGAGCAATGGTTGTTCAAATTATTACCGTCTTCCATAATCGATGGATAGATTATTATTATCTTGTTGGTGAAATAGACATTTATAACACTAATGCTAAAGGTCGCAAGACAAAACAAATTTCACTTATATGTGACACCGCCGTTTAAGTCATATTGGAAACAAAACATGAAAGAAATTCTATATTGATAGATTTTTGAGTCATTTGATTTTGAATTGATTGACGCTTGTGAGACTTTTCCTAAAGATGATTAAACTCCGTTCATTGGCCATAGAAAGAACAAGCGACTAACTACATGGAGATCGTACATGTTGATGTATGTAGTTCATATGTGAAGTCGAGCGTGGTGTATTTTCTATTTCATCAAATGACTCGAATAGATGTACGGTATATCTACTTGATGAGATAGAAGTATGAAATTGTTCAATTTATGAAGTGAAAATTGTTGTAACAAGAATATTCAAGTTGTATGATTAGATCATAAAGAAGAATATTTGAGTTACAAGTTTAGCAAACATCTAAGAGTTAGAGGAATTGTTCCACAAACTTGCATCATGATAAACACCATAGGAGTATGTAGTTTTCGATGGATGTAATCAAACCTTGTTTGACATGGTTAGATCAATGATGAAATAAACTACCAATATAATTTGTGGATTATGCTTTAGAGACTACCGCTTTTCACTGAATAGAGTGCCATCATAATCTGCCGAAATGACACCATACAAGTTATAGTTGTCTTTTCTTGAATTTTGGTATGCAAGGCATATATGTAAAATGTTTACAACCAAAATCGGATTAGTAAGTCTTTGTAGGTTATCCCAAAGAATGTCGATGGGTATTCATTCTATTATGAACCCAAACACATAGTGATTGTCACTAAAAGAAGTGAATTTCTTATGAAGGAGTTTCTCGCGAAAGGTTTAAGTGGGAGGAAGATAGAACTTGATGAGGTTGTTGAATCTGAGCAAGATGATCAAAGTAGCGCAGCACCAGAAAATGTTCTGGAAGCGGCAACTACATTCATAGCTCACGCGTCTACAATATGTTGTAGTCACGACATCGAAGTTCCTATTTAACCAAGTTGGTCGTAATCAAATAGTAAGATTTGAGGATGAGATATTATTAGATAATAGTAACCATCAATATACAAAGAAGCAGTGATGGGCCCTGACTTCGTCATATGGGTTATTCTAGCAACAATTACATATTGAGATATGATAATTGAATAAACGAAACAACGTTCCTCTACCGGAATGCACACCTAGGACGTGTACCAGACACGACCCAATGGGTTTTGTTGATTCAAAGGTTGCTAGATATGTATGCAAACTTCAATGGTAGAAGTAAGCATAGCGGAGTTAGAATCTTCAATGATGAAAATGTTAAAGAGTTTAATTTCATCAAGATATTTGAAGATGCTTGTATTTACAAGAAATTAAGTGGGAGCGCTAAGACATATTTCTAATGCTTTATGTACATGACATATCGTTTATTGGAAATTGTGTATTTTTCTTGATATTGATAAGTTTTCATTAAAATTAGATTTTTGATGAAAGACTTAGGTAAAACCAGAATATTAAGCATCAATGTCTATACAGATAGATTGAGGTACTAATATAGTTTTGCCAGAGTACATAGATGAAATATTGAAGTCGTTCAATATGGAAACAATAAGAACGGTTCTTGTTGCATGGAAGAGGTTGGAGCAAGAATTAAGTGTTTTGACACTCGATAAGTGAAACCGCAAGAATGATTTTATCAATCTTGTATACCATGATATGTATATTCAGATATGTCCGATGCTCTAAAGGTTACGAGCATTCATATGATGATTGTTGGACAATAGTAAAAATATTCTTATGTACTTTCGAAGAAGTAAGAATATATTCTGTATGCAGAAGTGACAAATGGTTCATTGCAATGTGTTACATTGGCTTTGTCATAAATACAGGTAAAATTTTATCTCAATTTTAGACTATTTGTTTTGAGTTATAAGGTGGCACAATAAGATGGAAGAAAGTTCCATGATGACTTAGATGAGTTCCAATGTTAACATTGTGGCGGACACTGCAACGAGAGCAAAGTATATAATCGCTTTAGAAGCGGAAGAGAACTAGGTGTAGTTCCAAGTGTGCTAGTACTATATAGTTCTATTGTATGACAATAGTGACAACATAGTCTCGGCCAAGAAACAAAGGTCTCACCAAAAGACCAAGTTTATACAATGCCATCTCATATAAGTTGAGTAATGCGTGATGACGCAAAAGATATGCAAATACAAACAGACCTGAAAGTGTCAGACCCGTAGATATGGTTTACCACATGCAAAGCGTATGAGTAACACCGGAATGTCATAGGTGTTGAATGCGCAAGTATTGACTAGATTATTGACTCTAGTGCAAGTGGGAGACTGAAGGAAATATGCCCTAGATGCAATAATAATATTGTTATTATCATATTTCTTCTTCATGATAATGTTTATATTCCATGCTAGAATTGTATTAAGCGGAAACATTAATACTTGTGTGGTTTATGAACAACACCGTGTCCCTAGTATGCCTCTACTAGACTAGCTCATTGATTAATGATGGTTAAGGTTTCCTAATCATAGACATGAGTTGTCGATTAATAATGAGGTCATGTCATTAGGAGAATGATGTGATGGACATACCCAAATAAAGCAGAGCAATTAGATCGTGTCATTGTGTTCATCTTTGCGAAGCTTTTTCCTATGTCAAGTATTGTATTCCTTAGACCATGAGATAATACAACTCCCTGGTATCGGAAGAAAGCTTTGAGGTCATCAAACGTCATCCTATGATAGGGTGATCATAAAGGTGTCTCTCAGGTGATCGGAAAGTACTTGTTGGGTTGTATGTATCGATATGGAATTTGTCCCTCCCGAGTCGGAGAGATATACTTTGGGCCCACTCGGTAATCGATATCAACACCGCTTGCAAGCATGTGGTTAAGGAGTTAATCACAAAGTGATATCGGATTACGGAACGAGTAAAGTACTTGCTGTGAACAAGATTGAACTAGGTATGACGATACTAACGATCGAATCTCGGGCAAGTAAAATATCGCATGACTAAGGGAATACATATATGGGATTAATTGAATCCTGGCATCGTGGTTCATCCGATATGATCATCGATGAATATGTGGGAGTCAATATGGGTTTCCAGATCCCGCTGTTGATTATTGATAGAAGATCATGTCTGCATATTCTCGAACCCGTAGGGTCACACACTTAACGTGCATCGACGCTAGGATAGAATGGATAATTGGTTTATGAGTTTTTGGTCGGAGTCTCAGATGAGATCCAGGACATCACGAGAGGTTCCGGAATGGTCCGGAGAATAAGATTCATATAAAGGAAAGCAGTTTTTGGATTCCGGAATCGTTTCGGAGTTTATCGGTATTGTACCGGAAGGTTCTAGAAGGTTCCGGAGAGGGACCAACATGGGCCCACTTGTCGGAGGCCTATGTGGGCCTAAGGGGAAGTGTCCTGGCCACTTTGGGCCAGGCGCACAAGGCCCCTAAGGCCCAGCCGGCCAGCCCTTAGGGGAAACCCTAAGGGAACCTTCCAGAAGGAGGGGGGAAACTTGCCCCCCCCCCAGTCTTCCCCCTAGGACGCCGCCCTAGGGCTTGGAGGAGGGGCCAAGGCAGTCGTCCAGCCCCCCATATAAGGAGGGGCTGGGGCGCAGCCTCCTCCCACTCCAACCCTAGCCGCCGGCCCACTGCTGCCCCTCCACCTCCCTCTCTCGCGATTGTGCGTAGGCGAAGCCCTGCCGCAGAAACTCTCCACCATAAGCACCACGCCGTCGTGCTGCAGATCCAATCTATCTCTCCACCATACTTGCTGGAGCAAGGAAGGAGGAGACGTCGCTGCACCGTACGTGTGCATCTCTCGGAGGCGCCGCCACTTGCGGCGTTGGATCGGATCGGATCGGATCGCGGGGAGGAGAAGGCTAGTACGACTACATCATCCACGTTCTGTTGAACGTTTCCGCTGTGCGATTTCTTCAAGGGTATGAAGATCTCATCTACCTCTCTCGTTGATTACATCTCCTAGATTAGATCTTGGCTTTCTTGTTCGCATCCGTAGGAAATTTTTTGATTTACTATGCTGCGAAACCCTTCACTCTAAACATGGGCATAAAAGATATAATTCTAACAACAGAACTTAGCAACCATGTTACAACATGAAAAGCAACACAAACAAAAGATCATGAATAATAATGCATTGAAAGTTATTTGTTTGTGTTAAGCATAGAGAAAACATAGCAAAGTGGTATTCAGGTTGTCCTTCATGGAATAGCAAAACATAAATGCATAGGACACCTTCAAAGTTCAAAGGGTGACTAGATACAAGTAATTTGAGAACAAGCAATACCATAATCATGAATCAATCAATAATAAATATTGGGACTATGCACATTATACTCAGAATGACAACTATGCTCTCTTAATTGCTGCATAAGGATAGAAGATGAAGACTCAACATAAAAGTAAAAGAAAGGCCCTTCGCAGAGGGAAGTAGGGATTTCAAGTTTTATAAAGCTTCCAAAAATTATGGTACTTATTAGCTTTGAACTCTCATTGCCCCTATCATTGGCATCTTGAATGTTTAAGGTTAATGTGAGAACAAATATGAGTTATATGCTTGACAAATCATAAGTCAAAAATCTCATGTCCCTTGAATACGAGTACCTACACCGCATGCTACTCGACTAAGGTCCCAAGTAAGTTCTTGTCATTGTAAGCATACATGTATCATCGAGAACGCCAATGGGGTACCTCCTGCCCAATGATATGGAAGCTTTCCCATATCAAAATGATAATACAAACAGACAATGAACACCTCGACATTTCTTTTATTTACCATCGGATATAGCTTTTTATTATGAGATACGTCGTCGAATGTCCACTATGGTTATGCTGTAAATTTCCACCATGAATGATGCATGGTTTAGATTAGCGGCCCAGGCGTTTCTCTAACACATATACAAACTCCATGAGCTCACAAGTTTCCAACTTATTTCACACCGCTAGGCATCCATAAACAAAAGATCATGATATCAATTAAGTAGGAATAAGTGCAATGTTGAAAACGTGCCCCATGAAAGCATGGCTATGCTAACTCTCAACTCACAATTTGCAAGCATATAAACTTCATAAGATAGTCACAATGGTCAAGTTTATTAAGTGCAAGAAAATAAAATGTGCCATAAAGTTCATGAGAGCTTTACTACTAATTTTCTCAACAAAAATTTAATTTGGAAGATAGATAAAAGCATGATAAATATACTTGGAGTAGCAATAATGCTAATAGGTAGATATAGTGGACACATTGGCAAACTTTGGTTTTTTGGGAGTTGGATACATGAGTAGAGCTCATACTCAGTACATGTGAAGGCTAGCAAGAGACTGGGAGCGACCAACTAAGAGAGCAATAACGGTCATAATCATGCATAGCGACAAAACATTATTAATCAAAGCATAAAGTGATATTACAAGTCAAAAACAAAATGATCATAGAGGCTTGAGGTGACTGGTTCATAGTCATAACATGGTGTAAGCATGCGCCAAGTCAACCCAAATAAAGCATCAAAGGAGAATACCACAATATTATGCTTTTGTATGATAAAAACAATGCATGATTCTTTCAATGGCACAATAAGCACTCTCAGTCATTTGAGACAAGTCATGCTACAACAATAACTACGAAGCATATAATCAAAATAATATCTAACATGACATGCTAAAGCCTAAGCCACAATCTGAACAAGCTTCCTTTTGCATCACTATAAGCATGAAATATTTTACTCTTCTTCAACACCAATCAACTTATTTGAAACAACTCTCAAAGATAAAAATCAACAAAGACCAGAGGGCTAAACACACCTAACTTAAAAGAACTAAAAAGTTTTGAACAAAACAAAGGGTGAAAAACAAAAGCTAAACACAGTACTAGCAAAAGAGAACACTTGCAGAACAATAAGAGTGAAAACTAGAATGTTCTAGCAATGAAAACGGAGCGTGTCTCTCTCCAAAACAAACATGCTGGGATCCAACAATATACTATAGCAAACAAAACAAAACAAAACTGAAAACAACTGGCGCTCCAAGAATAACACATAGTATATGAAGCGATAAAAATATAGTGCCTTGAAAGATGACCTGATATTTTTGTTGATGAAGACGGGGATGCCTTGGGCATACCCAAGCTTTGACGCTTGAACTTCTTGGATATTTCTTGGGGTGACATGGGCATACCCAAGCTTGAGATTTTGTCTATCCTTCATCTCATCACATCATTCTCCTTTCCCTACACTTGAAAACTTCCTTCATACAAAACTTCACACAATTCTTATTAGCAACATTAGTGTATGCAAGATAGTAGATCCACTTTTGGTTCAGTTTCAACTCAAGAAAAAGATTCATTAAAACATTAGCTACTGTAGCAACTTCTTTTAAAAGCTCTTCCGATCAAAAGAACTAAAAAAGTAAGAGATGAAGAGGCAAATGCAAATAGCGGCAGAAATCTGTCAAAACAGAACAGTAGGTAAAGATCGATTTTTTCAAAAATCTTCTGTTGCTTAAATCGAAAAGTGCAAAACTAACAAAAGTTAGATAATAACATGGGTCATGCGTGCACAAAAATTTTCAGATCGAAATACTTTTCTGAGATTTATCACGATTTTTTAACAGCGAAGCGCAGAAATCTATTTCTAGACAACAACTTCCCCAAATTTTACCTTCCTCCCCATTAGAGGCTACTCTTGGCATAAAAACAAAATAAAAAGGATAAGGAGAGGTTGTTACGGAGGTAACAACTTCCAAGACTCAAAGAAACAAAAATAAACTAAAAGCAAAAATATAATGGGTTGTCTCCCAAAAGCTCTTTCTTTATAGCCATTAAGATAGGATTTGTGATTTTAAAAGATGCTCATGTAAGAAATAAGAGTTGAAACAAAAGAGAGCATCAAAAAGCAAATACAAAACACTTTTAATTCTAACCCACTTCCTATGAAAAAGAATCTTGTAAAGAAACAAGTCATGAAAGCACAAAGCAACAAGCATATAAAAGCAAAATAAGTGCAACTTCAAGATTTTCAGTATAAAGAGGGGAAACTTAATATTATTAAGGTGCACAAAACTATGTTTCCTTCTCTCATAATAACTTTTAGTAACATCCTGAATAAAATTAACAATATAACTATCACATAAAACATTCTTATCATGAGCCACATGCATAAAATAATTATTACTCTCCACATATGCATAGTCATTCTTATTAATTGTAGTGGGAGCAAATTCAACAAAATAGCTATCATTATTATTCTCATCACCATAGTCATCAAATATAGGAGGCATATTGTAATCATAATTAATTTTCTCCTCAATAGTAGGTGGACTGAAAATATCATATTCATCATTGTAATCATCATATATTGGAGGTATAGTATCATCATAAGCAATAGAATAGCTATCTTCCAAAGTGTGTTCATTTGTAAACATATCATCATTGGAAGGAACATGGATAGTACTAATAGTACAGCAATTATTAATATCATCATTTTCAGAATTGGTACCCAAGAGATTTTCAATATCAATAGTGTACTTTTCCCAATCATGATCACTACTATAGGTAAGAGGCATAGGATCATCATCAAGTTCAGACTCATCAGCAAAAACTATAATAGGAGCAACATGCTTAGGGGAAGATACCGTTTCCTCTCTCCTTTTACTCATCCTCTTCTTATTTTTCATCCCCTCTTTAAGAGGGAGAGGCTTGAAAGGAATCTTCTCCACATACCCTGGTTTATTGTCAGAAACAATAGAAGAAACTTTGGAGGATTCCTCCTTTTCATTAATAAGAACAAAACACATATTAGTCCTGTCATATTTTGGTAAAGTCTCATCTTTTATAATATTTTGTATGTAAGTATTTGTGTGGCAATTATCAACACAATAAAGATGACAACCATGCAGGACGCTATTCACATCAAAAGCACTCATATCTACCAAAGAAGTTTTTCTTGATAACTCTTCACACCCCAAAAATAATGTAAGTTCATCATGCTGATTAGGAGTGATCATGTCATCACAATACAAACTTGCAGTACTCGTTGGATTAGAAAGGCTATTATCATAGCCTGAGCATTAAAAATTGAAATGGCCCACTTTATAGCAAAGTTCACAAATAAAAGGATAGAGGGCATAATTTTTTTCACCAAGATCATTTAGAGCCCTGTCCCACATTCTAGTTTTTTCATTCATGTGGTGGATACAATATTATTCTTTGATTGGATTCTTTCCACAAGGTCTAAGTGCTCCACAAAAATTAACATGCTTATAAGAAATAGTACTTTCACAAGTTTGAGCATGTTTATTGCAATTATTAATAACAATTTCACTTTCCATGCAAGTGTCTTTTAAAGGTTCATGATACATCTCCCAATTTTCTATAGGAACATTAATATGAGAAGCAAAGGCTCTACAGTAATCAACAATAATTTGAGGATCAAGACCATATTTAGCACTAAGCTCTTGAAAATCAGCAGTTTCAGCGTAAGACTTAATGCAATCATACTCATAGTTTATACCTGATTCTTTACCTTTGTCGTTATCCCAATCTTCGGTATTGCTTTGAATTGCTTCAAGAAGATACCACTTAGCTGCAACCTCCTTACTTGTGAAAGATCCCTCTAAACAGGCATCTAGATAGTCCTTGTAAGGTCCTGAAAGCCTTGCATAAAAATTATTAATAACAATATTACTGGAGAGCTCATGAATGGCACATTTGAGAATTAGTGACTTCAATATCCCCCACACTTGGGCAATACTTTCTCCATCATAAGGATGAAAATTATAAATATAATTCCTATCTTTATGAATCTCACTCGGAGGATAGACTTTAGAATAAAAGAGAGGTACAATTTCCTCCCAGCCCATAGATCGGCCATTCTTCAGCATCTTATACCATTCCGCAGCTCTGCCCTTTAGTGATAACGAGAATAGCTTCCTCTTAACTTGGTCCATTGAAATACCTGCACACTTGAACAACTCGCATAATTCATGTATAAAGAGTAAATGATCACCAGGATGGATAGTTCCATCTCCAAAATAGCAGTTATTCAAAACACGTTCAACAATTTTCATAGGTATTTTAAAAGGGATACTTTCAGTATGTGGATCACAAGCATCATTAGAATTATCACATATGGGAGATAAAGTATCATCAAAGCAAATTTTCTCCTCTAAAGCTGGGGAACTAAAAAGATCATAAAAACTAGCTTCCCCAAGCTTAAACTTTTCCATAGCATTAGCAATAATGGTGTTCAAAGAATTCATACTAATAACATTGCTATTAGCATGCAAATAAAGTTCCATAGATTTTTTAATTTTATCTTCAAACACTTCATGTCCTAACTCAAGATAAATACTGTAAAGCTCTCTAATTTTGTTGTTGTTTTCCATTAAGCCTAACTAGTGAAAATAAAAACAAGAAACAAAAAGATATAATTGCAGAATCTAAAGGAAATAACTTCGAGCACTCACACACCAGCGATAGTACTAGAAGGTATCTTAGTAGCCAGAGGATGTGAGTACCTTTTACCTTACCTCACCGGCAACAGCGCCAGAAAAGAGCTTGATGTCTACGCACGCTTCTATTCTTGTAGACAGTGTTGGGCCTCCAAGTGCAGAGGTTTGTAGAACAGCAGCATGTTTCCCTTAGGTGAATCACCCAAGGTTTATCGAACTTAGCGAGGTAGAGGTCAAAGATATCCCTCTCAAGCAACCCTGCAATTAAGATACAAGAAGTCTCTTGTGTCCCCAACACACCCAATACACTTGTCAGGTGTATAGGTGCACTAGTTCGGCGAAGAGATAGTGAAATACAAGTAATATGCAAGCAAACATGTAGCAGAACTGGTTGTAAATGGTGTTTCAATGCTTAGAAACAAGGCCTAGGGATCATACTTTCACTAGTGGACACTCTCACCAATGATATCATAATTGAACACATAAATATATTTTCTTCACTATGCTACCCCGAACTGTTATCCATTGGATAATGAACACCAATTCACTGTGTAGGGCTATAAAAGCACTCCTTAAAGTTCGCATTCCCCATCTAGATTACCCCACACTATCACCTTGAGCGCACTAGATGGTTCCAGACAAACACCACAATTTCATAGAGACATCCAACTCAAATTATAACTCATGATAAGTATTACTGTAATCTTTAGCCTAAGAGCCACACACAATACGCACACTGTCACCTTCACATCATGGGACAAGGTGTCTCCGGAGATCACATTAATAAAATCACTTGTGTAGCATAATAGATGAAGAGTAACATCTACTTATTCAACTATATTACAAAGCTCATGATCACATAAAGATCACACCATGGGAGAGAGAGATAAACCACATAGCTATCGGTAGAGCCCTCAGCCTCGGGGAGAACTACTCCCTCCTCATCATGGGAGTCAGCAATGGCGACGAAGATGGCGGTGGAGTCGATGGAGATGGCTCCGGGGTTAATTCCCCGTCTCGGCAGGGTGCCAGAACAGAGACTTCTGTCCCCCGAAATTAGTCTTCGATGGTGGTGGCACTGCGGAACTTTTCGTGGAAGGGTGCCTTGACGATTTAGGGTTTTCGCGTCGGGGGCAATTTATAGGCGGGAGAGCGAGGTCGGTGGACGCCCGAGGGGCCCACACCACGGCCAGGCGTGGCCAGGGGGCACGCCACCACATGGTGTGGCTGCCTCGGTGCCCTCCTCCGTCTCTTCTTTGGACTCCGTGTACATGACAGCAAAATAGGGACTTCGGGATTCGTTTCGTCCAATTCTGAGAATATTTTTTGTACAACTTTTTTGAAATACAAAAATAGCAGAAAATAGGAACTGGCACTGTGGCATCTTGTTAATAGGTTAGTTCCAGAAAATGCATTAAAATGCCACAAAGTGTAAACAAAACATAAAGCAATTGGTGTAAAACAAGCATGAAACATCAAAAATTATAGATACGTTTGCAATGTATCAGCGGCTTTATTGCAGTGAAGGCGAGCTTGGAGGTTGTATTGAGTGTAGGCAGCAAAGGATAGAGACCACCATAGCAGGGACCTCTAAACAGAATTCTCCAGGTCTTTATGTCCTTGGTCAAAAAGAAGAAAGGATGAAACTCAATAAAGACATGATTATCAAGAGTGAAATCGATGAACGGAAAGAAGATTTTTCGATGCACTAGGGACATGTAGAATATTTTTAAGATCAAAGGAACCAAGAGGATGTGACAATTTTGAATGACCAATGTGGCTAATGTGCATACTTGTACTTTCAGCCGTGCGAACACGGTCATGCCCGATGTACTTCTCATGCGTCGAGAGCTTGTTCAGCTCTCTTGTGTTGTGGTCAGTAGCACCCGTCTTGGTGTACCAATTTGTGTCTACTCCATAGGATGTAAGATGTGCACTCTTGTCGCCTTTGTGACCACGATCACGATCAGAATCATCATCGTCTCCATGGTGCCACCAGCAGTACTTTGTAGAATGCACATGGATGTTGCAGATTTGGCATGTGGTGTTCACATAAGGCATCGGAGTACGGTCAGGACGACGGCGTCCCTTGCCACCATCCTGGCGGTGGTCATCATCGCGTCGATGGGGGTGATCCTCACGGTCTCCCCCTGAACGTGTGTCATCACGACAGTCTTGGCGGTACCCACCGCCTCCTCCTCCTCGGTAGTCCTGGCATCCTTGCTCGGGACGGCCGCGATCAGGGCTGTAGCCTTGTGGACTGTAGTCGCGGTCATACTCCTGACCACGACGGGCGACATTTTCTGAAGAGGTGAAGCCCTCTTGGGCCCCACCAGGGCCATTGCGCATGTCGTAGGAGCCGAGTTGCCCGAAGAATTCATCGAGCGTCATGTCAGGCTTGCCATTGATGTTCGTGATGAGAGAGTTGTAGTGGTCCTTGTAAAGTCCACGGAGAAGATACCCAACCAGCTCATCTTCATCAAGAGGCTTGCCAACTGCTTCTAATTCAGAGGCAAACCCCTTCATCTTGGTGAAGTAGTCATCGGCGCTCATGGCCAGCTTCTTGGTGTCGTTGAGTTGGCTCTGAAGATGCTGAACCTTGGAGCGAGCTATAGTATTGAACATGCCGTCAATAGTAGACCAAGCCTCAGTGGTGGATTCCACGCCAAGGACATGGGAAAGAATATCAGGTGACAAAGAGTTGAGAAGAAATTTCAGAACCAGTTGATCTCATTCAATCCATGCAACATAGGCCGGGTTCTCCATCTCGACCTTTTATTCCCTTCTCATCTTCAAGATCCATAGTCTCGCACGGTGCACAGTCAGTACCATCAAGAAGGCCCATGCCACGCGCTCCACGAAACACAGGAAGGACAAACGCCTTCCATGCAAGATGGTTGGTACGGTTGAGGGTTTGCGTAGGGGGGTGTCCAGAGAGCAGTCAGTGTCAATGATGACGAGGAAGAAGACGATGAGGAGCTCATGATGTCGTGAGAGCAGCGGCGACTGGAGAATTACAGCGGCAGCGATGGTCATAGTAGATCGTGTCATCGTAGTCGTGGAGGCAGCAGCGGCTGGAGATTCACAGCGGCGGCGGCGGCGTTCGTAGTAGGTCGTTGTCGTATGATACGCCTCCAACGTATCTATAATTTTTGATGCTCCATGCTTGTTTTTACACCATTTGTCTAATGTTTCGTTTAACTTCGTGGCACTTTTATGCATTTTCCGGAACTAACCTACTAACAAGTTGCCACAGTGCCAGTTCCCTGTTTTCTGCTGTTTTTGTGTTTCAGAAGTGATACACAGGAAATATTCTCGGAATTAGAAGAAACAAGTTCCTGAAGTCTTATTTTACCCGGAAGCTTCCAGAGATCCGAAGGAGAGTAGGAGGGGGGCCACCAGGGGCCCACACGCCAGGCCGGCGTGGCCAGCCCCTGGCCCGCGCCAGCCAGGCGTGAGGCCGCCTGGCCCCTCCGCTGACATCGCCCCTTCGCCTATAAAGACCTCCCGACGGAAAAACCTAAGTACCCGATCACTTTTCCAGAACACATCGCGATCCGCCACGGCCATCGACCCGAAGATCGGGAGGGTCCAGAAGCTCTTCCCGGCACCCTGCCGGAGAGGGGAATCGCCACCGGAGGTCTTCTTCATCACCATGCTTGCCTCCAGAGCGATGAGTGAGTACTCTACCTTGGACTATGGGTCCATAGCAGTATCTAGATGGTTGTCTTCTCAACCATGTTCTTCATGTCTAGATCTCATGAGCTGCCCTACATGATTGAGATCACCGTTATGTAATTCTACATGTTTGGTTTGTTGGGATCCGATGAATATTGGTGTTTATGATTGAGTTGCTGTACTGAAATATATCTTATGTTATCTCTATGTTGTTTATGATCTTGCATGCTCTCCGTTGTTAGTAGCTATCTTGGCCGAGTAGTTGCTAGTGACTCCAAGAGGGGGTATTTATGCTCGATAGTGGGTTCATGCCTCTATTTAACCTGGGGGAGTGACAGAAACCTCTAAGGTTGTAGATGTGTTGTTGCTACTAGGGAGAAAACAACATTCATATGCTCGAGGGCATATGCTTTGTTTACATTACACACTTTGCTTAATGCAATTATCTGTTGTTCGCAACTTAATACTTGTGGAGTTCTCGGATTGATTCGCCACAAGTGGATTATTAGTCATAGATGCAGTTGGATGGCGGTCTATGTATTTTGTTGTAATGCCTAGAGTAAATCTCATAGTGATCTTCTTGACATATCACGTTTATCTTTATTCTATCAATTGCCCAACTGTAATTTGTTTACCCAACATGTGTTATTTATCTTATGGAGAGACACCACTAGTGAACTGTGGACCCCGGTCCTATTTCCATCATATTGCTATCACCTGTTTACTTTACTCGCACTATTTACTTTACTCGCATACTCTATTGTTTTCCACTCGATACGCTCATAACCTTTGTTTCAAGCAAACTGGTGAGATTGACAACCTCATCGCAAGTTGGGAACAAAGTACTTGGTTGTGTGTGTGCAGGTTCCGCGTTGCAGCTAGCAAGCAAAGCTTGGACGAGGCGCCATATATAAATTGTCCGAAGCTGTCGCAAACTAGCAAGCATCACCTTCAGTCGTTTGTCTCTCCTCTCCAAGAACGATTAAACCTTGGTTTCTTAACTGAGGGAAAACTAGCTGCTATACTCATCATACCTTCCTCTTGGGGTTCCCAACGGGCTGGTCATGCACCACGCACAAGGACCGTCTGCTACACGTCAACTTGGCACCAACAGCTTCTTTTCTGGCGCCGTTGCCGGGGAGGAAGTAGAAGACTTCTGTGAGGGGAGTTTTCGCACGCACATCCTTTACTTTGTTATTATTTTGCTTTACTTTATTTATTTTACCTGCATCGTTTTATATCAAAAACCCAAAAAAATTAGAATCCTTGGTAGTTGTTATTTCTTTACTTTAGTTTATCATGTTGATCCCTAAGTACGTTCTGGAGAACCTCTCAATAGGTAGTGGTTCTATCATTGGAAAAAGTAACATTGAGGAGTTCTTTAATCACATTAGTATGCATAAGGAAGTTGAGGAAAAATCTTTGGTTGAGCTAGCTCCTAGTATTGAAGTTGCTTCTGCTTATTTGATTCACATGTTGGAAACTAGGTTTGCTAGTCTTAATCCTTTTATGCAATACATGTTCCTTAAGCTTCATGAAATTGAAGATCCTGAAAAGAAAGCTTTTATTTTGGAAGCTTTGCACTTAGAATTTAAAGATGTTGTTATTGAAGCTAGAAAGTTCTTAAACGTTTTAATAAACTCGGTTCACCTATAAAGGTTATTAGTACAAATGATGAAGGAGCCGAAATACCTATACCTAGCAAGCTCTTGGGATTGTGTGAAGCTTTCGAAAATAATTTTGACTGGATCTGTCCCAAAAATCTTTTTTGTGATTTGAGTGAACCAAAGCGTGATCACAAAGGGTCTTCTAAAACTTATGTGGATGAAATACAATGCCTTATTGACAAGACCTCTGCAGTTGATCTTAATGCTTCATCACTTGATGTTACTTGATTCGCAATTTTCTGCGCCTAGCTCAAAGGCGTTAAAGAAAAGCACTCTTGGGAGATAACCCAATGTTTTATTTTCAGTACTTTTTCTTTTATTTGAGTCTTGGAAGTCATTACTACTGTAATGACCGCTCCTTATCTTGTTTATTTTGTTTTTGTGCCAAGAGAAGCCTCTAATTTGAGTGAGGTAAGATTTGGGGATGTTGCTGTCCTGAAACTGTTTTCGGTGCTGCACCATAAAAATTAGTATAAATTCTCTGTATATCTTTTGGACCTGCGATTGCTTGTGCATATGCCCCAGGTTATATCCAAACTTTCGTTAGTTCAACACTTTTTGATTTGAGCAACAGAAAACCCCTCAAAAATTCGACCTTTATCAGCTGTTCAGTTTTGACAGATTTCTGCCAATATTTGTGTTTGCCACTTTATCGCTTTCTTTTGAGTTCTTTTGATCATGGAACTTTTGGGGAAGTTGCTACAGTAGTATTTGCTATATATGTGGTGGTTTTGAGTTGAAACCTGAAGCAAAAAGAGGTTGATTATATGTTATGCTTGCACTAATGTTGCTAATAGAATTGTGTTTAGTTTTGTATGAAGGAAGTTTTCAAGTGTAGGGATTGGAGAATGATGAGATGAGTTGAAAAATGGACAAAAGCTCAAGCTTGGGGATGCCCATGCATCACCCCAAGAAATATCCAAGAAGTACAAGCGTCAAAGCTTGGGGATGCCCCCGAGGCACCCCTTCTTCATCGGCAAAAGTCAGGTCACCTTTCAAAACACTATATTTTTATTGCTTCATGCACTATGTGTTTTTCTTGGAGCATCAGTTGTTTTAGTTTTCTTTGTTAGTTTGTTTTGTTTGCTGCAATAAATGGTTGGACCCCAACAAATTTCCTTTGGAGGAGATGTACTCATTTTCATTTGCAAAGAACGCTCTAGTTTTCATTCTTATCAAAAATCGAGTGTTCTTCTTTTTCTGCTACTGCTTTTGGTTTTCGTTTTCGCCTTGATTTTCGTTCAGACCTTGTCATATCTTTTCATCAAGGTGTATTTTTGCCTCTGATCTTTATTGGTTTTCATCAAAAGAGGTGTCTATAAAAATTTCAAATGGTGTTGGAAAAGAGAAAAAGCTTTGTGCAAAATAGTGGTACAAGAAGGAGCTTGTGTAGACTGCGGCTTAGGCTTTTTCATGTCATGCTTGATGTCTTTTTGATAGTATGCTTAGTGGTTTTGCTGTAGCATGACTTGTCTCAAATAACTGAGATTGCTTAATGAGCCTTTGAAAAAATCATGCGTTGTTTTTATTGTATGGAAGCATTATTTTGGTTTTCTCCTTGATGCTTTATTTGGGTTGACTTGGCGCATGCTCACACATGTTAGACTCTTACAAAGTCGCCAATAGCCTCTATGATCATTTAGTTTTTGACTTTTGATGCCATCTTATGCTTCTTTTAATGTTGCTTTATCGCTTTGCATGATTATGGCCATTATTGCTCTCTTAGTTGGTCGCTCCCAGTCTTTTGCTAGCCCTCGCCTTGTACTGAGTATGAGCTCTACTCGTGCATCCAACTCCTAAAAGCCAAAGTTTTCCAAAGTGTCCACCATACATACCTACTAGCAATTTGCTATTCCAAGTAAATTTGACTTGCTTTTATTTACTCTTCAAATTAAACTCTTACCAGTGTTATGCGAAATTTGGTCAGTAAAGCTCTCACGAACCGGAAGGCACACTTTACTTTTTCCTGTTCTTAAATTTTTTACATTGTGGTCTCTTATGTTGAGTTGTTATGCTTGCAAGTTGTAAGTTGGAGACTAGCCCAGCCATGCAGTCATGGGCAAGCTTTCAACATTGCACTTCTTATTTGAGTTGATATCGTGATCTTTTGTTTATGGATGCCCGTGGTGTGAAATGAATTGGGAATCTTGTGAGGATCATGGAGTTTGTATATGTGTTAGGGAAACGCCGGGCCGCTAATCTAAGCCATGCATAATTCATGGTGGAAATTTGCAGCATACCCATGGTGAACATTCGACGACGCATCTCACAATAAAAAGCTAAACAAATGGCAAATAAAAGAGATGTCGAGGTGTTCATTGTCTGCTTGTCCTGTCATTTTGGTGTGGGCTTGTTCCATGTCATCGGGCACGGAGGTACCCCATTGGCGGTTCTCAATGATATGCATATACTTACAATGATAAGAGCCTTGCTTGGGACTCTAAGTAAAGTAGCATGAGGTTTGGGTACTCGTATTCACGGGACACGAGGTTTTCAACTTATGATTTGTCAAGCATATGCATCATAATTGTTCTCGCATGAACTTTAACCATTCAAGATGCTTATGATGGGGGCAATGAGAGCTCAAAGCCGGTAAGTACCATAATTTTTGAAGGTTATAAAACTTGCAATCACTGCTTCCCTCTGCGAAGGGCCTTTCTTTTACTTTTATGTTGAGTCACCACCTTCTATCTTTATGCACCATTAAGAGAGCATAGTTGTCATTCTTAGTATAATGTGCATTGTCCCAAAGTTTTCATTGATTGATTCATATTGTTGGTTTCACTTGTTCTCAAATTATTTGTATCTAGTCGCCCTCTTAAACTTGAAGGTGTCCTATGCATTTATGTTTTGCTCTCTTTGAAGGACAAGCTGAAAACCATTTGTATGTTTTTCCTTATGATTGGAACACACGTTTGACATTCATTGTTTCATTTTCATGATCTTTTGTTTGTGTTCATTTGCATGTTTACAACATGGTTGCTAAGTTCTTATTGTCAAGATTATATCTTCATGCCCATGTTTTAAGTTCTTATGATCCTAGCTCACAAATGCTTACATATATGATCAAGATTGTGTAGGTGCATGTCACCTCAAAAATTATTCTTTTGTTATCACTTACCTACTCGAGGACGAGCAGGAGTTAAGTTTGGGGATGCTTGATACGTCTCCAACGTATCTATAATTTTTGATGCTCCATGCTTGTTTTTACACCATTTGTCTAATGTTTCGTTACACTTTGTGGCACTTTTATGCATTTTCCGGAACTAACCTACTAACAAGTTGCCACAGTGCCAGTTCCCTGTTTTCTGCTGTTTTTGTGTTTCAGAAGTGATACACAGGAAATATTCTCGGAATTGGACGAAACAAGTTCCTGAAGTCTTATTTTACCCGGAAGCTTCCAGAGATCCGAAGGAGAGTAGGAGGGGGGCCACCAGGGGCCCACACGCCAGGCCGGCGCGACCAGCCCCTGGCCCGCGCCAGCTAGGCGTGAGGCCGCCTAGCCCCTCCGCTGACATCGCCCCTTCGCCTATAAAGACCCCCCGACGGAAAAAACCTAAGTACCCGATCACTTTTCCAGAACACATCGCGATTCGCCGCCGCCGTCGACCCGAAGATCGGGAGGGTCCAGAAGCTCTTCCCGGCACCCTGCCGGAGAGGGGAATCGCCACCGGAGGTCTTCTTCATCGCCATGCTTGCCTCTGGAGCGATGAGTGAGTAGTCTACCTTGGACTATGGGTCCATAGCAGTAGTTAGATGGTTGTCTTCTCCACCATGTGCTTCATGTTTAGATCTCATGAGCTGCCCTACATGATTGAGATCACCGTTATGTAATTCTACATGTTTGGTTTGTTGGGATCCGATGAATATTGGTGTTTATGATTGAGTTGCTATACTGAAATATATCTTATGTTATCTCTATGTTGTTTATGATCTTGCATGCTCTCCGTTGCTAGTAGCTATCTTGGCCGAGTAGTTGCTAGTGACTCCAAGAGGGGGTATTTATGCTCGATAGTGGGTTCATGCCTCTATTTAACCTGGGGGAGTGACAGAAACCTCTAAGGTTGTAGATGTGCTGTTGCTACTAGGGAGAAAACAACATTCATATGCTCGAGGGCATATGCTTTGTTTACATTACGCACTTTGCTTAATGCAATTATCTGTTGTTCGGAACTTAATACTTGTGGAGTTCTCGGATTGATTCGCCACAAGTGGATTATTAGTCATAGATACAGTTGGATGGCGGTCTATGTATTTTATTGTAATGCCCAGAGTAAATCTCATAGTGATCTTCTTGACATATCACGTTTATCTTTATTCTATCAATTGCCTAACTGTAATTTGTTTACCCAGCATGTGTTATTTATCTTATGGAGAGACACCACTAGTGAACCGTGGACCCCGGTCCTATTTCCATCATATTGCTATCACCTGTTTACTTTACTCGCACTATTTACTTTACTCGCATACTCTATTGTTTTCCACTTGATACGCTCATAACCTTTGTTTCAAGCAAACCGGTGAGATTGACAACCTCATTGCAAGTTGGGAACAAAGTACTTGGTTGTGTGTGTGCAGGTTCCGCGTTGCAGCTAGCAAGCCAAGCTTGGACGAGGCGCCATATATAAATTGTCCAAAGCTGTCGCAAACTAGCAAGCATCACCTTCAGTCGTTTGTCTCTCCTCTCCAAGAACGATTAAACCTTGGTTTCTTAACTGAGGGAAAACTAGCTGCTACACTCATCATACCGTCCTCTTGGGGTTCCCAACGGGCTGGTCATTCACCACGCACAAGGACCGTCTGCTACACGTCAACTTGGCACCAGCATTGTAGTAGATCGTGTCGTCATAGTCGTAGTAGTAGATCGTGTCGTCGTGGTCATTGTCATGGTCGTTGTCGTGTCGTCTGGCCGACGGCGACTGCTAAGAGCAGCGGCGGCGGCGGTTGTTGAAGGTTACGGCGGCGGCGGCTGCAAGATGCAGTGGCGGCGGTGGCGCGGTGGTTTTAGGGTTAGGGTTAGGTGTGTAATTATCTTAATTTATGTCGCTTTCTTTTTTCTATTGGACTGTAATTATATACTCCCTGCCTATTTTATATAAGGTGTATTATTTTTTTAAACGCAAACGTAACTAACTTTGAACAAGTTTTAAGAAAATATACATTCACAAACCGAATTAGTATAATCAGATTCATTATGAAGATATTTTCATATTTAGTTTATTTAAGATGTTGGTATTTTTTTATTATCAAAGATAGTCAAGTTCGACTTTTTCACAAAACTAATATAGGAAGGAACAGATGGATTATTGCTTTTTTTGTTTGGCTTTATTTATAAAGTCAGGCATATGTCATTCCTCTAAAACAAACTGAAGAAGTGACCTTAGATTCATGGCTTAGAAGCATACTCTCTATCACTATACAAAATGAGGCATGGTTTGATTGTGTCGTCTGCTCCCTTGGGTTACTTACTAGTTTTGCTCATAAAAGTGATAGTAACGCAGTTGCTCATGGGAATGTTGTGGAAAAATGTGATTCAGATTGCACAAGGCATGCATTTTCCAAGCACACGAGAGGTCTGGTATGTGCCCTACTTTGGTATGCTTTGTCTTTCATCCCCCCCCCCCTCGGACTTCTGCGGACACTTCATCTCCTTTCTTCTTCCGAGCTCGTTGATAATCCTTATGTTTTCCCTTCTCCACCAGGATTGCAGAGGAGCTGAATTTACACATTGCAATTGCCCAAGATACCACAAGAGGAAATTAAGGATGTTGCCGGCCAAGAGTGGAAGAGAATAAAGTGAGGGAGGTAACTTTGTGTGGTTGTACATGTATGGAGACAAGGAGCAGGAAGGAAGAAGGCAATATGAACTCTCCACATGCAACCCTGTGGCACATGGTGAAAGTTTATGGTTTTTCTCTGGGGATAAGAATAACAACCATTTTTTGTGCAAGTCTGAACTTGGAATTCGACAGGTCATATATTTCATTTTGTCAGGTGACGATTAGAACAAGATCCAAATATACTAATTATAGAAGGGAGTGTCTGGAGCTCAGGCGACTGATTAAAGTAACTAGAGATCAGTCGCCTGACATCATCCTTGATTAGCGTCTCGAGCTCAGGATCTCTCGATCGATGGTAAAAAAAAAGTAATACACGCTTTTTCTATTAAAGGAAATACGGTCATTTGTTGCTCTGTTGGGCCTGGTGGTCCATGGGCCCTAGCTTTATTCCAATGTAATATGTTGATATGATCTGTAGCATTTATGAGTAGTTTTTTCCACGTTCGGCAAAAAACGCTAGCAAAAGAAAGCTAAGAGCGCGAGGTACGATCCGCTAAAAGAACTTCAGTTAAAATAAAAAAACTTGGAACCTGAAAATCTTACAATCACTCGCAACTAAAAAACCCTCACTTATAACCTATTTGCAACTTGAAAAATCTCAACTACGGTTCACAATCGGTGAAAATCAGTTGCAACCCACTTGCAATTAATTTTTTTAGGTTACAATCCATTTACACTAGATAAAATCTCAGTTACAACCGACTTGCAACTAGAAAAAACTTGGTTGCAACTCAAAAATCTCAGTTGCAACCCATTTGCAACTAGAAAAAAAATACAAAACACAGTTACAACCCAGGTACGACTAACAAAGATCAGTTGCAATTTACTTGCAACTGGAGAGAAACTCAGTTGCAGTTCACTTGTAACTAAAAAATAAAATGTGCCCCAGTTAAAATTCTCCATGAGTAACTGAAAATGACAATTCTAACACACTAGCAACTAAATGAAATCAAGTTACAACCCACTTATAACTAGAACTTCTTAGTTACAGCCGACTTGCAACTACATAAAAATCAATTATAACCCACTTGTTACTGAAAAATCCTAGTTGCGACCTACTCAGTTACGACACTTACAAACTAAAAATCTCTATTACATCTCATTTGTATTCGGAAAAATCTCAATGCAAGTGAGATACAATTGCGCATCGTCCATATAAAAAGTAAAAAATACAAAAAAGATAAGAAAATGAACAAATAGAAAACACTTTACCATGGGAGAGTAAAAGGTAAAAAAGAAAAAAGAGAGAAAGCCCACACTACATTTGTATTGTTGCAAAACAGACAGTCCGTCCCAACAAAAAGAAATAAAAAGGCTGTTACACCATTGCTCCCAGGCCGCACGCGAACGAGGAAAGAACATAGTGCCACGCTAATCTATGCGTTAATCTCCAAGGATGATCAAACAGCTCACGCGCGTGAATGATCTTCAACTAAAAATCAGACAGCTCACGCCTTATTTCTAGCAACTAGCAACGTGGCCCTCGCAAATGCGAGGACATCACCTTTATCTTTTTTTTTTACAGTGTGAGAGAGTAGCATAATATTTAATATGTCAAAAGTGATCAAGAAACACATTTACATATTCATGTATTTTTTGTGATGGACAATATAATATAAACCATAGGAACTCATCGACCGTACATCCTTTCTAAAATTCTATCCTTAAAAAAATCTGACTAACAAAACTTTCAGAGATTGAGAAACCTCAAATTTAAGCAGTCCACGTTAGAATTTCTAAAAAAACCAAACATTCTTTTTAAAAATAATGGTTGCAGCTCGTTATGGATATTGAAGAGCAGCCCAATTTGTTTGTATTAATATTTTTTATAGTGATGTCACTATCATCATTTTACTCTAAAAAGCGTATGTCTAATAAATGATCCTCAACCCATATTCACATCTTTTGCTTTATATTTTTAACTTAATGAGTCCTTTTTGTATAGGTGGGTTATATTGTAAGTTGTGTGGCGTTGTGTTTGTAACAGGTTGACCTTTTAGGCGTTGTACCAGCCATTTTGGTCCTTCTTCTATGAAACCGATACAGCTCCTAGGATATGTCCTTGAAAAACTATGCCAATAGATTATGGATGGACATGTCGTAAAGCTCAAAATCAATTAAGGAGCACCAATCTAGTTGACCTTGTTACACTAAAAAAGATGTACAGAGCAATCGATGCATCCTGACGATTCATATCATCTTCATAATGTTCAGGATAAAATGAATGAATTAACTGCTTGTTGAGCTTTAATCCGTTAAATTTAGCAAGCATTGAGCCTAGCATACTCCTCTGCTGACTTTCATGTGGGTGCCTTCCAAACCAACACTGGTAAATTATTGTATCCACAAGGGTCATCGAGTTTGGATTAGTATGTCTACTGTCAAGTGCAACATTCTTATACCGTGTGCAACATATACATTGTTGCAGTGCAAGTATCCAACTAATACTTAGGATCTATTGTAAAGTAGTTTGATGGTTTACACTTATGAAATCCTTTAATTGTATTGTATTGTTCTATTATTAATAATTATTAGAAATAATATGCTTTATGAAGATCTACGGTTGTGATAGGCGCATAATTATATTTATGACGATCTATGATTGTGAATGCCTAAGTACAACTGTCAAAATATTTTGATTGGGATCTACTTGGATATATTAATATTGGTCTATGTATTAGTATGCATAGTTATGATAATCTTCTTTTGTGGTCTACTAATAAAAATATGATCCGCCAAACTAATGGTAGTAGATGTTTTGCTTTGACGTGCGAATTCCTTGCATGCATGTATTTCCTGTGCCACATTATGCTTTTTTAATATTTCTGCTTTTGTGATATGGATACTTCAAGTTCTATATGATGACGAATCAAGAATTATTTGTTGAGGAGAACTTATGAATATCTAGAGAGTTTTGGTCCACTTATCAAAATGGGTCAATTAAATTGTTAGTTAGAAGTTTTTCCCTTTATTAGAATTTCTAGTATGTCTCATTTGTTAGTGTAATGTACTTTATGTACATATTTGATAAATGCAAGAAATTCATATTGTAGTAGATTTTGATGTTTTTCGTTTAGTTTTTTGGTATGAATAATCAGTTTGGTGTGCACCATCCGCTTGAATGAGAAGTTGTAGATTTGTCCAATAATAAAGATTGGCTACATTACATTACATTGATGGTGCAAGTTTTTAATTTCGGTGATAATTTTCCACACATAGACCTTTTTGCATTGTACTATTTTTTTGCGATAGTTCTAGATCGTGGGGATTAATACGATATTATCAAAAATAATTTAGGTAAGAATAATCGTTGTGTTGTATTTGTGACCATATGAACACAAACGTCTGATAGGAGCAAAATGTTCTTTCAGGAGTTTGATTTTGCGTTGTCATTGGAAATAAGAAAGATTTTGTTTGATTTCTCCTATTGTGGAGCAAGTTTTCTATCATACAAAAAAGATATACGGCCATATAATCATTTACGGTTCCATTCGTTCCATTCTCTAGTTGTTCTGTTCAACTTTAGAAATGATAAAGGTGGCTAGGGAGGTACTAATCAATTTCTCATTTGTAATTTACTTATGATAGGTTGGTGTGTTTTTTACGACTTCACGTCAATGCACTCATGTCATAAAAGTTGGTGTGCTTCCTTTATTTGATGTCTTTTAACATGTCATAAAAATGCAAACAAAAAATTCACACACCCATAGCACAAAGTCGCTTCACAAAAATCAACTTACTCGGTGGCCAGTGTAAAAAAAAAGATAAATTTGGCGCTAAAAACAGGTGTGCGCAAAGATGTCGACATGTACGGACTCAATTTAAATGCATGGTTAATTAAAAAAATTCATATTTATTATTTTAGTATATTTGATATTCATATCCTTATAAATCATTGAAATTGTTGATCAGCAGTTATATTTATGCAAATCAGCTGTAGCGTTAGCTTTACGTAGGTCACGTGCATAAGCTGGATAATCACTTTGTTTAAGCAAATCTATGTTGGAGCCGTACATCCTCTAGACTCCTTTTTTTTGTTGCTATGGACGGTCTCACGTATATTTTCTGGACACTTTTTTTTTCTTATGGACTCTTTTTTTCCTAGTATGTGTCAAGCTGTCTACAAAATATGTGTTTATACCTGTTACTCTGTTACGTAAAATCTTTCAATCTTGATCATTAAAATATAGATCTAACGGCTAATAAAATTTTAATGATGTAGATCAACGTGGTGTCTCTGTTTTAGACCTCCGTATTATGCTTTTAGTATATAGTAGATTCTGATTATAGAAATACACTAGTCCACTACGTATAAGAAATAGGAAAGTGTCAACCGCAAAGGAAACAACTAATTTATATAAATTTTAGCACAAAGGAGCCGCACAGGCGAACAACTACACCGGTTAAAACAGAACAAACAATTCAGCCAAAACGGGGAGAGACATCACTGCGGGTGCGCACACCCTCATGGACAAAAATGGCTATGTCACTCCAGATTTGGTTATCTACTTGGTCACCCACGTGTCATCGCCGTGCTTCAGTTTTCTCCCACATCTTAAGAGCTAAGACGGCCGAGATGGAGAACAATGTAGCATGTTGCTGATTTGTAGTTCCTCATTATCTCCACCTGTCTACTTATACTATAGTGTGCCTACGTTTGATCATGAGAATTTTGCTGCTAAATATAGGATTCAGTTTCTCATGGCTTATGCCGCATAACTTATGCGTCTGGCAAAATAGCGATTTCACTTTGAGATGAAGTGGATGATCAAATTGAAAATGATACATGTGTGAGCACCGTTTTTTCTAGGACGATGCATGTGAACAAATAAGTACTAGGAAGGTTGGCGCGGCGACACGCCGCGCCCATGGCTATAAATTTTTTGATCATATTTTTTATTTTTATATAGCCTAAAATATAACTAATTTCGTAATAATATTTTGCATATTTGTAGGTTACATCGTTGACTCTGTCTAGATATATTTTCATAACTATTTAAAACTTAGAAAAACAATACTAATTTGTTTAAAACAAAGAGATCACTGGAGCTCGAGCTCGGGAGTAAATAAAATACTTTCCAATATACAGTGGATTACGTAGTAGGTTGTATTGACGGTGTCGGTGTAGATTTCAGCTGGGCTTAGCCAGAAAGTGCCGTTACATGGAGGACATAGCTCATAGCTGATAGCACGGTAAGGATTCTTTTGCGCTGAGCTAAACATAGTACTACTATATACATCTGGAAGAGTGAGCACAACGCTGGCGGCGACCTTGTCCTTGAGTGGGGCAAGTTTCGCCAGATGTTACGAAGCAAAAGCAAAACGCGTGGCTCCGGCTCGCTATCATAGAGGACAGTGGAGGGGCGCTGCGGTCTGGCTCACCGTGGTAGTAGACGCCGGATGGGAGCTGCAGCTCAGGGATGGCGGAGGGGGCCCGCGGCTCCATCTTGTTGTTGAAGAGAATGCCAGAGGGAGCCTGCGGCTTCATCTTCTTGTCAGAGACGACGCCGGAGCAGACCTACGGCTCGTCATCGGAGAGGACACCAGAGGGGACCTGAGGGTCAATCTCTTCGTCCGATACTACGCTGGAGGTGACTTGCTGCTTGTGTTTTGACGGTGGCCCATCGATTTTGGCAACTTCGCCGGAGGTGCAGTGGATCCATAGAGGGGATGAGATAGGACTATGGGAGCGTCTGGAGCTGTGGTTAAGTAAAGTGGCACTAAAAGGAGGCGAAAGAGGGGAGGAGATAGAGAAGATGTAGGAGAGTGGCACTATCAATCTGGGTCTGAAGCTTCAAACTAATCTTGAATTGTTCAATGCTAGCAAGGGAGGACGGTTGGAGATAATCGACAGGACCTGATCTGTCTGCTTCTGGTATGTCACTCTTTTCTGTGTACTTGCAATGAAGTCTAGAGTCTGAAATCAAAGATAGGTAGTATCATATGCAATCTATCCTTCTTAACTGCTCGTATGAACTGAATTTTAATTTTAGTTTGTTCACTATACCGATGTTCTTTTTTAGTATCTTCATTGGTAAATTGAAAGTAAGGAGGTATGGATAGAACAAATTATTTACAGATTCTGGGTCAACACCAAGCAAAGTAATTGCAACGATAAAACCTAATGTAATAACAGGAGACAGAGGATATACTATTGGATACATTTGCTAACTGCAGCTATAGCTGTAGACAGTAATATAGAGTACATAGTATTAGAGATAAAAAAGATGGCCTTAGAGAAAGCGAGCAGGCTAATGCGAGGAAGAGAGCAATACCTAAACATTTCATATATCGAAACTCAACATATTATGGTTGGAAGCACAGATTGTAGAACAGTGGCTCTGGGGTTCTTTCATCTAAGCTGAACACCTCATGGTTGCGAGTAAATCACCCTTCATAAGTTCTTCAGTCTTGAAAGTCCACAACCAGCAGCAAATTGATTGCTTGAAGCTGATCTCAGACCTGCAGGCTGCAGTTGGCTCTGAATAATTAATTTTCACCATGTGCATATTAATGGAAGTCTCCAGATCAAGCAATGTAAAAAGACTCACCACAATAGTTTTAAATAGGAAACGTCCCATCTAAATTTGCATTAGCACATATGAACAAATGAAGCGATGGACACTTGGTTTGTATATAACACGTAAAAGGCCAAATGCAAGTTTTATTTAGTGAATCCTTCAAGAAGTGAGAACATGCAACTATAGTTATCTGGAGTAGGGTACTGCTACCTCTGGTCCGAAATATAGTACGTTTTGGAAAGGTAAATTATCTTTCCAAAACATAGGTAATAAGAAACAAAATAAGTCCAGTAGCTGATACTCCTGTCGAGTCAACATAACATATCTAAACTGAAACACCACTGTTGGAACAATTTATCACTTCTTGTGTATCTACTATGAAGTTATATGCTGACAGTAAATTTCTTTTGCACTGAAACGCTAAAAGAGATAGAAATGTAGAACTGAATCTACCATCATTTAACTGTAACCCTAAAAGTACGCTGGCAATTTCATATTGTTATTAGTTTTCAGAAGCGTATCCTTATAATTGAACCTGTACGTTTGCATGTAAATTAGTAATTAGTACTGTTATATTGAAGAAAGCAAAGAAACTAAACAGAAGGACAAAAGAAACTGTAATATTCTGAATTTCGCTTTCAGTTTAGTAGACTTAGTATGTCTCATCTTGGGCATTGCAGTAAAAAGCAAAATAGAAATGAAAATAATAATATGAAAGATGGTCTTCAGCACATGGTGATTGCATCACGATCATATAGAAGAACACGAAATGCACATGGTGTACTGAGCATAGCATAACATGAAAATACCACAACTGAAAAGTGCATATAATATAACTGCATTTCAATCCAGGTAGTGTTCTGTGATAATTATAGGTAGCCTGAGGGTTGAATGTTTATAGCTGTCATTTGCACACATCTGAATTCAGTTGCTCTAGCATCATCTAGTTCCTGCAATTAGTCATGGACAATCAGTTATTGTTTTGTCTAAACTGGTGTACATCAAGATGCTAAATAATACATAAAAAAATTCACCACATCAGTACATAGGCAAAAATACAACTCATCTAAGATTCTATAGTCTCGACACTGTAGTTGAATTGGGCATAGAGCATAAACGTATCAAAAAATGAACATATCCAAAAATTCACCATCAGTACATAGGCAAACGCATGACTTAATTATCTAAGTATGATCCTTAGCTCTGTAGTTTGGGTAAAGAAATGAGAATCAGTAGAAGCTAAGATACCGAACACTGCATGAAAAACTCACCACAACAGCAGCTAGTCAAAATGGTCATTCTTTAAATACAGAATGCAAATGAGACGACCATGCCTCAGAAACATTGACTGAAATCCACAGAGAGACCACAAGATAATAATGAGGGAAACCCGGAAAACCAAAAAGCCTCCCTGCAACACCACAGATGAAACATTCGGAAAAATGAGAGCGGAAGAGTGTCAATTAGTCCCTTTTTCAGGCCTAAACATACTGGATACCAGGACTCGATAACCTTTGTTCAACACTAGTCACCAGGCGATGCTTTCATCAGCCTCACCAAGACGGCGCTATATCCTCCCTTCAATGCTTCTCATGGCATAGCTAGCTTGTCCTCTCCCTGTGCTATTATACTCCCACATCTTCACCACAACAACTTCATATTCCTCTCTCGGTTGTTCTCAGTTCATCTTGTAAACTGAACCCAACAAAAATGAAGCGCAGGCTCTCCTACTTAATTTGAGACTAAAATAATTGTATATAGAGGAAAACATCTCAGTGGAGGCAACAATTATACGAAGAAGCTCAACTCTACCAAAATGGAGATGTTGAACATTGTAGGAATTTACAAACATTTTTTCTAGGGAAACCTAAACACGTTCAAAATATTATGTTGATACTTGTTATAGTAAAAAAATATAGGTCATTATGGAAATAACTTCAAAACAAATAAATTTTCTAGAGCAGTTCCTGAACACATTACCAACCATGCGCAAAGCTCACTGTGCACCATAAAAAAACAGTATGCAAGCCATTGGCCTTACTGAGAGTAGCTACCAGAACAAAGTATATAGAGCAGATACTCATTATCAGGCTAATAGGAGAAACCTTGTGTTCAAATTCGAAAGTACATGGCAGCATCGCATTCTCATATGCATATAATGCAACTTAGGTACCAAATCATATACATCAACCCGTACGCCTAGAACGGCCATTTATAGTCCCTGAATTCTTAGTAATTACGTATGGTACAATTAGTCATGAGTAGAGATCCCCTGCCAAGAACAGAGGTTAAAGAAAACTCTACAAAATAATACACTACATCAATAGTACTTCTTGCAACATGAATCACCTTATTGTTAGAGACGTGGATAGCCTAGCATCACCCTGAATTCAGAGTGCACTCCCAGGATACAAATAAACTGAATAAACTGAACGTTGTAGGCAACAATGCAGATAAAACATTAGTCAACATGGGAGAAGCTGAACTACAATCTGTCTTATTTTTGTAAGCTACACATCAATGTATGCACAGCTGTGAGAGCACGATTGCGGCAACTGAAGGAGCCAAGCATTATTGAATCCAAATTCTCTTTGCCCTTCCCGTGATTGTATACTTACTTTTCTGTCTATGCAGAATCTTGGCACCATGGTAGGTTTTGCGTGCCACTTGGAAATCAACCACAATTTAAGATGATACTGTTGAATCGCTAGCCACAAAAGGATACTCCTCGACGTCCATTGCATCCATGCTTAACTATATAATGAGCTCGAAAATCTGATTGCACAATCTTACAGGGAAAATATTCAGATCCGAAAACCACTCCTAACAGCCATAAGATATCAAGGTTAGCAAGAAAAAGAAAGGCCAGATGCAGTGCATGTTAAGAAAATAGATTATCAGTTGAATATATTACTTTAGATTACACAGACCAAATGAGAAATCTGAAAATACCGACTGAGTTCTTGTAGGCATAAGAACAAACACTTATTAGGCACCAATATCACAAACCAGAACACCTAAACCAACCATGATGCCCTCGATCTGTTGAACAATAGAGAATTTAAATCATTGAAGAGTAGTGGGGAAGGAAGAGATTAACCTGTAGGTGGGAGTCGGTCTTGTCGAACAGCACGAGCTTGCCGTCGGGGAGGGTGAAGCACCGCCTCCACTCCAGTTCGGCCGCTCCGCCGGTGACCGCACACACGTCGTCTCCTCTACTTGAAAGAGAGCAGGCTGGCCATGGAAATTGGTTGCATCAGCTCCTCCCATAGTCGATACACGTTGGGAAGGAGAGAAGGGCCCCAAGGTCTTCCACCATGCAGCCAGCCGCCTGCCAGCCGCCTTGGAAAGGAGAGCCCTGAGCAGCTCCTCCTCCACGCCATGAGCCAATTCGGAGAGAGGAGGAGGATGTGTCACGCCCAAAGCTGCGTCGGTAAGACGCCATGGAGGCCGGAGAGGAAGAGAAAGGGCGCCGGCCCTAGCGGAAAGTTGGGGGCGGCCATGGGAAGATTTGAGGTGGAAGAGGAATTACGGGAGAGAAGAAGAGACGTGAGGGACAAAGACTGGATGTGGGCATCCTGGACACCGTTTTGTTCCCAATCCCACGGCTTTGACCGGATTCCTTTTGACCCAACCGCTCAGATCGCATCCGACGGCTCTGCTCATGGGAGGCGCTGTAGATGCACAACTTTGCCATCTACAGTTACCGATCCGATCTGGCATAGTTGAGCGATCGCTAAAACTTCTAAACTTTATATATGTATCGATGTATCGATGGGCTGGTTGTGCTCGCCTATTGTTTCCGTAGGCCGTACTTATCTTGCGGGCCGGTCAGGGCGGCCTGCCTTGGTTTTGGACCAACAAGAGGTTCCTAACCATTTTTCAGAATCCGCTAAAAAAACATTTTTCAGAGTTGATGTAATTTTTTGTTGCAGCATTTGCTGAAACAGAAAGAAATAGCACACTTCAAAAACAAGACGCAATTGAAATAATTAACAACAGTAATTATTTCTTGACAAAATATGTACTACTAGCAAATAGACCCGTGCGTTGCCACGGTTCAAATTTTCTTTGTGCCCCCACACACACGGTAAACATATATCTACTTGATCACACAATCAAGCTCCATAAGCTGACAAAGTCCTTCTTTGAACCTTTTCGTACTTCACCAGTGCTACGGTGCGACTGCACCACACACATGCGCGGGCAACATATTTAAAATAAATTTTAAATATATACTCCCTTTTAAACATAAGTGGCTGTCTTATTTCAGAAATATTATATAAATAGTTAAGGGTTTCAAAAAAATTATTCAGAAATAGTATGACGTAACATTAGTTTGTATCAGTGAGCCGTATTTTATATATACCCAACGGCAAGAGATGAAACTTCCTTTTGGTGGACCCACATCTTCTTCTGCCTCCATACCCTTCACACGTTTCTTTTTTATTTTCTCTCGCTTCCTTCAAATTGCAAAATACATTCCAATAACAATCCCCAATTACTAATCTGAGCTATTTCTCACCACGATCATCCCCCTAGTAGTCCGCCCTTGCCACGATGCAACGGCTGGCCATGTAACTCAGCAGCCCGAAGCTCGATCTAGCTAGCAGGTTCTTGATCGAGGCACTGCAGTGGTCGATCTGGCGGCGTTAAGTTCGTTCTGGTCGCGGGGAAGCTCGGACCTGTCCTGCTGTTGCTCGATCCTACCATCGACGGGCGATTGTGTGAGTATCTCTGCCATCTATTCATCTCTCTCTCTCTCTCTCTCTCTCTCTCTCTCTCTCTCTCTCTCTCCCTCCCTCTCTCTCCCTCTCTCCCTCCCCCTCCCCCCCCCCCCTCCCCTCTCCCCCTCCCTCTCCCTCTCGATCTCTCTCTCGATCTCGATCTCGATCTCTCGACCATGAGAGCTATTTGGCGGTCGGAAATGTTGATCTGCTGGTGGCGGCGAGGTCAGGATCATAGGCGAGCCTCTTCGACTGCGGTGGAGTCTGAGGAATCACGAGGCACCAGCTTGGTCGAGGCGGGAGTTGGGAGCGAGCTCGGTATGTCTTCACGCGGAATAGGACGTGGGTATAGAAATAACGATTCAATGGCAATAGTATGTAATATGTAATTTGATGGGAGGACAAAGTTATCTAAAAAAAATGATTGACGACGAAAACCTTACATACTTTATTATTATTATTATTCGGTATAGATTACCGGGAAATACAAAATCTGATTAAGAGCTACGTGCAGATCATGTGAACCCAACCCCTGCAGACAGACCCCCTTCCGAACAAGAATCAAGTAGATTCATTTTTTTTAAGGGAAGAATTAAGTAGATTCATGATGAAGCAAGAAAGTGTATTACTAGATGGGATCTGGTGCCATATAGTCAACTAAGCATACCATTATCTAAAACAAGCGAACGCATTAAACTAATAATTAATGATACCATGGAACCTGAGATGAATAAAAAGTATAGCTAGTTTACCGGCACTAACGACATACTCAAAGTACTAATAGAAACCAAGTGGTGCATCTTGCCAAGGATGCTTGTGCATGCTAGTCAGGGTCATTTTATATGATTTTATTGTCTGCTCAATGCATGAGATGTACAACAATATCGACTACTGGAAAGGTAAAAGTAAATGATGAGTACTTCACTCTATTCCAATATATTTCTGACTATGTGCTTATTTTCATTTACTGTAGCTAGCAGCTTCTTGCCCACCATAGTTTTGCTGATTTTTACCACTTAATTTTTGTCAGTTTGCTAAATCAGCCAAAAAGCATGTATGTGTTGTAAGAGGAAGTAATTCGTCAAGCTAGTAGAATTGGGGTTTCTTTAGGGAATTGTGGTAGAACTAAGTCTGCAGCGGTTAAGTTAATTAGAGATAGTGAGGTCCAATGTTCTTTGGTTATATTACAAAAACAAAACAATTGCTTAGCCGGTTGTGATGAAAATGATCCGTGCAACAACTTTGTGGCACATGCCTCACATCTTTGTGATGATTTGGTAGATGAAGAGAATGAAAGTAATTTTTTAGATGATGAATGCAATGAGCTAGTGGCTCATAATTCAAAACAAATAAAAGCCTGTAGAAGGAAATCCTATGATAAGACTAATGTGCGAAGAAGCACACAAATTCAAATTAAAAAGAGTAGTTAAATGTTAGAGGTATGGCGTGGAACAATGAATGTTTTAGGGATCCCGAAAAGCATCTTTTTGTACAAGAAGCTATAAGGAAACACTGTTTAGATTTTATTGCTCTGTTGGAACGGGATGGTCAAACTTTACTGTGCATTTTCTTAATCATCTCGCCACCGGCAAGAACTTTTGTTGGTTTTGTTTACTACCACATGGGAAGTCAGGAGGGATCCTTGTTGGGATCAATTCAGAAACAGTTCATGTTAATCATGTTGAGACGGAAGACTACTGTGTCAAGTTAAAAATACGCTCAAAACATGATGATTTTGAGTGGGTTTTTATTCCGGTATATGGCGCAACACAAGAGGCGCACAAACCTGATTTCCTTGCAGAATTGGTAAGGATGTGTGAATTGGAACCACTTCCTTTATTGTTGGGAGGTGATTTCAATATTCTATGCTGGCATCAGGACAAAAAATAATGATAATTATAACTTGAGATGGTCTTTTTTCTTTAGCGCTATTATTGAGAGCATTGATATTCGAGAAATTATTCTTCCTGCACGTCAATTCACATGGGCAAATCGACGGGAAAATCCAACATATGAAAAATTAGATGGGGTTCTAGCAAGTGTAGAATAGGCCTTGTCCCAGTCTGGTTCCGACCACACTCCGCTTTCGATTGAGTCCAGGAATCAAGCACACCTAGGAAATAAAGCCCGCTTTTCTTTTGAGCTATCTTGGTTGAGACAAGAAGGTTTTTTATTACATGGTGGCATCACAATGGCAATCTGTATCATATGGAGATAACTCCCATTACCCGGTGGCAAAACAAAATTCGACACTTGCGTCACTTCCTAAAAGGTTGGGCAAAAAACAGAGCGATAAATACAAAAAAAGAAAAAGAAAGATTATTGTCCATTATTGATGTTCTAGACATAAAAACTGAGTCTAATCCTCTTAGTGCACGTGAGAAGAAAACTTTGAGAGATGATAACAACAAGTTATACTCCCTAAGGCGCGATGAAGAGGCTAAATGGGCTCAGCGTGCTAAAGTTAAACATTTTCAAGAAGGGGAAAACAATACAAAATATTTCCATTAAATTGCGAATGGAAAGCATAGAAAAAATAAGATATTCCTACTTGAACAATATGAAGAGACCATAGTGGGAGAGGAAAATTTGAAAGCTTATATAACTAAATAATATAAAACGCTTTTTGGTGAGCGAGACCATAATTCTTTCTCTTTGATGGAGGATAGAATTGAAGATATCCCACAACTATCAGCCGAGGAAAATGTTATTCTAACAGCTGATTTCACTAAGAAGGAGGTTTTGCAGGCCATCTCTCAGATGAAACCTAATAAAGCTCCCGGGCCGGATGGTTTTTTTGTGGAGTTCTACCAAAAGTTTTGGAATATCTTAAAAAGCGATCTTATGGCAATGTTCGCACAGTTACAAAGAGTTTCAAACTGAATTTTGGAGTGATTACTCTTCTTCCAAAAAAATAAAATGCAGTCCAGTTACAGCAATATAGACCAATATGTCTTATCAATGTTAGCTTCAATTTTTTTTACAAAGGTAGCAACTAATCGCATTACGGATTATCCCAAAAGGTGATTAGACCTACTTAGACAGCTTTCATACTAGGCCGACACATTATTGAAGGTGTGGTGGTTTTGCATGAGTCTGTGCATGAATTGCATCGTAAGAAACTTGATGGGGTCCTTTTAAAAATTGATTTTAAAAAGGCCCACGACAAATTTAAATGGCATTTTTACAACAAGTTCTTCGTATTAAAGGTTTCGACCCTAAATGGTGTGAGTGTGACTGGACTAAATGCTTTGTGCAAGGTGGTTCGGTCGGCATAAGGGTAAATGATGACATTGGGCATTCTTTCCAAACTAGAAAAGGGCTTCGGCAGGGTGATCCGCTATCTCCTATGCTTTTAACATTGTTGTTGATATGCTAGAAATATTTATTGCTCGGGCTAAGGAGGACGGTCAAGTAGGAGGTCTCATACCTCATTTGGTGGAGGGAGGGGTTTCGATCTTACAATATGTGGACAAAAAATTCTTTTTATGGAGCATGATCTAGAAAAGGCGGCCAATATGAAGTTAATCTTGTGTATCTTTGTATAATTGTCTGTTTAAAGATAAATTTTCATCAGAGTGAGATCTTCTGTTTCGGAAATGCGAAGGAGGAGGAACACCAGTACAAACACATTGTGGGTTATGAGTCTGGTTCCTTACCTGTCCGGTATCTTGGGATACCATATCCATCGAAATTGGGAATGAAACCCAGTAGAGATCCATTTTGTTTCAAATCTAGGTTGCTGGCAAGGCAGATTACTCTCTTATGGGGATCATCTCATTCTTATAAACTCGGTGTTAACCAGTGTGCCAATGTTTATGCTGTCTTTTCTGGATATACCAAAAGGAGTTAGAAAGCGTTTGGACTTCTTTAGATCTAGATTTTTCTCGCAATGTCATGACACTAAACAGAAGTATCAGTTGACTAAATGGAGTATTATATGTTGACCAAAGGATCAAGGCGGTTGTCCTTGAATTAAAACATAAGTGTTTACTTAGCAAATGACTATTTAAACATCTAACCGAAGATGGCATGTGGCAAGAATTAATCCATAACAAATACTTATAAGAATAAAACATTGTCATAGATAGAAGGAAAACCTAGTGATTCTCCCTTTTGAAAAGGGTTGATACAGATTATGAAGGAATCCTTTAAACTCGGTAATGGCACAAGTGTGCGCTTTTGGAAAGATGTTTGGTTAGATAATTCATCACTTGCTAATCAATACCCGGCACCATATAATATTGCACAAAGAAAGAATTCCTGGTTGCAACGGTATAAAATCTAACAACCCACTGAATATGTGTTCAGGATAATGTTATCTGGTAACAAATGGAACGATTGGTTACATTTATGCCAACGTTTGATGGTTGTGCAACTTTAAGATGAACCAGATAGATTTGTTTGGAACCTAACTAAAAATGGTGTATTTACTGTAAATTCTATGTATCTCGATTTAATGAACGAGGATGCAGTTCTTACATAAATATCTTTGAAAATTGAAAATTCCTCTAAAAAATAAAAAATTATGCGGTTCCTTCGTGGTAAAGTTTTATTGACAAAAGACGACTTAGTCAAACGGAACTGGAGTGGATCTACTCAATGTTGTTTCTCTGTGACTTAATGGAGATGGTACATCATTTGTTTATCTCATGTCCTTTTGTTCGTATTATTTGGTGCATGATCTACTTCACTTATAATATCCCATCATCTGCGAATATTACTAATATGTTTGATAATTGGCTTAATGGGATTGATATACTAAAGCTAGAATTTGCATTGGCATTTTTGTTGTGCGTTGGGCAATATGGAATTGCCAAAACAATATTATCTTTAACAAATAAAATGGTTTTAATTTTTTGCAGGTTATCCGAATGGCTGCGTATTGGATTTATCTATGGTCCTACATCCTTCCGGCGGATCAAGAGGAACTTATGGATATTGGATACAACTAGCTGGTGGTTGCTCGAGACTTCTACTAGATGGCGGCACATTAATAGAATTACAGATGGTTGCTTTTCATTTTTCGTTGGCTGATTCATGTGTTGCCCTTGCTGATCCAAATACTCTAAGTACTTTGAACTAAGTAATAAAGAAAGCTGTGTGCATCGATTGATGCAGAGGCTGAGACAGTAAGACATCAGTTTACAAAAGTTTAGCACAAACGCATGATCTCATCCAGAAATTGGGGTAAAAAAATTGTTTTGAAAAGCAGTGCATTGATCAATGAAAACAACCAATGCTGTGGAAAAACGTTTGAGCTAAGAAGAAGCACACATGCTGCATTTGCGACTTTAGATTTAACATTATGGTGTGCTAACCTGCCAATGCCGAATTTTGCTTAACTGCTAGTATGAGGCTGAGCCACTGTTCATTGAGGTCTCGCTGCACCTGATTAGCTACATCATCAAGGGTGTCACTGTACTAAAAATCTATTAATTTTGCCAAAATAATGAAATTAGGTACATGCAATTAGTTCCTTGTACAGAAAGGGATGTAAAATAGAAAAGAAAACGTGGCAGAGCTAGCCATATGGATTGGATTTTCCCCTATCAGGAACTCTGGTAGTTGCAACCATCTTTCCATATCTGCATTTTTGTTTCACATGCGCGCCACGCCATGACAGAGACCTCTCCTACTCCAATATATGGACGAGCTCACTAATCCTACTCTGAATTCTTTAATGATACTGTGCAAATCCGGTATTAGTATCCTACAAGCTTTTGTTTATTGTGTTTTAAGGTAGATGGTGTAGAGGTAGAAGCAAATCAAACTGAAAGTCACGATATGGGCGAAATCTTCTTCTTGCGGGAGGATATGCACAGAACTTAGTTAGCAAATTAATCAATAGACAAATTGATTTGCATAATCAGGTAACAGTTTGCAGATTTTGATGATAACGCCACCAGATTAGAAATAAAACCAAGTAGCCACTCACATGGTCCAAATTTGTAACATGTGCTCTTGCCTGCGCACTCGGTCCTCCGCTGGTCACTTCTACTAGATGTAGGGGTGCGCCTTGGCGCACGATCCCGTCGAGTTCGTTCGTATGGTCATTTTATAAAGAAATCTAAATTTATATATAAATATGATGCACTATAAATACTACATCTGGGACAAAATCAGGAGATGCAAGAGAAACACATGTTTATACATAAACAAACACAGCCAAGCCAACCCGTTTCCATGGCTTGACATGATATCAGGAATTCAGAGTATTTTTTTCCCAACATAGATACGCTGGATAAAACGGTCCATACAAATAATAATAAGAATGAGTAGTGTTAACTCAGGGCAAGTTAGCATAGACTGCAAAAGCATGACGCACTGCCACATCATACCAAACACCGCGTTCGTATCATAGACAACATTAGGACCATAGACACCTGGGGGGAAATATAACACTAAGAAATAAGAGCAAGCAACTAAGAAGGTGAGCGATACTTAGTAAACAGAACTGATATGCAAATCATAAGTCCAGGGATACTACGTTTTCTTCAGTTAAGCAACTGAGTGGGGTGACAGGCATCAAATAAAATAAATAATCTCACTTGGTTGAGAGCTTGTCTACTAAATTGGAAGTGGAGAGGAGGGCTGGAGAATCTGTAGTATCAGGTGTAGGTAGAACATCCTGACACAAAGCACACAACACATAAGAAGAACAGCTATTGCAAAAAATATAGAAATACATAGTGCTAACATAGACACAGCTACCTCTTCATGCTGAACAGAAGGAGCTAACTGAACTGTATTCTCTAACACAGGATCAGGCGATGAATATTCGAACTTGAGGGCCTTTTTGACATTCGAAACAACAGCAGCATCCTTGCCGGTGCTAAATAACATATGAACGGAGTACTATGTGAAAGATGACTATGTACCTAGGTCCAGGTGGCTTGACAACTGACGGCGGCGTGTTCAGGATTGTTCCAGAAGCACTCTGCATACGGTGTATAGCTTAATTAGATGGTGGCAGAATATCATAAAGGTGATCAAATAGAGATAATAAAAGGAGAAATAGAACAGAAAGGAAGTTCATTTGCGGTTATGTTATGAGAAGCTACTTGTAGGGGTATGAGTACATTCATGAGAGCAAAAAATGTAGAGATAAAAGAAAATAACATGTGGTTATGTTAATGAGAAGCTAATTATGAAATGACAAGAAGGAACTTATCAGGAAAACTACAGAAGCACAATTTCACTTCCATAGATCCACAAGAGGGCTAAACAATACTAAAAGCTGCATATATAATCATCGCTGAAACAAAACTTTTTGAAACATTTTAACAAACTAACAAATAGACTCTTCGAGTGTTTATTTGAGCAGTTAAGACCTTTAAAAGTATCCCAAAGCTAGCAAATTCTTTTGAAAATAATAAAATCAACAATACCTACATGCCTTCCTGATAACCCATCAGAGCAAATTAATCAAATTACACAGTTGCATCACATGCTTAATGTGCGGACTTCCCTAATGGTCCATTATAAACAAATAATTTTATTCTTTTCCTCAAGCACTATGCAAAGTAAACAATAGAAGAAAAAGATTGCAAAGAAGAAAGAAAACCCAAAGTGAGTAGAAAAACGGGTTGGCGTCATACTAAATATTTTCTCAAACTAAGATAACAAGGATGGCCAGCTCCATACATTTGTAGCTGCATATATAATCATAATCATCATTAAAATGGAACTTTCTGAACCAATCAAGCAAGGGACGTGACAAACCTGGAAGTAAGAGTGCATGGCGTTGGCACCCATGACTGAAAGTTGAGGCGGATGAGAAAACAGCCGAGCATCATACACCAACCTTGTCCATGTAGACATAAAGGTCCCTCACGGCTGCAAAATCCATCAAGAGAAATCAGTGAACTCTGAAACCATGTAACAATGATTGGAGGCTTGTATAAAACGTTCTATAAACGGCCAACGGCGAGGAACCAAATGAAACACCAGAATTCTTATATTAATTAACAAATCAGAACCAATAATTAGGACTAATTCCATCACATAAGAACCTAGGTCATGCTTATTCAAACCCATGTATATTTTATTGCGCAAACAGCTTAGTGTGCAATTAGAAAAGAGGAAAGCAGAATAATCCATTTGCACGCTATAACTAACAGGCGACAAAGATGAAGCGACGAAAGCAGAATGCTCCATTTGCACTTCAAGTATGAACCAGTTAACAGGTATAACTGCTGAAGACGTTAGTGAATAAACTGAATATGCGTACATGTTGTGACAGATGTTGTGACAAACTTCAACCCAGTACAGGCATGAGTCTCTGGCAGTGCCGAGAGATCCTTAGCTTCTAACTTCCTGTATTGAGAACTGATTTAGGATAGCACTATACCTTGCATCAATGCAAACAACACAGGACAAAGCCTTTAGAAGCATCTGCAACAATTGTTTGACAAACTTAAACCATTGTACCATAAAGTAGCTTCTTTCATGAGCAAATGATCACATGATAAAACAGACTACATAAAAAGCAAACTGAAAGCATCCACATATAGCGAGCATTAGGAATGGTAGATGCAATATCGACACGGGATACACAATGAAATTGGTGCACCGGACGCTTTGTTCATATTTACACGGTAACTTGTTTATTTATGCACTGAGACTACTTATAGAACAATATTTGCGAGCAGCCATGTCCCAAATCAAAGTAATCAGGTCCGGATCAAATGTTTGATGTGCGCAATTATGCTGAAAACCCCACAAAATTAGGAACAAAAGCACGTACTGCAAAAAATTTACAGGATTATTGTAAGAAGAGTAAACTCTGAAAAAACGACATGTCCAGTTTTCAGGACCTGGAACAAAAACATATGAGGCGTTATCAAATTGGACAGCAACAAAGTCACAGTTCGCCTAGTTTTCAGGCCAAGACATTAAGGAGATATACTTCTACCAGCTGGACTGATTATGGGAGAAGTGTGCATAAATAAAGGTGGAGAGGATGAATATCTTTAGGAGGACACCACAGACACCAACACTTTGCCGCTGCCGAGAGCAATGCAAAAAAAGATACAAACATCTATTCAGACCAGCAAGGTTCAAAATTATATAGAATATGATAAGTGAATTAACCACTGGCCGATTAAGTATGATTAGAGCCTGTGACCATATCCTGTGGCAATATGCTTCAGTGTGCAAATCAATAAGAAAGTACAAATGGACTACAAAGGCAGACTGTGGTTATAATTGGTTGCAGATTTAATTGTTATGACATGGGTGCTGGTTATATCAAGTTAAAAGTCATGACTCAATCAGAGTAGCCTGTGTAAGGAGGAAACTGGAAGAACTCACACGAAAGCAACCAACTTAGCAGGATGATAGTACGACCCTAAATTTACTTGCTGCAAGTACTACAATAAGAATACATAACAGCCTTATTTTTGTTCGAAGGACATCGGTTGAGCATTCACTTTCCTGCGATTAGCCAAATTTACGAATTATTGATAGCAAAAAAAACATGAACCGCGATTACCATAACAATAACACATGATATTCTTTTTATTATCAGAATAAACAACATACATAAATGCACATATGTAAATCGGGAATTTACGAATTATGGAGGTACAATGTTTTTGTTTTCAATATATCAAGACTCTGACCATAGATTTTGTCATATTTCACTAATCCACTGTGTATAGTTTATAATCAAGAGATCCAAATTTTCATTTTATAGAACTAACCCTTACGCTATTCAATAGGAGTCTATCTAATAATGGTTCAACAAATCCATGAAATACATATGAGTGTGAGTATAGCTTATTGACTGACCTTAATTTATCTCCGGTCTGGCTTCTTACGTCCAAGTTGAAACCAATAGCAGCAACAACAATATGAACTACAGAACAAGACATATAGCTTTGCCGAGCGGCCGGGTAGAAAGAATGGACGACTCAACAAGCAATATAAGCATACAGTTATAACAGACGACTGAAATAATAATTCAAAGTACACACAAACATGAAATTGCCTCAAAATAAGGGAAATAGATCTCCTGGACAACTGCAACCGAGAAAACGGATATATACAATGTAGAAGCGGGCTATAGGATTCATGAAGGAAAGACAGGTAGCGAAATTACACCAGCACAAATAATACATCAAACACGGGAAAAATAGCAATGTATCAGGATAACAAACAGAGGGTATCTAGGAAGACCAAGTGAAGCAAAAATAATATGAGAAACTTGATAAACATGACCAAGAGCAATCTAATTTCTAGGTTTCATTAGAATCGACATTAAAATGAAAAGGTGAAAGGCATACCTAATTTCTAAATTCCTTTAACCTTAGTACACAGGCTGCATTTGGACCAGAACAGTTTTTTGTTGGCAAATTTTGGAAGGGGAAAATACCCACCATATAACCTTTGTATCTTAGTTCTCATACCTGCATGTTAGGATCTGTAACCAGAGAAACAAATGATAAGTCTGAAATTTAGAGGTTCCTTATAAAATAAAAGAGCTGCAATTTGGATGTGAAAAGAGGATCTACCATCTTCCTATCGGGACTGCAGCATGAAAATGCTGGCCAAAACAACAACCATATTGACCTAAATATGATCTTCTTGTCGATCCTATCAAAGAAAACCAGCCCAATTTCGGCACCACCTTCATTTGCACCAATAAAACTGACTCAATATCAAGCATAATACATTGGATGCAGTTGTAACATATACAAAGGGACAAAGATATAGTTATATAGATCAGAGATTCAAAACGGGTGAGGATTTTAGGTAGAGAGAAAGAGAGCACTTCGTAGCCTTTCAAGAGGACACATTCAGACATCACACGAACAATACCTGACTGAAATGAAAAAATCAATCTGAAGAACATCTTCTGCAATCGTTGCTGCTTCCAGTGATTTTTGACTTCATTAGAATGGCGAAAAGGCCAGAGTTGATGGGATTCACGGGGAGTGCAGAAATGTGCAGGGCAGCCTGAGAAAGAATATATAGAGATGATGAACTGCTGTAGCACTATATGGTAGACACAAAAAATGAAAGATCTAACCAGGTCGATCGCTGCTTCTAAGAACAGGTGCAGAGCTTATTTAACATGAAAGAAGAGATAATTCCAAGATATAAAGCTAAGAGCACCTTTGAATTAATAGGGATATATCAACAACTTCTTGTTTCCCTTCTCCTTTCTGTAATCCATTAATTTGGCAGGTAAACCAGCCATATCAAATGCAGATTCGAGGTCTAACAAAGAAAAACAACATAAAAGGATGTTACGTGCACTTGGTTAAATATAGAATTAATGTGTCCCACAAGGAAGCTAGTAGAAAACCTTCAGAATGCATTCTCTCCAGATAACTTTGCAACATAAGGGCCTTCCTGTAATACATCATCTCACGAACTGCAGGGCAACCGATACAAAGTATGGATACATACATAGGATAAGTATTTCTAAAACGAATGTACACATGGGAGAACATAAGTTTCGAATTGCAGCAAACCTGTCCGTGCTAAGGTCTGCCCACGGTAATGTCCAAAGGCGCAGTTCCAGCTGCTAAAAAGTTCAAGTTCAGACTCTGCTGCATTCTCATCCCTATTGATGTGAGTAAGGAAGTTCGTCCATTCATCTGTATACAAATGTTCACCACATAAGATTCATACAAAGATAATTAGGACGGAAAAAATAATCTATTTCTTGATTGATGATAGATGGATACATAAGGATGGAAGCACACTTCCACGGTAAGATATAACTTCTGTCTACCACTTTCAGCAAACTGAATTTCAAACTCAGAACCAAGGGAATTACTGAAGTTTGGTTAGATAATGACAGATGACAGACAAAGGCTAATTGCATGGTGAGATATCTAAGCAAGGTAAATGAATAATATTCCGTGAGCTTTTCCAATTATGTAACTGAAAACTAATAGCTGGTTGACAACGGTTGTTATTCAGAGATCTCTTCCTATATTTATATCTCACAATATATTTATCAGTGCACATAGTTTAGGGCTCTGCACATTTCGTTTTTAATCATTATTATTATGTAATACTGAGAGCCTAAAAATTCCATACCTACTGGAATGGCAAGATCTGTACAAAATCCTCCATAGAACGTCATCTTCTTGCTTCAGAATACACCTGAACCAAAAACACACAGAGGGCAAAATCAGGTGCACAACCAAAAATGACTCTATTCCTCTGATAGTCTAATATGTCTCAAAAGAAGAAGAAAAAGGAATTTGTCATAGAACTTCACAGGAAGAGCACTTTTAATCCTCAGTATTGAAATGCGGAACTTAAGGTAATGTTTAAACCTCCTCTCCTAATGCAAGATGGAATGAACCATGCTATCAGCAACAGATATGAGTGTACCGTGGGTGTCAAAATTTATAGTTACTCAAGTACTTATCCTCTGATCATTGCAAGTCATGAGAACAGCAACAATGAATTTTTTTTGGAAAAAATGCAAACTAAATTCATGAGGCCTAACCTGAAGATAACATGACAAATCTGTGGAAAAGAGGCACTGAAGCTTACATCTTAGTTAGCTTTAGGACAATCAGATTATTGAACAGTTCCGTCAATAAAAAGGTCCTGTTCAAACAGAAGTGTATCAGATTGTGCAATCTCACAAATACCTATCAGATGTGAAGGTTCTAAGAATGAGCAAATAAATGATCTAGAGCCACATGGAAAGCAATATTCAAAGCAGCATAACCAACATCAATAAAGAGGTTTGAGGTGAAAAAATGGAAAGGTGGTATGAGCAAATTCATGTGTATCTTGTTGTTCCTAATGAAGATCCTACAGTATCACGAGAAGGAAAGATGGAAAGCTACAAAATAGTTATGTGTTCTAATTATATGTGTGATAGGTGACCCTAGTCTATCAGAACAGTGAGTCATGTCATGGACTATCATCAATAAGGAGTAAAAAAGGCACTCCAGTATCATTTCTTATAATCAATAAAACATTAGGACCAGCAGCTTTATGCTTCTCAAAAAGGAGAGTAATATATTAAGCACATGAGTAGCTATTATTCTTCTTTTTCTTTTTTGAGGTACATGAGTAGCTATTATTATTTCTAATATATGGCTGAGTCGGATTTTAAGAACTGCAAGTATATATAAGGAAAGTTACGCACTCATACCTACTCTGATTAGAATTGCAGAACATGGCGTTAATTTCAGGAATATATATACAGTGCAGGTTCATCAACATTCATTGTTGATACTGAAAGCACATCATTCCATTCACCACCAGTTCTTCATCACGGGATCTGTGGAAACAAATTACAAACAGGTAACATAATTGAGAATTTGTTGTCCCATTTAATGCATTCATATCATCTGCTCTCAAAATAAGTTTCTCTACCATATGAGTACATTTGTAAAAGAACATATTGAATAGAAATTGGTGAAGTCAATTAACTTATTTATCAAACAATTAGGAGGAACCACATAGGAACCACATACTACTCCAAATACAAAACTGAGATTCATGGTCAGTAGAAAGAAAAAGAAAAGAATCACGGGAAAGATCATTGCCGACCTGGAGAAGGACAAATCCAAATAAGACCGATGTGTTCAATTACTCACCATCAAAACCACCGGATCAGGCGTCTCTGGCATACCAAAAATTACAGAGAAGAGAGAGATGGACCTGGGTTCCTCCAGCCGCCGGCCTCCCTTGCGTGCTCCTCCAGCCGCCGGTCTCCCGTGCGTGCTCCACCAGCCGCCGCGCCGCCGACCAAGCTCCTGGAGGCCTCCTCCCTGTCTCCACGGAGGAGCTGCTTTTGCCCTCCCTGAAGAAGGAGAGGCGGGCGGGCGCGGAGCGCCCTTCACTGCAACTCCCTACGCCTGCGCCTGCGCCGCCGTGGACCTACTGCGCCTGTCCGCCATCGTCGTCCATGGCGGCGACATGGGCCTCCTCGTCGATGCGATGGAGCTGCGGCTCAACCTTGGCCTCCATCGATGCCCTGGCCGTCGTTCCCCGAGGCGGCGGCGGTGGCCTCCGCTGTCCTCCCGCTGTCCCCACGCCGGCGCCCGTCACGCAAGCCTCCCTGCGCCAGCCGCCGCGCCGCTAGCAGCCCTCCGCCCCTGCCGCCTCGTGCCATCCCCGTGGGTGGCGGCTCGCCGTAGAGGCGCTGGGGGGAACACAGAGGATGGAGGAGCTACTCTGGTGTCCAGCCAAGCAGCCGCCATCGCGAACCGCACCTCCGGCCAAGCCGCCGCCGCCGGTGGAGTGCCTCTGGTCACTGCTCTAGGGCCTAGGGTTCCTGGGGCTCTCCTTTTTGTCTCACCGGAGTGGGGATTGGTGGGGGATATTTTGTCTCCATCCGCTGATCGACATGCGCGGCACTCCTTTAACTTCACTGACAGAGCGGACCGAACGTGAGGAGGACCCACCCGCAGCACCAGGCGGGTAGAACACCAGCGTTCCATACATCTCGCTAGCTAGACGAATAGGAGGACGCCCCACTTGCTCTGCCCACTTGCCCGCTGTGCTGGACGAATAGGAGGACGCCTCCGCCCACTTGCTCAGCTGCGGTCCTCTGAAACACGGACCCCATCGTAAACAAGCCCCACCGTCAGCGAGATACGCACAACAGCCACCGGTGCACACCGAAAACCCTGTAGCGCACAGTAAAGTGGAAAGATGCTGTTTGGAAGGCTGAGATGCACTGGATGGCACGATCGAACGGCCAGGAATCCAAACGAACGTGGAGGCGAGCTGTCTATACACGAATTATACCTTTAGATGTCGATACGTCAGAATTCATTTCGTGTGAAAGCACAATTTTCTTTTTTTGTTTACTAATTTTGATCAGAGGTTGATTAGGTCGGAACTGCACCATGAATAAACACACGCAGGCAACTGGAATCCCCAATCTGCTGACTTGTTGACCTTGAAAGCCTGGAAATTCTGAAGAATTAACTTGGCATCTCTGAAGATACCACATACAGATACAGCCGACCTGTTAGTACTTTTCGCAGCCAACTCCTGGAACAACTGTAAAGCAATCGCTTTGGCCCGTTTGTAGTCAGATGCGCCTTCCGAATTGCCTTAGTTGAAAGAACGGCCATCGTGTAAAACATGCACTATACCTACATAGTACTCCCTATAATTGAAAGTAAGTGTTGATGACTTAGTATAAGCTTTGTACTATGTTAGTACGAAATTACCGACATTTATTTCCGATCGAAGTGAGTAGTAGCTTAGCCGAGGATAAGTGAGATTGCCGCAACAAACTGGGTGTAAATTGCATACGCTGAAATTTGAAAAAGAAGTTCATCTAGATTGAGAACAGCGCTTTGCTTGTTGGCCACAAGGAAGAACTGTAAATTACTATTTACATGCTTATCCTCATGCACGAGAAATCTACTGAACTGCTAGCTGTTCCATGGGATACGTCTGCATTGGATCGTTGTCATTGAGTGTCGGGAAACAGCCCCAAATTTTATCTGTCTAGCCAAAAAAGGCCTTTGGATGCTTGAAGAGACACTTCCTTCAAATGAGATAGGATCTAATTTGTCATCTTGATTAAGCATGCATATCCCGGCCCCACGGTTGTTGAATGTTGATCATTCTAGACTTCCCTGGATACAGCCTAAGACACTGCACCAAGATTTCACAAAGTATTAATTCCTCGTCTTCCTTTTTTATGAAAGTCCTTGTTAGAAGTTGAAACATTTGTCTATTGCAGCTGTCGTCGCAGACTCTCACCTTGTATTAGTACTAGAAAGATATCTTATCATTTTTTAGCAACCTGTTGTTGATGGCATGGCTTTGCCCATTTCTTAAACACACATGCCATATCTGAGATTGACACAAAGGAAACTAGATAAATTCTGAAGAATATTTCGTAATAATATCTAAAACGTCATCACACAACATGCATGTGGTTCGACTAGTCTTCTACTCCCTCCGTCCCAGTTTCTAAGTCTTGCACGTATACCTAGATCGTCATTTTGATAAATATAATATAAATTTTACAACATAAAAATTATACCATTAGAAAGTACAATGTTTGAACTTTTCAGTGATATGTATTTTATAGTATATAAGTTGTATTATGTTGGTCAAAATGATGACCTAGTTATACGTGTAAGCCAACTGGGACGAAGGGAGTACTTAAAATGACATGGTCGCGAGATAGATATTGCGCTACTAGTAAAGAAGCTCCCCTTCTTCTCATGATAGTTGATCACGAATTAACATCAAATTGGTATTACTTTCGTTTCAAAATGTAAACCTTTTTTAGAAAGCTTTTATATTTTGGAATGGAGATAGTACACTATATACAATTAATACACATAGCCACGGCCTCGTAGGTACTAGGTACTCATTGGTTGCACGTACCCCAGCCCAACAAGGATTGAAATTCACATTTGATTCTATGTGCCATCTAAAGGTATAATTGGCGCCCTTCCTAGAGGCCTCCTGGTAAATCAGAATTTACCGTCCTTCAGATCAGCCTCCGAGCAAATCTCAGCCGTTCATTTTTTCCACGCTTCGTATAAAAGGTGAAGCCAAAAGCTAAACCCTAGCTGCCAGCCCCCCAATCCCCTTGCGTGGCCTGCTCCTCCCCAATCCCCTTGCCTCCTCCTCCCCGCGTCGGCCCTCCCCAATGCCCTCACGCATATTTCCTCACCTCCACCCTTTCCACTCCCCTTGACCATGAGCCGCCGCTGCACTGTCGAGCACGGGCCGCAGCCGCGCTCCATACCCGGCTGGGAGAAGGAGCATGGACGACCGAGAGGAGGCAGGAGGCCAAGATGTTTCAGGGCTGCCGGCACAGCTCCGCTTCACTACCTCCACCCCACCATGTTGGTGAGTTCGTGGCCCTTCTCCCTCTCCCTCTCTCTCACTCCCTCCCTCCTTCCTTCCCTTGAGCAGCAAGCCTGGGCAAAGGTGAGCGCTTTGGAGCATGAGGACAAGGCGGCCATGGCAAGGGGTGGTGGGAGACGCCCATCAAATTATGCCCTTGCTGCTGTACAAGCCACCACCTCCCTTTCTCTCCTCAATTTTTTTTGGTTTTAGTATTATGCTTTTAATCAAATGAGAAATCTAACTGTGTTTCTGTAGCTATTGTACAGATCTGTTATAATATTTCGCAGTTTCTTAGTTTTTAGATTGCTTGTGAAGATTCAGTTGAACGTGATTTTGGTTTATTTGCAAATTGACTACTGTAGGATTTGTTGCTCTATTTTTTAATATTTTATCACCATATTTTCATGCTATTTGCAATACCCATTATTCATCTTCGTAATGCTCATTTTTACATACAGGTCACGGTCCATCTACCCCCAATAGCTATTGGTGAAAGCTGAAATGGTTTTGTTCCAATGACTAGAAATTTGATATCTATGGTACCATCTTCATCTTGTGCCGAGCAGTTAAATATATTATTGTAATTTACCTACAATGATCTCATATATGTTAGCTTGTAACGTCCCTGAAGGTGTTGATTGATCTGAACCAAGAACTATCTGCTTATGGATGGAGGGTTGAGCATTATCAGTTGCCAGGCATCATTATTTTCTAAGTTTCCTTATGAATTTCATAGGCAATAAATCATGTAAGTAAAGTAATATATGATTTATTTGCTTCTGAGTCGGACGATCTTCTTTTTAACCAAATCTTAAAATTTCGAAGCTATCAAAAATAGGTAATTTTTGCCATAATTAAAAATGCATTTGAAGAAATACAGTTGTTGTAATTTATATGAACAGCCAACATGCAGACTGCAAAAGCATTAATTTTCTATTTTTTTATGTTGCCTTCCTGTTTATTTGAATATAGGGTGACATTTGGAAGCTTTTGTCTCTGATGCCTTTTTCTAATCGGTGCTCTTCATTGTCATTTCAGGCTATGGTAAGCCAGAGAGTTTGCATTTTATTCCAAAAATATTTCATTGTTTGTAGCTGTACTAGCATAGTGTGTTGGTGCTCTTTTACTCCCCTGATTACTTTTAGATGAAGTCTAAGCCAGAGAGTTGCTAGCTGTATTCACTATTTGGCTACACTGATTAACTTACTCATGTGGTGTTTTTTTGTTATTCAGCTCAATCTCTTTATGAGCTGCCCTTTGTAGCTCACATTCTTATTGATAAAGTTTTTTCCGAGGCCCATTCGAGTACTACCATGATGCCATGGGTTATCTATCATCTTGCAAGGTCATCTGCTATTCAGAGGTTAAATGCAAGTATGATGCAATACATGGCCTCCTCTGCATCATCTATGAATTGGTATAGTTTCTTTCTGTGCTTCCTTGCTTGCATCTGAATAGTAGTGAATAGCTGCCTCCCTCACATGGTTGTCACACTTTGCATTTGAATCTTGATAGCAGTTTTTGCTTGCCATCCTTCTTGGACTACCTTTTATGTGGTGACTAGAGAGAGGGAAGAGAGTGAGATGTCGGCTGGAGTTGTGCCTTTGTGCGGTGAGAGGTCGCTAGTCATGGTGTGGCGGATGAGAGGAACAGAAGTCACAGGTAATTGTTGCAGTTAGTACATTTTTTGAAGTGCTACCCAATGGCGTCCCTTGACTAGCAGGACTAGGATATTTTTTTGGTGAGATGAGTGTGTCCGATAACAGGGATATTGTTTCTCTCTTTCAGAATCTATGTATCATGTGCCTTTGTTTATATATTCCTACTCTTCTTTCAATCTATAGGACACATGTGCGACAGGAATACGGCAGCTGAGCGCGAGGATCTCGTGGGAGAGAAACAGCTGGAGCCCCTAGAAGAGACCAAAGACATAAGGCACATTTGGTGACTGCGCCAGGAAGGAGAATCAGGTTCTCCCATGTGTTTCTAGCTCTCTCAACGTTGCCACAAATATCATATGTGTTTTCTGGGAATCAATGTAGAAATCCATGGTCCTGTACAAATCACATGCTGTTATATATGCTTTTGTACTGATTATCTGATTATTTTCTTACAATGCTTGGATAGCTAGATTATTCTAATATTGAATTTTCATGAGTTGTTATGTGATTCACTTGAACTGAAGGTTTAATCTGGCTTGCATTTACGACAAAGTATAACATATAGCTGGTCATGTATCATAAGAAAATTTGACCACCGGAACATAGTTTCAGCTCTTATGTTACTGAATAAATTAGCATTTTTTGGGCTTTTACTAATCTGAAACATTGTGGCCATGTTGTAGCAAGAATATTTCTGATTTTGTAACTCAGCAGAATATTTTCACATCTGGTCTAGACATTGGTATCAACCTAGGATGTGGTACATAGACAACGGTGAACCAGAAAATGGTAATGTTGGATGTTCAGGATAGTAGAGATACGAAATACAAGGCTGGAATGGGATGTTCCCTGTTGAGATTTGTCTCATTGCCTTGCCTGTTGTAAACATATTTTAAAGAGTGGTGTAAGTGTAACTTCAGTATTTAGTATCTGTATTTTTAAGAGTGGTGTAAGCATTGTCTTGCCTGTTATAAAGAACACCTCTGAAATTTCATTACACATGAGATGAGTTAATATGGTTAGTATGGAAACTTGAGTATTTGATGTGTGCAGTTTGCGTTTTTAGAGCATCCTATCAAATCTCGGTTGCTATTTGTATAGTTACTCCTACGGTTGTAATTAAGGACTAACTTGATGTGTATTCAGAAATTTATAATCTTTATTTCTACGATTTTGTGATGGCTTTCTTGGTTTAACTGCAGCTTTGAAGACTCGTGGGAATTTACTGAAGTTTGGTCTGAAACAAGTCAGGTTTGCAAAATGTATTGGGAGCTTAGGGTGAAAAGTTCTAGGTAAAAATGAATAAGACAATAACTGAAACATTAGGGAAAAGCAAACCTAGAAAAGCTTGAATTGATGTCAGTACATGTATTCTGCTCATGAATCGAAACAAAGAAGGCATGTACTGAACATCCTACGTTTAGTACTTGTTTCAGTAGGAAGATCCTACCTGATTGTGACCTTGTATGGCATGTGTGAAAGGGGGGCTAGGGAAGATCCTACCTGATTGATACTATTCGCATCAAGAACCACCTCACCTCAGGCTGAAAAAACTACCCGTGATATAAATGAGGTACACTGCTCTCTCATCTCATCACAGTATATTTTCATGTTTCGTAGAAACTACTCTGCCTCACGGATTGTTAATTTGTTTATTAAAAGATAGAAATTAGCCAATCAGTTTCTGTATAATTTATTGGGTACAAACGAAACAACATAAATGGTATCCTATTTATTTAGGCCATATTTTGTTTCTTTCATTCTTTCATGTCATGTGTGTCTATTTCTAATATTATTCATTTTCACTTCCACAAAATTGGCTTATTTTGGATATAAATTGGTCTTCCAGACAGTGGTTGATGAATAAGATTCATGCCCCTTCTGATTGTGGGTTGTTACCTAAGACCACAATCGCCTCGCCCTCTTTCCGATAATGCATATATTCTGCAGGTCACTAATGAACTTCGTGTCAAATCATTTTAGTTCTGGTCTTTATCCCTGTTGATGGGGATTTATGAGTATCAATTGCATGGTATATTCCATTTAGTGCAGTTTCTTCTTCTCTGAATTATAGGGAATATAAAATGGTACAATTTTAAATAAATAATGTTATCTAAGTTATTATTTTGGTGATATAAGACCACAATCGCCTCGTCCTCTTTCCTATAATGCATATATTCTGCAGGTCACTAATGAACTTCGTGTCAAATCATTTTAGTTCTGGTCTTTGTCCGTGTTGATGGGGATTTATGAGTATCAATTGCATAGTATATTCCATTTAGTGCAGTTTCTTCTTCTCCGAATGATAGGGAATATAAAATGGTACAATTTTAAATAAATAATGTTATCTAAGTTATTATTTTGGTGATATAAGTTGCTATTTTTATAACAAAGCTTGTGTACTTGTATCATTCGGTTAGTCCATGGCAGAGACTTAGGAAGCAATCGTAGGTGTTTCGTGTACAGAAAAGTTGAAGGTCTGTTAGACTTACTGTGGTTTAGTGTCTTACGAAAAAGTGGGCTTCGGATGTGAGTATGTAGTGTTTCACATTTCATGTCAAAATAGTTTAATATCCTTTAGATTTTGATAGTTTTTTGTATCTACTAGCCTGTCACATTTTGTATTTTTCGCTTATTCTTCTAAATATAACTGCCTTTGGATTCACATTTGGTTTCCAGCCTTTTGCAGACTTTTGGTTTTCTATGTAGCACACACGGCCTTCTCACATGATTAATTGGTGCACAATCGATATTTCTTATTTTGTGCAGTCCAACTACCAAATCCATGCCATTAGAGACATGTTTGTGTTATAAATATTGTCATGCCCTTCGTGAGCATTACCTTCACATTTACCACCTCGGCTTCCAGTTTTGCCCGATCCAATTACCTTCTCTTGTTTAGACTGACAATCAAAACTGAATCTTATATCGTGATTACTCTGAAGATGAGTACATTTCATAAATCTCAGTATAATACCTTTATTATATTATCTAAGTTACCTTGAGAGGTTCCTTTATCTTGCTACAACCTACATGTATTTTGTGCTATAATCTGTAAGAACAAGATTACCAAGATCTGTCCAGCAGCTCAAGTTTACTTAGTTGGTCACTGGGTTTACTCTGAATAAATATTGATTTACTAAACTACTAGGAAGATACAAAAATCTATTAAAATCTAAATCAGATTTGTTAAAAAAATGTAAATTTCAACAATGCATACTTTGCATAATAAATTAACTAAGCCTGAGTCGTTGTGGAGTGGGTCTACCTTCAGGTTCAACCTTTTCCAGCTTTGGTACTATGGAAAAGAGATGTGTTTCTTCATTTCTGAAAGTATCCCATTAGTCCTATTAACTACTACCTTTATTGTAATCATCCAGCTATACTTTGAGTACAAAGCAAAATAATGTGCTCAACTCTTCTCTCTGATTTACTATGTTTACATATATAATTGCTTGACCTGTTGCTCTTCAAAGATGTCTATCATTTCCAAGCAGTTCTCTCTCTTATAGCATGTCATGGTTGTCTCTTTGATTTGCCATTGCTATATGCAATATATTTCAATATCTTTTATAAATCTGTTTATTCGCTGACTACTTATCATCAAATAATATAGCATTAAAGTTATTTACCAGGGTGAAAGGAGGGGGCACAAGTGGACTTAATGCATGGTAATGCTATTTTATATTAGGACATTAGATTTAACATGTGTTAATCTTCTGTTCTTAACTGTTGGTTAATTTATCTTTTCATTTGCAGCGGTGTTAACTTTTGGTGGTGAAATACTTATTAGAACTGAATTTTCTATGTGTTGTGGTCCCTAAAGACCATGCTGCAACAGTGTTTGTTGTTCCTTACTTGTATTGCTCATGAAAATACCGGAATGTTAGTTATTGTAATATATTCCTAATTGTATATAAGGGTTTGCTGCTCCCTTCATGATTTCGTGTCTTTTTATCTTCAGTTCATCATATTGACTTTGTTGTAGGACCTAAAAAATGTATTACAATCTACCTACATGATTTTCATCGTTGTTTTAAAAATTATAAATTAGTGCAAATTCAACGGGACCGTGCGCCAAGGCGCACCCCTAAATCTAGTTGTAATTCATATTTCTAAATAACTAGCCATAAACAATTACCTAGTAGAGGATACATGGTTGTCTAATGTATTCAGCCATGCCATTCAACTATGGGTGTTTGGTTTCGAGACACAATTTGTTAAGTTAAAATTTGGCAGTTTGGTATACGTTTGGTTTTTGCCACACTTCAAAGTTACCACACCTATTCATCCATATGACCCACTTGCTACAGAGTGAAATCTTTCCAACTTCTGCCATATTTTATGGCTTCCAATTTCTTAGCTACATTTTTGTGGCTGCCATGTCAAATTTAGATCTGATAAAGTATTTGTTTAAAACTGAAAAAACTAAAATACATTCAGCGGATGGAACCAGTATTGTGAGAGATGGGCTCTGACTATGATACATTTTAGGTCCAAATACGGTCTCTAACATACTACTTCGACCTTTATTTTCCACGAGCATGTTACTACAAATTCAAAAGGTTGGTATGAGGAAAGATTTGTGTGATAGATCTTATAATACTATTATCCACACAAACGCTTTGTTATGTATCAACGTCAAATTTAGTGAACACGACGATAGACTCACTCATGTTGAGAGAAATATGAGCTCATATATGGAGTGTGGCTAAATGTAGGGCAGGCTACATATAGCCATTTTTTGGAAATTCAAAATAAAAAGTTTATGTTTTTTTAAAAAATGAACACAAATTTAGATGTAGACAATAATTTATCCTACTAGTGTGAAAAAAATCAATGTGAAATAATGAGGGCTCTGCAAAATTGGCAAAATTACAGACCTAAAATATTTTGGGCCGGGGTTTTTGAAGAATCATAGAACAAGTCATTCAGTATATCTAAGATTCTTTTCCAAGAAAAATTGAAACTTTATATTATTGTTTTTGAATTTTTTGAAAAAATCATAGCCTGGGCACCATTTGGTTTAATTTCCTCGCATATAGGAGACTATTTTTGTCAATAGCGCTGGATAATTTCACTCTGCACTGCATCCGCCAATAAATTTTGTAGACCTATGCGCGTAAGCGCTGTGATCGCCATATATGTGTATTCTTTTTTTTGTGGGTAAAAGAATTTTTATTACTTAGGTTGGGTTACATGTCGGTCATAATCTAGGTCCCCAAGAATAATATCAGGCCTAGATCCTAACCAGGGTTTCGTACAATGTTCAGCTCTCGCAAAATTTGCGAGGCAATGACTAACCCTACCCAGCGAGCGATTCACTTTTACAAAAACACAACCTCTATCTTGACTAGCTAGGTTTTTGATTTCTGGAATCAGGTGGAGATACTGCCAAGTGGAAAGCCAGGTGTCACCGTGGATATCTTGTTGACATTGACCAACAAACTAACTTGGAGCAGCAGCTTGAAGGGGGAAAGCGAGTTGTTTCAACTGTTTCAACGACGGCTCAATGACATGGACGGAGATACATGGAGCCACAAAAGGTGACTAAAGTTCCACGTAGTATTGCCCTGTCTCCTCGCTCGACATAGACCCAATGAAATGTGTCGATCTCTCACTTGCAAGCATCGATATACGACAGGACCTTTATAGTATGACTTTTTATTTTGGGTTTGAGTATAAAATGTAGGATACGATAGGCATCGAAGTATTTCTAAACCAAAGTACTATAAAATTGCAGTATTTCATGCCTAAGCAAACAAATACTTCAATTTTGAAAACAGAGGGTCAGACCTCTTATACTACAAAATTACTGCAGTTTCAGAAATACCAAAATATAAAAATGCAGTGTTTAAAAATCATGGCATTTTCATAAACCGGAGAATTATTAGAATATACTTTTAAAAAAATCTTTGTTGCCAAGCATGCAGTACTGATTCCTCAAGAATGATGAGTATCTATGACCGTGACAGGAATGCTATAGCTCATTAAGATCAATAGGAACACAAGAGTGGAAGAAATAAATAACTCTTGAGAACCAACCTGAGGTTGGGTGGTTAGGAGGGTGGTTGTACCCCCAGCCCACCAGAGTTCAAACCCCAGGTTTGACATCTGTGTGTCTCATAAAGGCGGAATATTCTTTCAGTGGGAGGCGACGTTCCCGTCGATAGCGAGGCGCCCGTGGTGACTTCGTCAATCTCAAGACCCGATCTGCCGGCTCAGTCTTTCGGAGGTGCTCATAGGGGTAGGGTGTGCGTGTGTGCGTTCATAGGGGTGAGTGTATGCGCGTGTATATGAGCGCTTGCGTTTGTACTGTGTTTCTCAAAAAAAAAAAATAACTCTCGACTACATCACACTAGCACAGAACATGCATTCACATGTGGCTGTTTTGGTCTCGCACATGTTTGAAAAAACCATCGCTCTGCATTGGTGTGCGATGAAGCTGAACTAGGCACACAGTTTTTGGAACTGTGTGCAATAGCTGATCTTTCACACATGGTTTCTACCCGGAATCGTGTGCGAACTCGATGGCCTTCGCAGACGGTATTTAATTTTTAAAGGTCAGTGTTAGTCAGAGATCATACACTGTTATTTGTATTTGACCATCGAGACTATAGTAAATCTTAAATAGCGATTTGCATACCTTGCCGTGTGTGTTATTGCATACCAGTAAATCATTAATCAGTATTGCAAAAAAATGTTTTTATTGTACATCTCATACACCTTATGTGCTTATATTTTCACATATTTAATACACAACATGTACATGAATTTGACATACATTGAATTCCTAGCATTATAAATGAGAGCGCTAGCTGTTATATATATTTTGGTTACGTTCTCATGGATAAAGGTTTTGCTGACAATGATTCACCATATCCGGTGGCAGTCCTTGTTAAACCTTCACTTCAATCTTCAATATTCTCATCCCTTTTGTGAAATATGGGCAACACTTTGCAGTGAACCTAAATCTCAGAAAGGCAATAGATGGAGGGCATAGCTTAGATGATGATATGCATCTCATCTGTTTAAGTAGAAATAGAGAACTAAATCAGTGGCAAACTAGAAAAAATTAGATGAATTTGGTTCCTTAAGATAGATACTCACCAATATTGTTGTGGCCGTTGCATCATTAAAAATCACATGAGATGGCATAGTCAACCCATATTCTTGCATCCTCACTGGCCTTAATCTGGATGAAGCACTCAGAGTAGGAAAATTGCACAATAAATTAATTAGAACTAGAACATTGTTAAAGTTGATAAAATAAATGCAATTTTAAATGATTTGTGTTCTTATATAGCGGCAATTGAACAAAACTGAGGTTGTCCATGACGTGGGCATGACCTAGCGGATCCCCACTGTTGACATACCAGGTCTGGCCCAGTAGAAGGCCTAGGAGATAGCAGTCCACAAACTGAAGCCAAGGAAGTAGATGGCGGTAAGAAAGCCCAAGAAGCCCTCTTATCCCTGGCGTGCATTGCAAGGAAGGAAGAGTCCTAGGGTTTAGACCTACTCTAGGGCATTTGCCGAGTTAAACCCTTGTCAGTAACCTAACCAGAACTGATCTGAGATCTGACCTACTATATAAAGGCCAGGAGGGCACCTTGGTGAGAGAGATCAATCTCGCCCATGAGCAAGTTCACCATAGCCATCAAGGCATCATTGTAATCACCTCAAACACCATCAATCGAGACTAGAGATGCATGAGTAGGTCTTTACCTCCCATGAAAGGGCCAAACCTGGGTAAATTTGTGCCTTCTCCTTGTCTGTTTGCCGTCGAATCCACCTATGCATGTTTTCCCCAAAACCCTAGTCCTCAATATATGGACATTGTCGTGTTCACCCTAAGTCATTCCAATTCTTATGTAATGTCACAAAAATCGCCCCTATTATAAGTTTGATCATATCATAAGTTGACTATATAAAAGAATGAAAACAGTAGTAATGTATAGATCTGCACTATATATAAGTATTCTAATAGATTCGGCCTTGCTAACAGTGCTTACATAGCAAGTTCCGCACTATATTCTGGCCTTGCTAACCGTGCTTACATAGAAGATCCGCATTATATATAAGTAAAAAATGCATGCTAACAACATATACCTCTAGGGAGGCGTCGCGTACGCACGTGTAAGCTGGTGAATACAATGCGGCTTAACCAACATTCTCGGTGGCACCTCCAGCCTACGACCGCGCGGGTGGGCACGAGATAATGACGAGTGTCGGTGTTCTGGATACCGGGGTATCCCGGTCCACCTGCTCCTGGGCCCCTTCAACGGCCCAGCTTCGGCCCAGGGGTGGAACGACGACCGAAGCCCGGCGGAGAAGACCCTCATGAGGAGAACGACGGCTAAAACTGCTAAGGACCAGAAGACCTCCTCACGAGCTGTTTCTCGTGAGGAGAGGGACCACGTCCACATTAGCTCGGCACGCTTCCGTGCTGAGCAAGAAGATAAGAGCAGAAGACTGCGTACCGTCCATGCTACCCCCGAGAGGGAGGAGACCAGCTTTCGCCGTGCCTGCATAAAGCGGCACAGTGGTTGTTGGCCACCCCCCTAAAAATAGGGTGGACGGTGCAGGGCGCCAGAGGAGGATGTCAGCTTCCTCCACCCACTCCTGTGGACCGGTGCCACTACTCTACGAAGACTACGTCTACGGAAGACTCAAGGCTACAGCTGTCCTCCCTCCTTGGCCGTGTGTGGCAACCCCTTAAGGGGAAGGAGGATCTAGGCGCTATAAAAGGAGGGGAGGCCACCCCTTAGGGGGGATCCGATCTTCATCTTCGGGCTCCTAGCTAGGCAAAGTTGGTTCTTCTACCTCCAGCCAGTTAGAGCTCTGTAACCAAGACCTTGTACTCCTCGCGAGGTATCGCGTCGTAATACAAGAAGGCAGGAAGTAGGTGTTTTACCTCACCACGAGGGCCCTGAACCAGGGTAAAGCTCGGTGTCTCTCTCTGTAGTGCGTTGTGCGTTCGATGTCTCGAGGCTTCCGTCACCGTGTTTCGTTGCGATCCAAGATCTCCCACGTTCAGCCCCCTGCGTTCGAATCTTTGGGTCCGTCGCGTGGTACCCCGTGTTCTTGCGACACAAAATCCATCGAAATTTGGCGCGCTAGGTAGGGGGCTGTGGTGTGTTTTCTTCTAGATCTGCTTCGACATGGCCGACGCCAACGCAAGGCTCGAGCGTCTTCGCCGCCGCAACGCAGTTTGGAGTCAAACCGAGCCCATCTTCTGTTGTTAGCACGTCTCGGCCGAGGAGGAAGAGGAGGAAGATCTGGAGTCCTCCTACCTCCCGTCCGGGCGTACAGAGCCTTCGCTCTCCTTCACCGCCACCGCTACTTCTCGCGCTCGTTCTGGGAGTGAGCTGTCCCCTGTGCAGGCTCTCGCCATGGCGCAGGAGCTGCTGCGCTATCAACCCACTGCGGACGGGCGTGAGGGGTGGCGCGCTTGAATCGCCGAGCTCATCGCCATCGCCAACAAAGACCCGGCCCAGGGAGGAGCCCCGGGCGCGGGAGAGCCAGATCCGGCGGCGGGGCACCGCGCCCCGGGCGCCGGAGATGGGAAGGCCGCAAAGGCCAAGAAGGCAGCTTCCCGCGCCGCGTCTTCGCCGCGCGGAGAGCCCAGCTGCCAAATCATCCAACGCGCTCCGGAAGACGCACACGTCTCCCTCGAGCGCCGCCGCGAAAATCATGACCGCGCCATCGACGACATCGGCGAAGCTGGCAAGAACGTCAAGACCCCCGGGGACCCTATCTACAACCCCGGGTGCCTTGCTCTCACTCGCCAGCAACGCTATGTGGTCTGGCCTGACAAGTTCAAGCCGGACATCGGTGCACGTTATGACGGGACCACCAACCCCGTCAAATTCCTCCAGCTCTACGTCGTCGCCATTCAGGCCACGCGTGGAGATCAGCGTGCGATGGCCAATTGGTTTCCCATGGCCCTCAAAGAATCTTCCTCATGAGTCCGTGACTTCATGGAAGGACTTGTGCCGTCAGTTCGTCGCCAACTTCATGCCCACGTACGAGCGCCCCGCCACCAAGAATGATCTTAAGGCGGTGCGTCAGTACAAGGGCGAGCCGCTTTATCAATACATCCAGCGCTTCAGCGAGATGAGGAACAAGATTCCCTGGATCTCCAATGAGGAGGTCATCTCCGCGTTCTCCACGGGCGTTTCCGACATCAAGATGAGGGAGAAGCTATCCGTGAATGATGAGCTGACTTCCGTCGTCAGGCTCTTCGAGATCGCCGACAGATGCACCAAGGCCGAGGAGGGGAGGCTCTTCGTGCACAACCTGCCGGAGGTGCTTCCCCCAAAGCCGAAGTCCAAGGACCCCAAGCGCAAGGAGGCTGCTGTCCTCGCGGCAGAGCCTGATCATAAGCAGCGCCGCAGGGACCGCTCCGAGCGCGATAAAGGTCGACGTCGTCGCTACTGCATCCTCCACAAAAAGGACACCCACAATACCGATGATTGTTGGATTGTCCAGAAGTTTCGTGAAGAAAATGGTGTCACCAAGCGCCATGGGAGCAGCCGTAGCCACGGCAAGGGTGGATCCCGGGGCGATCGCCACGACGACGACCGGGACGAGGGTCGCCGCCGCGATGGTCTGTCTCGTGCAGATCCCGAGCCGCTACCGTTGCCTCCACCAGTGAATGATCATCGAGAAGAGAACCAGGGGGGCTATCAAGAGCCGCGAAGCTTCGCCGCTTACCTCCTGGGTGGAGCCCAAGCTCCTTTGTCTAATCGTCACTTCAAGCAGCTATCGCGAGAGATCGCGGCGGCGCAGCCCAGCACTAGCAACCGCTTAATGAAGTGGTCTACCAGCAAGATCGGCTTTGACGAGGAGGATCATCCGACCTCCACTAAGGCCGTGGGCACGATTCCCCTCTTGTGCATGCCTACCATCAATAACATCGCCATCAACCGTACTCTCATCGATGGAGGGGCAGGCCTCAACATCATCTCCGTCGTGGTCTTCGAGAAGATGCAGGTGCCGTACCATCAGCTCATGCCAACCCGACCGTTCTTCGGGGTAACAGAGGGTTCTACAATGCCAATCGGGCAGGTGCGCCTGCCCGTCACCTTCGGCACCTGGGACAACAACAGGACAGAAAGCCTCGACTTCGACGTCGCCTACATTGCACTGCCGTACAATGCCATCCTCGGCTATCCGGCCCTGGCAAGGTTCATGGCGGCAACGCATCATGGCTTCAACGTCCTCAAGATTTTGGGCGCCAATGGCACAATCACCGTGCGCTGCAACGAAAAGGATGCTCTCCGGTCTGTGGAGCATGTCTACCATGAGGTCGCCACCATGTTCCCCGCTAATGAAGATCTGCTGTAGCACTCCGGTGACCTCACGAGGAAGAAGCAACTCGTATCACAAGAGCGGGCTGCTGCGAAGAAGGCCTCTCTCGAGCCCCTCCTGCCAGGCTTGTCAGGGAAGAAGTTCGCCGCCTCTGCATCGCCTACTCCAAGCGAGGACCTGGTCCATCCGATGATGCACATGAGCATTGGGGAAGCTGCGGTACCCTCAGGGAGGAGGCCCCATTTTACCCAAGAGCACTCTGCTACAAAGAAGGTCCCGCTCCAGGCTGGGGGGGCTTTCTCCCAAATAGGAAAGCGCGCTCGTCACCTTCCTGCGGGCAAACTCTGACATGTTCGCTTGGACTCCGTCAGATATGCCCGGCATTCCCAGGGAGCTGATTGAGCACCACTTAGCCGTGTGCCATCGGGCACACCCTGTGAAGCAGAAGACCAGGAAGCAAGCACAAGAGAAACAAGACTTCATCGTCCAAGAGATAGAGAAGCTGAAGAAGGCCAAGTTGATACGCGAGGTAGCCCACCCCACCTGGATTGCCAATCCGGTGGTCGTCCCAAAGGCTAATGGCAGTGGGCGCCTCTGCGTGGACTTTACAAGTCTCAACAAGGCCTGTCCCAAGGATCCTTATCCACTCCCAAGGATAGATCAAATCGTCGACTCCACCGCCGGCTGCGACCTCCTTTGCTTCTTGGATGCCTTCTCCGGCTATCATCAAATCAAGATGGCAAGGGAGGACAAAGAGAAGACTGCCTTCATCACACCATGTGGTGTGTACTGCTACGTCTGCATGCCCTTCGGCCTAAAAAACGCAGGGGCCACATTCCAAAGGCTCATGTGTAAGGCCTTGGGGGCTCAGATGGGAAGAAATGCAGAAGCCTACGTCAACGACATCATTGTCAAGACTCGTGAGAGTCACACCTTCATCGAAGATCTGGAGGAAACCTTCGCCAAACTGAGGAAGGTAAACATCAAGCTCAACCCCGCCAAGTGCGCCTTCGGCGTACCGTCGGGAAAGTTGTTGGGGTTCCTCGTATCTCATCGCGGGATAGAGGCGAACCCTGACAAAGTCAAGGCCATCGAAGAAATGCGTCCTCCGCGCAATCTCAAGGAAATGCAACGCCTCACAGGATGCATGGCAGCCCTAGGGCGCTTCATCGCGAGGAGTGGAGAGAAGGCCCTGCCCTTCTTCAACCTCATGAAGCGCACTGGGAAGTTCGAGTGGACTCCGGAAGCTGACAAGGCCTTCGCCGAGCTGAAGAGGTATCTCACGAGCCCACCGATCATGGTTGCCCCAATGTTCCGCGAGCCCTTGCTGCTCTACATCGCAGCAACCCCGCGAACTGCAAGTGCTGTCCTTGTCGCTGAGCGGGACGCCAAGGTAATCGCCAAAGAGGGAATTGATCCTCCTTGCCCGGGGGCTCCTCCTGAGGAAGACGCATCAATTTCTTCCGTCCCTCGAGAGGAGCTGCCCGCTGCAACATCGCCGACCGAGTCGTTCTCACAGAGCGACGCTCCTGAACTCCATGAGGAGAAAACTCCTGAGAACTCCAAGGTGCAGAAGCCCGTGTACTTCATCAGCACGGTACTACGTGCCGCGCGGGAGCGCTACACCATGCAGCAAAAGCTGCTCTACACCCTGCTGATCGCTTCAAGGAAACTACGTCATTACTTCCAGGGTCACCCAATTAAGGTGGTCACTGATCGGCCCCTGGAGACCATTCTACGCAACCCAAATGTCACCGGACGGGTGGCAGAGTGGGCCGTGGAGCTTCAGCCCTTCGAGATCTCCTTCGAAACCACCAAGGTGATCAAGAGCAAAGCTTTGGCTGAGTTCACTGCCGAATGGACTGATCCCTTCGCCGATGAGCCTCCAGAGGTGGAGTCAACGCTTCCAGGAGAAGAAGCCCCAGGCCTCTGGGTCATGCACTTCGATGGCGCCTTCAACCTCCCCGGCGTGGGGGCTGGCGCCGTCCTTACCTCTCCCTCTGGGGACAAGCTCTTCTACGTGCAGATTAGGGGTCTTCTCCCACCCTGGTGTGAGTGGAATATCATTGATCAGGCTGTTTCTGTATGTGGTATTCTAAAGAAGATTGACTGGCAGAGTGTCTTTAGGGATTGTGCTGAGGTGGTCAGGGTTCAGCTTCTGTGTAGAGATCCTGCTAAAATTCCCTTTGGAAGGTTGTTCAACTTCCAAGGCAGATTGTTCCAATTACAGTTCAAGGTGGAGCACCAGGCAAATCAGGAGGAGACTGTTAGTGTTCATTCTACTGGTCCTAGTGATGGAAGTGGTGACTACCATTCTGGACCAGGTGATGGTATGGATACTGACAAGAATGGTGGTAACAGCAAAGAACCCCCAGCTAACAATCAGAATGGGAACTCAAGTCATTTAGGTACACAGGGAGGGCAGAAGACAAGACAAGCTTGTGGTTTGGCTTTGGGTAAGGATCCAGTGATCCCTGGTCACTTGGTCTTTGACCTGTTATTCCAGAACAAAAATGTTCCTGCTCAAGCTGTGACTAATGAGAGTGCTACTGATGAAGCTTTGGAGTTTTGGCAACAAGAGGAGGATGAGTTTGTTGCAAGGATGCAAGCTTCTGATAACATGAGAGAAGATGATGTGGAGTTGTCTTTGCCTGAAGATATCATGCCAAGCCTTGACCAGATGTTGCAGCAGAAAGCTGATCTGGACAAGACATTTCAGGGGGGTTCCAAAAAGCAGAAAGTCTGGGGCCCAGTCCAGGCTGTGAGGCAGAGCTCAAGGATTGATAGGTCGAAGCACATCATGGACAAGGCAATGGAATTGAAAGAGAAGAAGAATGCAATGCTTTCTTCCAAGAAAATGTCAGGTATAATTCACTCCAATCCTTTCCATGTTCTTCAGAATTCTGAGTTTGTTGATATGTCTAGTAAAATTGGAGTTGTCATCGATATAGAGGATGATGATACTCCTTCTGTAGATGACTCTTGCATTAGTATAGATTGTCAAATTTCTGAAGTAGATGAAATTACTATGAATAATTGTATTAGTATAGAACAAATCATTAAGACTCCTGAGCATTATAATACAGTGTTGGAGTCTGATGATGTAGAGGATAATCTCTGGATAGATGTCTATAGGAAAAGACAGGGCAAGCACCCCAGGAAATTGTTTAAATGAAGATAGGTTTTTGGAATGGTAGGGGCATTACTGCTCTTGGGAGGAAGAAATTTATAGATGATAACATTGTTCCTCTACAATTAGATTACATAGGTTTCCAAGAAACAAAAAAAGAGAGTTTTACTAATTCTTTTCTTAAAAATGTGTTAGGAAATAGAAATTTTGGCTGGAATCATCTTCCTGCAGTTGGTTCGGCTGGAGGTATCCTAGTAGGTGTTAATCTAGATTTGTTTGATATTATAGCTTGGGAAATTAAAAATTTCTCAGTTAGTGTTGTTGTTAAGAACAAAATTAGTGATAAGATAGTTAGAATTACTACTGTTTATGGCTCTCCTTATGATGAGGGTAAGCAGGCTTTCATTTCTGAATTTCATGAGCTATTCCTTAACTGGGATGGCCCTGCCTTGATTGGAGGTGATTTTAATTTGGTTAGGAATCAGTCAGACAAAAGCAATGGGTCGATTGACTTTAGATGGGCTGATAAGTTCAATTCTTGGATTGAACTTTGGGCTCTGATTGAGATTGGCTTAGCTGGTAGGACTTTTACTTGGGGTAATAATCAGGAGAATCTTATCATGAGTAGGATTGATAGAATTTTCTGTACAACAAATTTTGAGTCTCTTTTTCCTTTAGCACATGCTAGAGCCTTACCTAGGCTTGGGAGTGATCATACGCCTATAATTTGGGATGCTGGCTTAGGACAACACCCAAAGAAAAGTAGTTTTAAGTTTGAAAAATGGTGGCTCTCTAGACCTGATTTCAAAGACTTGGTGCTTAAAGCCTGGTCCCTTAATAGAAAAAGAGGTCAGAGCAACCTTGATTGCTGGCAGGATAAGGTTAGATATTTCAGGAAACTAGCTAAAGGGTGGAGTGCAAACCTAGAAGCTGATATTAGGAAACACAAAAAAGCTCTTATGGAAGAGTATGATGCTCTAGATATCCTGTCTGAAACTCAGGTTCTTTCTGATCAGGATAGAAGTAGGATGACTTTTATTCTAAGAGATCTGAACTCTTACTGGATCATAGAGGAAACTAAAGCTAGGCAAAGATCCAGGGATAGGGACATCCTGGAAGGGGATAGAAATACTGCTTATTTTCATGCTGTAGCTAATCAAAGGAGAAGAAAGAAGATGATTCATGTCTTAGATGGACCTAATGGACCTGAGACTGAAACTGACAAAATGCTTAAAATTGCTACAGGATATTATAAAGATTTGTTTAAACAAGAATCTAGGCCAGATATTAGGTTAAAAACTGATTTTTTCTCTGCTGATGAGAAAATCAGAGAAGATGAGAATGTTATGCTAGAAAATAGATTTTCTGAGGAGGAAATAAAAGAAGCTGTCTTCAGTTCTTATGCTGATGGGGCTCCTGGTCCTGATGGCTTGTCTTTTATGTTCTACCAATGTTTCTGGGATATAGTTAAGTATGATCTGTTTAATCTGTTTGAAGATTGGTTTGAAGTAGAATTAGATATTTTTAGACTCAACTTTGCTATGATTACTCTCATTCCAAAAGAGAATGATGCTAGGGAAATGAAGAAATTTAGACCTATTAGTCTGTTAAATTGTAGTTTTAAAATATTTACTAAGGTTTTAACTAATAGGATTGCTAGGATTCTGAATAGGCTGATTTCCTTTCAACAATCTGCCTTTATTAAAGGGAGATTCATTTTAGAGAGTGTTGTAACTGCACATGAAATCATTCATGAGGTACATAGTAAAAAAGACCAGGGTTTGGTTTTTAAGATTGATTACGAAAAAGCTTATGATAGGGTTAATTTAGATTTCCTTTATGAGATTCTGGTTAGTAGAGGTTTTGGTCCAAAAATAATCCAGATGATCAAACAGGTGACTCAAGGGGGGTCTGTAGGTGTTAAACTAAATGATGTAGAAGGGGATTTCTTTTTGACTGGAAAAGGTCTTCGACAAGGAGACCCCCTAGCTCCCCTTTTATTCAATTTTGTGGTAGATATTTTCTCTAGAATGGTTAATAAAGGTTCTTCTGCTGCGATTATTAGAGGTTTGTGTAGTCATTTAGTACCTGGTGGGGTAGTTAGTCTATAGTATGCAGATGACACACTCATCTTTCTAGAGAAGGATGAGAGGAATGCAATTAATATGAAATGGCTTTTAACTTGCTTTGAACAGATTTCTGGCATGAAAATAAATTATCATAAAAGTGAGCTCATGGCCATTAACCTGTCAGTAGATGAGCTGAAACCTTTTCTAGATATCTTCCAATGTGTAGCTGGCAAATTTCCTATGAAATATTTAGGAGTGCCTTTACATTTTGAGAAACTTAGGAGAGAGGATTTACAACCTCTGATAGATAGTCTGCTTGGTAGAATGGCTGGTTGGAGAGGAACACTTTTGTCTTCCGAGGCAAAAAGAATTCTGATCCAAACCTGTCTAGCTAGCATCCCTATATACCTTCTATCCTTTTTTAGATTTCCTAAATGGGCTCTCCAACTAATTAATACACAGCTAGCAAATTGCATGTGGGATGATGAAGAGGGTCATAAGAAGATCCATTTAGCTAATTGGCCTTCAATCTGCATGAAAAAGGATTATGGGGGTGTAGGGGTACCAAATTTACAGGACCTTAATGTTTGTTTAATTGGGTCTTGGATTAGAGGATATATAAAGAGTGAAGGTAGCCTTTGGAAAAGAGTAGTAGATGCTAAGTACAACACAAAAAACCCTAACATTCTCTGTTGCCAAGATACACACCCTTCTATCTTTTGGAAAGGGGTCATGTGGGCTACCAGAGTTGTTAAGTTTGGGTATAAGTGGCTAGTTGGAGATGGTAAATCCGTTAAGTTCTGGGAAGATTCTTGGCATGGAAATGCTCCTCTAGCTGTCACTTATTGGGATGTGTATATGCTGGTTAACCAACAAACTCAAACTATTAATGAGTTATGGGATGGTCAACAACTTAAGTGTACTTTTAGAAGGATTTTTGATGATGATCTGATGGTCCAGTGGTTGGAAATTATAGAAATTGCCAAAGAAATTAACTTCAATGATTCTCCTGATCAACTGATCTGGAAATATGAGTCAAATGGAGTCTATTCTTCTAAATCTTTATATGCTATTGTTAATTTTAGGGGTGTTCAACCCATTTATCTTCCTGTTGTCTGGAATCTAAAGATTCCTCCTATAGTTCAAAACTTCCTTTGGTTATTATCTCAGAACAAAATTTTGACTAGAGATAACTTAAGGAAGAGAGGTATCCCAAAACCTCTAGAATGTAGTTTGTGTAAAGAAATTGAATCGGTTTCACATCTATTCTTTGAATGCATGATTTCTGATCTGCTCTGGCAAGAAGTACAGGAAATTTTTGAGATTAGAGTGCATAGTTTTCTGTCTCTAGCTTCTAAATGGCTGTGCAGTAGGAGATATTTGCAATTCAATATTGTTTCATCGGCTGTCATTTGGACTATTTGGAACAATAGGAATAGCATTGTGTTTAACCGTTGCACGTGGCTAAATATGAAACAGGTTTGGCAAAGGCTTCTGAGGTACTTGAAGGAATGGAAGGTTCCTTTCAAGGACCAGAGCTAGGATCTGGTGGATCGTTTCACCCAACTCCTGATTGCAAGACTCAGGGCTCCGCTGGTGCTGATGCCGCCTTGACTTGTACATCCTTTGGATGGACAACGACATGGAAGTCCTTCTCATCATCTACTCCACTTGGTGGTCGTGCGACTGAAGCATACCTGAAGTCCCACCCGGAGGAGGCTGATGAGATTCATGTGATCGTTGGGTGAAAATGAGCTCGCTGGTTGATCCAGCTGTAATAGGCTAGTCTTTCTCTTTAGATGGGCTGTGGTTTTGTTCTGGTCCTGCTAGCACTTTGGTCTTAGTTTTACCCTTTTGCAGAACTTGACCTGTTCCTAGCTTCATTAGGTTGCAGACTTAACTTTGTTTTAAGCTGCTGGATCGTTTTGACTGTGCAGTTTCGTTTCGTTGAAATGGAACTAGGGTGGATCCCTGATTTTCTAAAAAAAAAGCTCTTCTATGTCATCTAGCTCTGTTTTAAACCAGAGCACAAGGTCTCCAACAACATCGCTGAATATATGGACTACTCGCTGGCCTAAGGGCAGCGAATGCTTTGGGCACCAAGCGCCTCATCGTCAAGGGAGATTCACAGCTGGTTGTGAACTTCTCAAACAAGAGCTACACTCCAAAGGATGAGCACATGGCAGCTTATCTTGAGGAACATCGAAAGATGGAAAAACATTTCCAAGGTTTGGAGCTGAAGCACATTCCAAGAGGAGAAAATATAGAAGCGGACGAAATCGCCAAGCGCGCCTCTCATCGCCTGGCACAACCTGCCGGCGTCTTCGAGGAGCGTCTCTTCAAGCCATCCACTTCTCCATCATCGACAGGATCCGACCTTTCGCCTGCCTTGCCACCGCCACCAGAGCAGGGGGCTCCAGATTGCGGGCCTCCTTCGGGTGACCGCGTCCTTCTGGCATTAGCGCGGCAGGAGGGAGTGGATTGGATCCTGGAGTTTAAGGCTTTCCTCATCAGCAGCAGGCTTCCTGAGGACGAATCGAAGGCCGAAAGGATAGTACGCCAAGCTTCGGGATACTGCATCAAGGATGGTGACTTGTACCGGCGTCGCCCAAACGGCGTCGCTCTGAAGTGCATATCTACTCACCAGGGCCAAGAGCTTCTCAGGGACATCCACGCCGGCGAGTGTGGGCATCATGCTTCCGCTTCAACCCTCACCGCAAAGGCGTATCAAAGCGGCTTCTACTGGCCTTCGGCGCTCGGAGATGCGGTGGAGATGGTCAAGAGGTGCGAGGCATGCCAATTCCATGCCAAGCAGATTCATCAGCCGGTGCAGGAGCTACAAACCATCCCACTCACTTGGACTTTTGCTGTTTGGGGGCTGGACATTCTCGGTCCATTCCCTAGAGCACAAGGGGGCTACCGCTACCTCTACGTCGCCATCGACAAGTTTACCAAGTGGGTGGAGGTGGAGCCGGTGTGCACCATCCCGGCTAGGTCCGCAGTCAAGTTCATACGTGGGCTGGTTTGCTGTTTTGGTGTGCCTAACCGCATAATCACCGACAACGGCAGATAGTTCACCAGCGGGCAGTTCTGGGAGTACTGCGCATCGGCCGGCATCAAGATCTGCTTTGCCTCAGTCGCCTATCCCAGAAGCAATGGCCAGGCCGAGCATGCCAACGCCGAAGTCCTCAAAGGACTCAAAATGAGAAGCTTCAACACCAAGCTCAAAGCCTGCGGCAAAAAATGGTTAGACAACCTCCAATCCATCCTGTGGTCCATTCGGACTACAAGCTACCAAGCCCACCGGGGAGACCCCTTTCTTCTTGGTCTATGGGGCGGAGGCTATTCTTCCCACCAACGTCAAGTTCGGGTCACCAAGAGTGCTCGCCTTCAACGAGATACGTCAAGAGGACCTCATCAAGGATCACCTCCTCCAGCTCGAAAAAGCTCGGTGCCAAGCGGCGCTTCGCGCCGCGAGGTACCAGCATGGACTACGCCGCTACCATAGCCGCCATGTTCGGGCTAGGACTCTGGAGGTCGGCGATCTGGTGCTGAGGAGGATACTCTCTCGCGAGGGCCTGCACAAGCTGTCTCCAATGTGGGAAGGCCCCTTCAAGGTGACGCACATCGCCAGGACGGGCTCGGCGCGGCTGGAAACCACAGAAGGCGTGCCAGTGGGGAACCCATGGAACATAGCTCATCTACGAAAGTTCTACCCGTAGGTTCCTCACGAGGAGATAAGACCGTTGTCACGGCACTTTGTATCAGCTCAAACTGCTCTTCAGCACTAATATTAAGTTAAAGTGCATTATAGCGCCTCTGCTTCGGCATGATATTAAAATGGCATGAAGTCTATTTATTTTCTGCTGTACTCCACGCAGAAGGGGGCTAGGCACGGTGTCTATGCTGGGGCCTTCACCTGGAAAACAGCAAGCCCGAAAAACCCGAAGGGACTGAGCTCTGATCAGGGGCGACGGCCCCGTTATCGATCACCTCCACGTGCCAGTGGTGCTTAGTTCGTCGCGAAGTATACTGGAAAATAAGAAATCTTCGGGAAGAGTCCAAGGTGTGTGATACGTCTCCAACGTATCCATAATTTTTGATGCTCCATGCTTGTTTTTACACCATTTGCCTAATGTTTCGTTACACTTCGTGGCACTTTTATGCATTTTCCGGAACTAACCTATTAACAAGTTGCCACAGTGCCAGTTCCCTGTTTTCTGCTGTTTTTGTGTTTCAGAAAAGTTACACAGGAAATATTTTCAGAATTGGACGAAACCAAAGCCAGTCGTCCAGATATTTCACGGAGCTTCCAGAGAACCGAAGAGGAGATGGAGTGGGGCCATGAGGGGCCCTCACACCAGGGCGGCACGGCCCAGCCCCTGGCCGTGCCCCCTATGTGTGAGAGCACCTCGGTCCACTTCTGACGATGCCCCTTCGCCTATAAAGACCCCCCGACGGGAAAAACCTAAGTACCCGATCAATTTTCCAGAAACACATTGCGATCCGCCACCGTCATCGACCCGAGATCGGGAGGGTCCAGAAGCTCTTCCCGGCACCCTGCCGGAGAGGGGACTCGCCACCGGAGGTCTTCTTCATCGCCATGCTTGCCTCCGGAGTGATGAGTGAGTAGTCTACCTTGGACTATGGGTCCATATCAGTAGCTAGATGGTTGTCCTCTCCACCATGTGCTTCATGTTTAGATCTCATGAGCTGCCCTACATGATTGAGATCACCGTTATGTAATTCTACATGTTTGGTTTGTTGGGATCCGATGAATATTGGTATTATGATTGAGTTGCTATACTAAAATATATCTTATGTTATCTCTATGTTGTTTATGATCTTGCATGCTCTCCGTTGTTAGTAGCTATCTTGGCCGAGTAGTTGCTAGTGACTCCAAGAGGGGGTATTTATGCTCGATAGTTGGGTTCATGCCTCTATTTAACCTGGGGGAGTGACAGAAACCTCTAAGGTTGTAGATGTGCTGTTGCCACTAGGGAGAAAACAACATTCATATGCTCGAGGGCATATGCTTTGTTTACATTACATACTTTGCTTAATGCAATTATCTGTTGTTCGCAACTTAATACTCATGGGGTATTCGGATGATATCCCCGGGAGTGGATTATTAGTCATAGATGCAGTTGGATGGCGGTCTATGTATTTTGTTGTAATGCCCAGAGTAAATCGCATAGTGATCTTCTTGACATATCACGTTATCTTTATTCTATCAATTGCCCAACTGTAATTTGTTTACCCAGCATGTGCTATTTATCTTATGGAGAGACACCACTAGTGAACTGTGGACCCCGGTCGTATTTCCATCATATTGCTATCACCTGTTTACTTTACTCGCACTGTTTACTTTACTCGCATACTTCTACTGTTTTCCACTCGATACGCTCATACCCTTTGTTTCAAGCAAACCGGTGAGATTGACAACCTCATCGCAAGTTGGGAATAAAGTACTTGGTTGTGTTGTGTGCAGGTTCCACGTTGCTGCTCGCAAAGCAAAGCTTGGACGAGGTGCCATATAAATTGTCCGGAGCTGTCGCGAAGCTTGCAAGCATCACCTTCAGTCGTATTGGCTTTTTCTTCTTCGATCGATAAACCTTGGTTTCTAACTGAGGGAAAAACTTGCTGCTGTGCTCATCACACCTTCCGCTTGGGGTTCCCAACTGCCTGGCCATAATCATCATCATCAACTACACGCCAGCCATCAAGTCTTTTCTGGCACCGTTGTCGGGAAGGAAAAAGAAGACCTCTGCAAGGGGAGTTTTTCGCACGCACATCCTTTACTTTGTTTTATTGTTTTGCTTTATTTATTTTTACTTGCATCGTTTTATCAAAAACCAAAAAAAAATTTAGAATCCTTTGTAGTTGTTTATTATGTCTAGTTCAGTTGCTACTACTATATCGCCCGAGGATATGATTTTCACTTTTAAACAAAAGGATGAGGAAAGTTTTTAAAAAGCTTGGTCTAGAATTTATGATTGGCATGGAAAAACTGAATCTAAAATGACCTTGAGTTTGCTTCTTAGTAGCTTTTACTTTGGACTTGCTCTTCATTATAGATATGCTTTGGATGCTACTGCAGAAGGAGATTTCCTTCATTGTGATGGAGATCAAGCCTTCAATATTATAAAAAAGCTGATTACAATTTATAGCATGCCAACCTATTTTGATTCCTCTCTTGTGTGCATTTTTAATAGACTTGATACTCTTGAGACTCGCACTGCTAGTTTGAATACTTGCTACAATACTTTGCGCCAGCATTTTGATTATGTGCCAACAAATTCTGAACCTTCGAGTTGGTATCCTACGGTAAAAATCACTATTGATGGTAAAACTTTTCATGCTCGATGTGATATTATGTCTAAATTTTGTCTTATGCCAAAGGATGTTTATGAATCTTTGAGTCTTTGGAAGCTCTCTGAGGGGGGAGAAGGAATTTCTCTTACTAACAATGCCACTATATTTCCCATTGGAATAGCTGAAGGAGTTTTTACAAAAGTCCTAGGAAGAATGATATCTACTGATTATCTTGTTATTGAATGTGTAGGAAAAGGACAAATCACACTTGGAAGATCCTTACTAAAGCTCCTGGGCACCGTCATTGATGTGGGAAAAGGCAATATAAGGTTTATCTCTCCACCTTGCAATAGCCACGTCTTTCCTAGAGTCAAGAGAAAAGGTAAGAAAGGAATACGTAAGGCACCCGCTGATCCTAGTGCTTCATCACTTGATGTTACTTGATTCGCAATTTTCTGCGCCTAGCTCAAAGACGTTAAAGAAAAGCACTCTTGGGAGATAACCCAATGTTTTCTTTTCAGTACTTTTTATTTTATTTGAGTCTTGGAAGTCATTACTACTGTAATGACCTCTCCATATCATTTTTATTTCATTGTTGTGCCAAGAGAAGCCTCTAATTTGAGTGAGGTAAAGATTTGGGGATGTTGCTGTCCTGAAACTGTTTTCGGTGCTGCACCGTAAAAATTTGTGAAACTTCTCTGTATATCTTTTGGACCTGCAATTTCTTGTGCATATGCCCCAGGTTATATCCAAACTTTCATTAGTTGAACACTTTTTGATTTGAGCAACAGAAAACCCCTTAAAAATTCGACCTTTGTCAGCTGTTCTGTTTTGACAGATTTCTGCCAATATTTGTGTTTGCCGCTTTATCGCTTTCTTTTCGAGTTCTTTTGATCACGGAACTTTTAGGGAAGTTGCTACAGTAGTATATACTTTATATGTGGTGGTTTTAGGTTGAAACCTGAAGCAAAAAAGGGTTGATTATATGTTATGCTTACACAAATGTTGCTAATAGATTTGTGTTTTGTTTTGTATGAAGGAAGTTTTTAAGTGTAGGGATTGGAGAATGATGAGATGAGTTGAAGAACGGACAAAAGCTCAAGCTTGGGGATGCCCACGCATCACCCCAAGAAATATCCAAGAAGTACAAGCGTCAAAGCTTGGGGATGCCCCCGAGGTACCCCTTCTTCATCGGCAAAAATCAGGTCACCTTTCAAGACACTATATTTTTATTGCTTCATGCACTATGCGTTTTTTGGAGCGTCAATTGTGTTAGTTTTAGTTATTAGTTTAGTTTTGTTTCCTGTAATAAATGGTTGGACCCCAACAAATTTCTTTTGGAGAAGTTGCCTTGCTTTTCATTTGCCAAAAACGCTCTAGTTTTCACTCTTATCAAAAACCGAGTGTTCTTCTTTTTCTGCTACTACTTTTGGTTTTCGTTTTCGCCTTGATTTGCGTTCAGATCTTCTTATATTTGTTTATCAAGGTGTATTTTTGCCTCTGGACCATGTTGGTTTTCCTCAAAAGAGTTGGATTAAAAAAGTTCGAATGGTGTTGGAAAAGAGAAAAAGCTTTATGCAAAAAAGTGGTACAAGAAGGAGCTTGTGTAGACTGCGGCTTAGGCTTTTTCATGTCATGCTTGATGTCTTTTTGATAGTATGCTTAGTGGTTTTGCTGTAGCATGACTTGTCTCAAATAACTGAGATTGCTTAATGAGCCTTTGAAAAAATCATGCGTTGTTTTTATCGTTTGGAAGCATTATTTTGGTTTTCTCCTTGATGCTTTATTTGGGTTGACTTAGCGCATGCTCACACATGTTAGACTAATACAAAGTCGCCAATAGCCTCTATGATCATTTAGTTTTTGACTTTTGATGCCATCTTATGCTTCTTTTAATGTCGCTTTGTCGCTTTGCATGATTATGGCCATTATTGCTCTCTTAGTTGGTCGCTCCCAGTCTTTTGCTAGCCCTCGCCTTGTACTGAGTATGAGCTCTACTCGTGCATCCAATTCCTAAAAACCAAGTTTTCCAAAGTGTCCCCCATACATACCTATTAGAAATTTGCTATTCCAAGTAAATTTGACTTGCTTTTATTTTCTCTTCAAATTAAACTCTTACCAGTGTTATGCGAAAATTGGTCAGTAAAGCTCTCACGAACCGGAAGGCACACTTTACTTTTTCTTGTTCTTAAAAATTTGACATTGTGGTCTCTTATGTTGAGTTGTTATGCTTGCAAGTTATAAGTTGGAGACTAGCCCAGCCATGCCGTCATGGGCAAGCTTTCAACATTGCACTTCTTATTTGAGTTGATATCGTGATCTTTTGTTTATGGATGCCCGCGGTGTGAAATTAATTGGGAATCTTGCGGGGATCATGGAGTTTGTATATGTGTTAGAGAAACGCCTGGGCCACCAATCTAAGCCATGCATAATTCATGGTAGAAATTTGCACCATGCCCATAGTGGACATTCGATGACGCATGTCAAAATAAAAAGCTAAACAAATGGTAAATAAAAGAGATGTCGAGGTGTTTATTGTCTGCTTGTCCTGTCATTTTGATGTGGGCTTGTTCCATGTCATCAGGCACGGAGGTACCCCGTTGGCGGTTCTCGATGATACGCATATACTTACAATGACAAGAGCCTTGCTTGGGACTCTTAGTAAAGTAGCATGAGGTTTGGGTACTCGTATTCACGGGACACGAGGTTTTCAACTTATGATTTGTCAAGCATATGCATCATAATTGTTCTCGCATTAACTTTAACCATTCAAGATGCTTATGATGGGGGCAATGAGAGCTCAAAGCCGGTAAGTACCATAATTTTTAAAGGTTATAAAACTTGCAATCACTGCTTCCCTCCGCGAAGGGCTTTTCTTTTACTTTTATGTCGAGTCACCACCTTCTATCTTTATGCACCATTAAGAGAGCATAGTTGTCATTCTTAGTATAATGTGCATTGTCCCAAAGTTTTCATTGATTGATTCATATTGTTGGTTTCACTTGTTCTCAAATTATTTATATCTAGTCGCCCTCTTAAACTTGAAGGTGTCCTATGCATTTATGTTTTGCTCTCTATGAAGGACAAGCTGAAAACCATTTGTATGTTTTTCCTTATGATTTGAACACACGTTTAACTTTCATTGTTTCATTTTCATGATCTTTTGTTTGTGTTCATTTTCATGTTTATAACATGGTTGCTAAGTTTTTATTGTCAAGATTATATCTTTCATGCCCATGTTTTAAGTTCTTTTGATCCCAGCTCGCAATGCTTACATACATGATCAAGATTGTGTAGGTGCATGTCACCTCAAAAATTATTTCTTTTGTTATCACTTACCTACTTGAGGACGAGCAGGAGTTAAGCTAGGGGATGCTGATACGTCTCCAACGTATCCATAATTTTTGCTGCTCCGTGCTTGTTTTTACACTATTTGCGTAATGTTTCGTTACACTTCGTGGCACTTTTATGCATTTTCCAGAACTAACCTATTAACAAGTTGCCACAGTGCCAGTTCCCTATTTTCTGCTGTTTTTGTGTTTCAGAAAAGTTACACAGGAAATATTCTCGGAATTGGACGAAACCAAAGCCAGTCGTCCAGATATTTCACGGAGCTTCCAGACAACCGAAGCGGAGACGGAGTGGGGCCACGAGGGGCCCTCACACCAAGGCGGCGCGGCCCAGCCCCTGGCCGCGCCCCCTATGTGTGAGAGCACCTCGGTCCACTTCTGACGATGCCCCTTCGCCTATAAAGACCCCCCGACGGGAAAAACCTAAGTACCCGATCAATTTTCCAGAAACACATCGCGATCCGCCGCCGTCGTCGACCCGAGATCGGGAGGGTCCAGAAGCTCTTCCCGGCACCCTGCCGGAGAGGGAAATTGCCACCGGAGGTCTTCTTCATCGCCATGCTTGCCTCCGGAGCGATGAGTGAGTAGTCTACCTTGGACTATGGGTCCATAGCAGTAGCTAGATGGTTGTCCTCTCCACCATGTGCTTCATGTTTAGATCTCATGAGCTGCCCTACATGATTGAGATCACCGTTATGTAATTCTACATGTTTGGTTTGTTGGGATCCGATGAATATTGGTGTTATGATTGAGTTGCTATACTGAAATATATCTTATGTTATCTCTATGTTGTTTATGATCTTGCATGCTCTCCGTTGTTAGTAGCTATCTTGGCCGAGTAGTTGCTAGTGACTCCAAGAGGGGGTATTTATGCTCGATAGTTGGGTTCATGCCTCTATTTAACCTGGGGGGAGTGACAGAAACCTCTAAGGTTGTAGATGTGCTGTTGCCACTAGGGAGAAAACAACATTCATATGCTCGAGGGCATATGCTTTGTTTACATTACACACTTTGCTTAATGCAATTATCTGTTGTTCGCAACTTAATACTCATGGGGTGTTCGGATGATATCCCCGGGAGTGGATTATTAGTCATAGATGCAGTTGGATGGCGGTCTATGTATTTTGTTTCAATGCCTAGAGTAAATCGCATAGTGATCTTCTTGACATATCACGTTATCTTTATTCTATCAATTGCCCAACTGTAATTTGTTTACCTAGCATGTGCTATTTATCTTATGGAGAGACACCACTAGTGAACTATGGACCCCAGTCCTATTTCCATCATATTGCTATCACCTGTTTACTTTACTCGCATACTTCTACTGTTTTCCACTCGATACGCTCATACCCTTTGTTTCAAGCAAACCGGTGAGATTGACAACCTCATCGCAAGTTGGGAACAAAGTACTTGGTTGTGTTGTGTGCAGGTTCCACGTTGCTGCTCGCAAAGCAAAGCTTGGACGAGGCGCCATATAAATTGTCCAGAGCTGTCGCGAAGCTTGCAAGCATCACCTTCAGTCGTATTGGCTTTTTCTTCTTCGATCGATAAACCTTGGTTTCTAACTGAGGGAAAAACTTGCTGCTATGCTCATCACACCTTCCACTTGGGGTTCCCAACTGCCTGGCCATAATCATCATCATCAACTACATGCCAGCCATCAGTGTGCCTAAGGCACCCGCTAAGGACCAGCGCCTCGTGAGCAACCCTCACGAGGGTGCAAGGACGCGTCAATGCACTTAGCATCCGCAGGAAGATTCCCCTCGCACAAGGAAGGCCAAACATGGCTTGATTACTGAAGACCAAGGCCGCTCCGATCATCTTGCGAAGGAAACGCAGATCTGGAGGTCCGCGCCAGGCCCTTCACCTCGTGAGCAACCCTTAACGAGGTGTCGATGGTCTCTAGGCTTTCTTAAGCGTCGATGCTTTCGCGTCCGTGAGATTCCAGCTTCCCTCACGACGAGGAAGGCCCCGTGAATCGCCACGTGCAGCAATTTGCTCTTAGCTGCTGGCACAGATAGTGTCGTGCTCCCTCACGATGAGGAAGGTCCCTGTGCCGGTCATAGGGGCATCTTATTCGCCTTTCTTTTTTTGTTTGTTTTATCGACTTGTTTTTCATTTTTGGGGATTTGGGGTTTTTTGTTTTCCAACTCTTTCTTCAACTACTTGTCTTAGGAATCGTCAAATGTCGTCGCCGGCGCCGACCCCGTCATGAGCTCTGAGCCGCAGGGAGGCCTCCCGCCAGCGTTAACAACTCACTAGGGCTCTCGAGCGTGCGGATGACCAGGACAACGACGAACAGCGAGAAGCGAAAGAACAAGGCAATTAACAATGAAGACTTCATTGATAGCCCCCGGTGGGGGGAGAAACAGAGGCACGGCGGGGCATACCCCGCCGGCGTAAACTACATCGCAAAAGAGGGAAGGAGACTAGCTCCCCTCCCTAGAGGGCTACCGCGGCAAGGCCGCCCCTTTACTCCGTCGCGGGCTGGGGGTAGGTGCGGCGGACGCCGGCAGCGGCGAAGATCCACACCGAGGCCTCCAGCATCCCTAGCTTGAAGCAGAAGACGAGGTGGTCACCAACGCGGAGGCGGTGGCCGAGGGCAAAGGCCCTCCAGTGCCCGGAGAGGACGGCGTTGCCGCCCGCTCAGAGGATGATGTCAACAGGCCAGAGGAGCTCTGGCCTGCTCTGCTCCACCAGCGGGACCTCTCCGGAGGAACCGCCGAGGGCGTAGATTACCCTTCGGACTGCGTTGGGCAGCCGGAGGGAGAAGAAGCTCCAGGCATCGATGACGAGCAGCTCCAGGAAGTGGGACCCCGGAGCAACAAGGGGACCCAGCATCTCCGCCGCCAGGCGGCGGGGAGTTGCGACCACTTCGGTCGCCGGCGGGGCCGCCTCCTGTGGCCCCAGGCCATCCGCGGCCGGGGGGGAGGGGGCCCAGAGCGGCCTCCACCTCCCGGAGCATCCGATCAATGCTCCCCGAGGCGCGGGGAGCTGGCGCCGCCGCCATCGGTGATGGCGCATTTAGAGCGCCTCCAGGCGCTGGACCCCGAAGGGTCAAGGCACTGGAGGTCCCCGGGGCGGCGCGATTCGCCTCGCCCTGCATCAGCGCCCCGATGCACAGGGGGCCTTCGGCGCCGGGCGTCCACCGAGCAGGGACCTTTGCCTTGTTCCTGCTGCCCGGGGGGCGCCCACGACGCTTCATCCCCGAGCTCGATCCAGCGGCAGCGGAGGAGGCGAAGGGATCCATTGCTTGGGGAAGCGTTGAGGGAGAAGTAGCACTAGAGGAAGGGTGTGAAGTGCCAGACTACGTCTACGGAAGACTCAAGGCTACAGCTGTCCTCCCTCCTTGGCCGTGTGTGGCAACCCCTTCCCCAAGATGATAAGGGGAAGGAGGACCTGGGCGCTATAAAAGGAGGGGAGGCCACCCCTTAGGGGGGATCCGATCTTCATCTCCAGGCTCCTAGCTAGGCTAAGTTGGTTCTTCTACCTCCGGATAGTTAGAGCTCTGTAACCAAGACCTTGTACTCCTCGCGAGGTATCGCGTCGTAATACAAGAAGGCAGGAAGTAGGGGTTTTACCTCACCACGAGGGCCCTGAACCTGGGTAAAGCTCAGTGTCTCTCTCTGTAGTGCGTTGTGCGTTCGACGACTCGAGGCTTCCGTCACCGTGTTTCGTTGCGATCCAAGATCTCCCATGTTCAGCCCCCTGCGTTCGAATCTTTGGGTCCATCGCGTGGTACCCCGTGTTCTTGCGACACGAAATCCATCGACAACGAGCGAGCCTTTGGTGAGAAGATCCTCATTAGAGATGAAGATGTGGTGGTTGTCGCCAGCAGTGAGACCGGTCGGCCGGGGTCCTTGCTGGTCCTAAAGAGGAGTGTGGCGGTTGTGGAATGCATGTGAGACCAGACGGGGACCGCTGGTGTGGTACTTATAGATAAGAGAAGGTAGGGTTGGGCTTGTTTATGGGCCTTATTTCACACATGGCCTATACCCAAAAAAGTGTGTGCGGTCTTAAACGACGGACGCCTATCTCATACGCTTTAGTAGAGAAAACTGTTTGCTACACTGTGAGCCACACACAAAATTTAGAGAAGAATGGTGTGTGGTAAAAATAATCTCATACGATTTGTGGTTGGAAAAGCGTTTGATATGCACTTAATTTGATTGGACATCATACAACTTCATTCAAATACATATATAACTTCATATATAACATACAGATTGCCCATTTACTACATGATCGAACTTATTCAAGGAGAGCTATATTGAGACGATCTACATGGGTATTCTACCCAGCTGACTGAAAGCACTTCCTAGCAATTTTGAATCCTAGGCGAGTATCTAGAGAGGCATACTTGACTTGTTCAAAGCTCAATTATACATTGGCCCATCCATCTCTTCTAATGGCTGCTATCTCCAGATCATTCATAGAAAGATTGGTCTCAATGTATGCATTTGCTAGAGCAAAGAGACCTCGAGGATAGTTGAGGGTTGGGTTGGGGATCTCTCTCTAGAGGTCATGCGACTCAGGAATGGTAATTTGTAGTACTCCAGCATCTGGACATCATGCTAGATTGTCGTGCCCTAGAACATGATCTCATCGCTGTTCAGAAACTCCCTTAGGAGCTCCACCATTGCACCCACGTGGCAAATATGGAAGAACAGAGTCTCGGACACCACAGAGAGTTGAAGGATGGTAGTGCTGCCCCTTCTTCGGCAGAAGGTTACTCTACTTCACATTTGGTACTGCATTGGTGTACTCGTAGTCCAGGCCAACACACTTGGAATTCTTCGGTGCACAGTTGATAAACTCCCGCGACACGCGATGGATCCACCTTTCCACGCGTGCGTACTGAAGAGTGACCATCACTCTGAAGTGCATGCCTTCTTCGACATCCTAGGTATGGATGCCATTATAGGCTCTTGATCTCTGGATTTTGATGCACTGTACTGATGAAGAGATCGAGAGGAGAATGTAAGGATTGTGCTTATGTCGTCTCGCAATTGACCTTAAGATTTTATAGTGTGTTTAATCAGTCTATGAACACTGTTACATTAATTTCTTGATCAATGTGAGCATGGTGGCGTAGGATTTTTGGCGACTAGCCAAGGAAGCAACACCATTGCCAGTGCGTATGTGGACGGCTGGAGGAAGGCAAGAGCGCACACTATGAACAGAATAATGAGGAGGCAACCTTGGGAATATTCTACACACACGATTAATGTTGCATCCGCATCAGCGATGGACCAGAAAAAAAGATCAAAATACGCAAAGCATCACAAAATGAATACACATAGCTAGGATTTGGGAACAAGCTGTGTGTGATAGTAGTGACGAGTAAGTTCTATGAAACCATGTGCAATATATTACTGACGTTTCCATGCAACTATTTGTGTTGTGTCCACGTAGGAGCCTCCGGGCCTCCGCCACACAGTCGTTTTCCTGGTTTGTAAGCAATCTTTCACAGTAAACACGACAGTGGCCTTCTGTTTGTAACGGGGGGCCTTAAAAGTCCCGATCTATACTAATGTGAGCCGTTAAAAACCGTTCAAAAATTAAGAATGTTTGAGACCTTCATGCGTTGCCTTATTACTAAGTGATGTAATAACAAATATATCACATAAAAATCTCCTCATCATACATTGTTATGCACCATGAGTGTCTGCCTCGAGATCATCAGTAGCAACCATGAGTTGAATCGTATGTGTTTACCACTTGTCGCAATACCACCTGGTCACTAAGCTAGTGCCCTTGATAGCTCTAGGCCATCGGGTTTTTAAAAACCATGGTACTGTAGGTCCTTAGAGCATCTCCATCGGCGCTCCCTATTTAAACACCAGTAGGGGCATCGCTAGAGTCTCTTTGGGAGCGTCGGTATAGGGTTCTTTCTTATTTGGAGCGACCTCCCACACCAGTGCTCCTAATGCCGCCGCCTCCCAAACATTTTTATCACAAAATAGCAATGGAAGATAAAATTTGATAAAGTTTCAAACATAGAATTTAAACTTCATTCATACATGTCCAAAATTAAGAAAATGGGGAAGTTCCCGGGTGCCACATCCAGCCACCCAATCATTGTCCAAGTCCGGCTAGCAAAAAATCACGCGAGAGAGATAGAGAGATCATCAATGGGTGATCGACGGAGGCACCTCCATGACCTCTGGATCCTACATCACCGGCGGCTTCTCCATCACTAGCGCATGCTGCATTGCCAGTGCCTACTCCATCACAAGAGCCAGCTTTGTCATCGGCTGCTCCTCCATCACTGGCGGCTGCTCCATCGCTGGCTTCTCCATCATCGGCGTCGTTGGCATTGGCGCCACCATAGCAGCTACCACCACTGCCGCTTGGGCAGCCATGACCTCCCTGCCAATGCGATCATGGAACATCATGTACAAGGCTCTTGCCAACAGATCCATGGTCGACATGTCTACTGTAAAGATCTTGGCTTCCTCCTTTAGTTTAGCCAATACAACATTACTAGTCTCGTTCGCCACCTTGAGCATTGTGGCTCAGGCTTCCAACTTGGCGGCTTCGACATTTTCTCTCTCAAGCTTCAACTTCTATTGTTGTGTTTCCATCATTTCCTTCGAGCTAGCATTGGACCTTCTGTGTGTCTTCTTGGAATTGGTGCTCATCAATTCTACCATCAAGGTGATAGATGCATCGATCCTTCTTGTTGTCGAAGACCCCGCTAGTTTCTCGGCCTTGTCCTTCTTGTGGCTGGCTGGGTGGCCAGCCGATGCCACCGTGGAAGGCATCAACCCTTCATTATCGCCGGCCTCTTTAAGAGTGAACCGGACCTCATCCTACTTCTTGCACCCCTCGAGCTTCCTGAAGCAATGCATGAATGCAAAGTCCTTGTCATTCTTTTATACCTTGTAGGCTTTGAGAGCATTGTACAACTACTCACAACACAATGCATAAGATCAATAATCAAGACAATGCACAAGATCAATAAGCAAGACAATGCACAAGATCAATAAGCTAGACAAACTAGATCATTGCATATGAAGAAAGGCAAGAAATTTAGCTCGCGTAGTCCGTCATGCTTGCTCCACTTTGTATCTTATTTTGGATCATCTCAAGACAACCATGGAACTTGTTGTACACTGCCTTGAAGGCACCCCACTAGTGTGATATGGCTCCCTCCTTCTGGATCATATGTATCTTTGTGAACTCACTGAAGTGCCAGTGCCCATTGAATTGATCCATATTCTCTTGTAGTATTTGTCGAAAATTTGGTTGGTGCCGGTGATGGGATCAAGGCTCACCGACTGTCCACTTATTAATGAGGCATTCATCCTCAAGTGACTTCCATTTGGGGCCTCGGCATCCAGCCTGTGTGGTCTTCCTCTTACTGGTGGTGACGTTGGTCTCAACATCGACCACATCGATGTTTTCCACCGCTTTATTCTCTTCCCCATCTAGGGTGACGCCGACACCGTTTGATCATATCATTCAAGATATCAATGCCCTATTGCAATGCATAAATGCCATCATCCGGCGGACACACATAGGAAAACTAATCTACAACAGTGGTAGGAAGATATACACACCTCGGCATCGTTGTATTGGGTGCCGGTCATGTCGCCGTGAAGGGTTTCGCAGCATAGAAAACAAAAAATTTCCTACGAGTATGAACAAGAACAAGCCAAGATCTGATCTACGAGATACAAAACAACGAGCGGGAGAGATTAGATCTACGTACCCTTGTTGATCGCACAGGGGAAATGTTCAGATGAACATGGTCGGCGTAGTCGTACTAGCGTCTCCTCCTCGCAATCTGATCCGATCCAAGCGCCACAACGGGCGGCGCCTCCAAGCGTTGCACACGTACAGCGCAATGACAACTCCTCCTCCTCGGTCCAGCAAGGTGTGGTGGAGTGGTAGATGGGATCAGCAGCACGGCGGCGTGGTGCTTATGGTGGAGAGTATCTGCGGGCAGGGCTTCGCCTATGCGCGCGAGGTGGAAGAAGACATGCAAAATATCTAGTCAAACTAGGGCAAAAGGAGCTACATATGAGACAACAGACGGCACGGAGGCTGATCAAAAATCACTATCACGCGCATGTTGCTCATCCTTTTATAGGCGCCTATGGCGGCGTGCCTTGGAGTAGAGGTTTCAGAAAACCCTACCGCCTCCGTCACGCAACATATGGCCACCACTTGGATTGATCCGATCAGATTTGATCGATCGGCCGCGCGTGCGAGCGAGCGATCAGCGGTCCTAGCGACCGGCTCATGTGCATCGTGCGGTTGGCCTCGTGCCTTGCTGAGACCTCAGAAAGATCCATTGATCTGGGCCAGCATGTCGCGAGCGAGCCCCATGCTCGATCGGCCCAGCAAGCCGGCTAGACCGGCCAGCCAACGAGTGGCCCAGGCCTCTGCGCAGCGACCCAAAGTCCAGCCCGCCCGGGAGCGGGTGGGCTGGTGCGGCCGGCCCAGCCGGCCGGCCCATGCGCCCCGGGCTCCTTTTTTCTTTTCCCTTTTTCTTTTCTTTCCCTTTTCCATTTGCCTCTTTATTAGTTTGTCTAGATGAGCTAAAAAATTAGTCCATTAGGAAAACTTTCTATGGACTACTTTTTAGTCCTTATTTATTTCCAACAAATAAATATATGTATTAACATTTATTAATTAATTAAATTAATTAACCAATAATCTTCTTCTCGAAACAATTCCGCAACTCTCCGAAACAATTTCCATAAATCCCGAACTACCCTAGCATCGATGAGCGTTAAGTGTGTGGCCCTACGGATTTGAGAATGTGCGGATATAATCACCATCAATAATCAATAGCGGGATCTAGAAATTCATATTGACTCCCACATATTCAACAAAGATCATTATCGGTGAACCATGATGTCAGGATTTAATTAATCCCGTATACGAATTCCTTTGTCTCGTAATATTTTACCTGCCCGAGATTCGATTGTCGGCATCGTCATACCTAGTTCAATCTCATTCACAGCAAGTACTCTTTACTCATTCCGCAATCCAATATCACCCTATGATTAAACTCATTAATCACATGTTTGCAAACGTTGTATGATATTGATTACCGAGTGGGCTTGGAGTATATCTCTCCAACATGGGAAGGACAAATCCCAATCTCGATACATGCAACCCAACAAGTACTTTTAGATTACCTGAGAAACACCTTTATGATCACCCTCTCATAGTGTGACGTTTGATGACCTCAAAGTTCTCTTCTGGTACAAGGGAGTGCCATTATCTCATGGTCTAAGGAATATGATACTGACATAGGAAAAGCTACGTAATTGTGAACACAATGACACGATCTAATTGATGTGCTTAATTTTGGGTATGTCCATCACATCATTCTCCTAATGATATGATCTCATTATTAATCGACAACCCAAATCTATGGTTAGGAAACCTTAACCATCATTAATTAATGAGCTAGACTAGTAGAGGCACACAAGGGACACAGTGTTGTTCATAAACCACACAAGTATTAATGTTTTCGCTTAATATAATTTTAGCATGGAATCTAAATATTATCATGAACATGAATTATAATAATAACTCAATTTATTATTGCCTCTACGGCATAATTCCTTCAGTCTCTCACTTGCACTAGAGTCAATAATCTACTCATACTTGCACCTTTAACACCTATGGCATTCCGGTGTTATTCATACGCGTTGCACGTGGTAAACCTTATCTACGGGTCTGACACTTTCAGGTCCATGTGTATTTGCATATCTTTTGCGTCAACACGCATTACTCATCTTGTATGAGAGAAAATCATATAAACTTGGTCTTCTGGTGAGACCTTTGTTTCTTTGCCGAGACTATGTTGTCACTATCTATATATTATATTATTAAAATAACTAACAACCAATGGCCCAGATTACTCAAAGATTGTGCAAGAGTAACGGACGCATCAGATTAACGGATGCATCAGATTGACAAAGGCAGCAGAAATCGTACGCACATCTAACGCAGGAAACGTACGCGTATACAACACCGTTGAGATAAAGGACTAGGAAACTACTAGAATCACGTCTCATGCACTTTTTAACCCGAAGCCTAGATGCATCTCAAAGAGAGAGAAAACAGAGTCCTGGATGCACGGTGATGACGCCGCTGCCGCCGCCGCCTCCTTTCTGTCTCCGCTCTATCTCTGGTCGTTGCAACACAGCTTAGGATGCGTCGATCGGTCGATTGATACCAAGCAATTGAATTAAGATAGATCGCCGTGGGGCTATGCCGACAGTATATATGTGCAAGCGGATACGCTAAGGATTCTATAGCTGTTCTTGGCGTGCATGCAGATGCAGACACGATCAAAAAACACAAATCGTCAGGCCTCCACCTTTATTCGACAAGCGCGATATTCGTGTTTCTCAGCCGAGATTGATCAGTCCTTGGCAGCGGTACCATCATGTTTGCAGATCGTCGATGACTGAGGAGTCGTAGCTATCAACGGTTAATAAGCGTGGCATCCCATCCAAGGTTCCAAGCAAGAGCAGAAGCACGCCTCACCTGGTAGCTGGCCGCGGACTCATTATTTAGCGATCGGGCGGGGACAGGCAACATCGGAAGAGCAGATCGATTCAGCCATGTGACTTGAGCAGCCAAAGCGCAGCATCAGTAATGAATTTGGTGACCCGCAGCTCCACCTCGGTTTGCATCCGTTCGGGCTTTGCTGAGTTTCTGATCACAAGTGTGGACTACAGCTTAGGGACCAGTTCCATGAACTAAATATTTAGGCGGACAGCCCAATCCATCAAGTCGACTAAAACAGGTTCGTTCATGTTCTAAAGCGACTGATGTATTTCATATTAATGGCATAAGGAGCAATTTCGAAATAAGTCCTGTATGATTTAAAGTTGGATTTAGATCACAACTGTAATTTATATAAAGAACTCAAAATAAGAGTTCCAATAAAAACTCAAAATAAGAAACAGGAAAATTTGTAATTGTATTTATTTGTACATAATCTATAGAAAGAGCCTACTACATGAAAACCATATGTGTGGAACATACATTAAATAAAATTATAGTGAAATATTGCAAATTAGACAAAAATTCAATTTGGCAATCGGGTGCATATGATCCCTCTATTTTTTTAAATGTCAAAAAAGATTGCATTTACATATCCACAATCTAGATGTGTTTGTAAAGTTTTATGGAAAACCGATATTTTCTATGGTCTATGTAAAAAAGAAAATAATATCTTGAGATTTTATGCAAACATTGAAATTTTGCGATCCACTTAAACATGTTTTTTAGATTTTATGCACAAAGGAACACGGCCAAAGACATAAGTTGCATGGTTCCCAAAAAAATCCTTTGCATATGTTTTAACATTGATTTGACTATTTTTTAACAAAATGTTGTGTTCTTCTATTCGTGATAACCAAATATCAAATTTCTAGAATTACTGTATTTTCACAAACATCTATTTGTCACATGCAATTATGTTCTATTCATGCCTTCCAAGGATATTGAGGATTGAGGATTCCCTAACTATGCAAAAGAGATTGATAATTAACAACGGGATGGTATAAAAACACAAGTCATTGAGAGAGAGAGACACAGAGATCCAGAGAGAGAGAGGATTTCAAATTCTTTGGTGAATGAAAAATACTTTGCTTTGGATATATTGGGAACACAGACAGATAAGTAAGCATGCATGAAATCATCTAGAAGCATGAAATTCCACACACAAAAAACAATTTCCTTATGGCCAATGATGAGGCAATCGGGGGAAGAGACCATGATGTTTAACTACCAAACACCGCTATTTTTACTTAGTTATTATCAGATTTTTCTTTCTTTCACAAAAAAATGAACACTAGGGACCGCGTAAGCAAGGAAGATGAAGGCACGGATTTGTCTAAAAGCCTATTCTTTTTTCAAAAAGGGTCAAAATCCTTTAGTCCTCCACGTGACACATCAATCCATGTGGATAACTCACTATGTTTCATTGATTTTCTTAGCAAAGTCCACAGGTTTAGTACATAATTCAACTGAACCATATTTAAACTAAGCCAAATTACCGCCTCGAAAACAATATCTGATCTAGCCGCGTAAATGCGCGGGTCACCCTGCTAGTTATCATACAATAGAACTACATAGTACTAGCACACTTAGAACTACACCTAGTTCTTTTGCTGCTTCTAGAGCAACTATATACTTAGCCTTCGTTGTAGTACACGTCACAATGTCTAAATTTGAAACTCATCCAAGTCATCATGGAACTTTCTTCCATTTTATTGTGCCACCGTATAACTCAAAAACAAATAGCCTAAAATTGAGATAATTTTTTTTACCTGTATATGTGACAAAGACAATGTAACGCATTGCAATGAACCATTTGTCACTTCTGCATGCAGAACATATTCTTAGTTCTTCTAAAGTACATAAGAATATCTTTACTATTGTCTAGCGATCATCATATGAATGCTTGTAGACTTTTAGAGCATCGGGATATATATATCATGGTATACAAGATTGATAAAATCATTCTTGTGGTTTCACTCATTGACAATGGTATAGCTAATAGAGCCCATTATCTGTGTACCCCTGAGGCCCGTTAAGCCAGGCCCAGGCATAGTTGTAGTCAAAATACGAGTCTGTATCGTATGAGAATGCTATAATTTGCATTGAACCCGACCGGTTCCTTGAGACCTGGCCACCTATATATAGGGGCCAGGAGAGGCCGGCCAGGGACAGATTGAGATTGAGGCAAGTTCAGTACCATGCTTATTCTCGATACACGCCTTGTTTGACTGATCTTTACCTTCGAGTTCATCCGACGCCCTCTTCCCCGATCCTAAGTCCTTCATCTTGGACATTTGTCGAGTTAACCCTCATCAATTGGCGCCGACCGTGGGGACTCTGGGCGATGGAATCATGAATTTGACGGCTTTTTCGCTTCTAGCCAACAGCAACTCGAAAGTCAACGGAAACTAGATATCCCTCGGGACCGTAGATCAACCTCATCCACCAACCCTCACTATAGTCTTCGCAAGTTTGGATCAGGAGATGGACCTAACGATTGGAAGTTTGAACTTTCGTGTCGGTTCTTTGGGTTTGACTTGCCTCTCGGATTCGACAAAATTGGATCTGCCGGCAGAAAAAACCGTGACAATCGTAATGACAGAATCATAGGTAGGCTCTTCCAGCGAGGCAAACTCGCCAGTCAGCTTTGCAACAATGGAAAAAAGAGAAGAGAAAATCGAAGAACTCGACGAGCTCATGGGAAACCTCGACATAGGAGAAGCAATGGGTCACTTGGATCTTGACCAGAAGGATTTCACCACCCGAAGAGGCGGTGTCTCCGGCAATATGCACCAGGTATGCGTCATCATCACTGAAGCAGCAGAAGAAAATAATGATGACGGCAACCTAGTAGCCGACACACAGGGCAACAACCCGAGGAACAATAGTGGAAAAGAGAAGGAGAAAGTATACATCTCCGCCAGGGAGTGGAGAATTATCATGTCAGCAATTAATCACGGCACAGAGGTGCCTGCAAATTCGAGGAGAGAAGTCTTAATGGGATATCAGTATGCCCTGCATCAGCACAAAAAGAAACTACTAGCAGAAAAAAGCGAGCTTAGGAAAAGTCAGGACAGCTATAGCGCATCAAGCAAATCATATTGGAGCGAGTACGAAGAGACATCGGATTCCAACAAAGAAAGACACCGCGAACCAAAGCATAGCAGGAGAAAAATAGCACAGGGAAGGGAAGAAGAACGCGCAAGAAGTATCAGCGCACCATTGTCAGATGAAGAGGAAACTCGTACAGGAAACACCGGAAGCAGCCTTAGTAGCAGCTCAAGCATATCTATTAACCACGCGGTCAGAACCCGGAGATCCGCAGGAGCACATGCATCAAGCAGCCATAAAAAGTCTTGGCTTAGTGGAAGATAAGTTAAGGCAACACTCCTCAGAAAAGAAGTCGACATATTACGAGGGTCAGGGAAAGAAGAATCGAAGGTACCAATCCTCGCAAAGTCAATCAAACGACTCATCAGGCGACGAAAACCACAAGGCACGAGTGGAGGATGCAAGGAATATTATAGCTCAAAAAAAGGTGAACAAAGCATGCTATGCATGGAAGGAAGAAAACTACGAAGATGACGAAAAAGAGATGGGCGCGCTATGCTTTACCCGAAGGGTTCGCAGAACGCGAGTACCCAAAGGATTCAAATTACCACACGATCAACATAAGTACGATGGGTCGCAAGAACCTAGGCTATGGCTGTCATATTATCTTCAAGCAGTAAAAATACTGGGAGGAACAAGAGCGACAGTAATGCAAAGTTTACAATTACACTTCACCGGCGCGGCTCGGTCCTGGTTAAGCACCCTACCCAACAAGTCCATCGGGAGCTAGGGCGAACTGGAAAATCAATTTGCAAGAAATTTTCGTTTACCATACAAACGTCCAGCATCAATCGAAGAAGTCAAATCCTGTATGTAGGGAAAGGGCGAAACTCTACGACCATATATCCAGTGGTGGAGTATAATAAAAAAACTCCGCAGAAGACGTCTCCGATGAGCGGGCAGTAGATGCTTTTTTGGCTGGCCTTCACCGTTCGGACCTCGTGGAAGAATTAGGGAGAACAAGGCCCAAAATGGTGTCAGAATTAATAGAGATCGCATGCAGATTCGCCGATGGAGAAGACGCTTACAACAATAAAAGGGCGCGTTTGCCAGAAGTTGATAGAGCAAACAGGCAAAGGCGCAGGTCTCGCAACGAGGATGGCCACTTAAGACGCAACCAAGTAGCCGCAGGGTACAAAAGGGGAGATGAGGAATGAAACGAGAGTAGAGAATACTAAGACAAAAGCAGCCGCAGACGAGATAAGCCGAGATATTCTGACCCGTCGGCAGAAGACATTCTTCATGGACGTTGGACCTTGCCGCATCCACTATGCATACCTAGATGGCAAGAGAGGTTCTAATCACCTGATGAGAGACTGTAGGACGTTCCTAAGATGACAAGATGCAATGGAATTAAGCCAAGGGGCACATCAAGGAAACGTAACCACAAGTCAAGGATATCAAGTACAAAACGATGCAGGTTCAAAGGTCTACATATCTACGAGCATCCAACCTATTCCAAAATCCAAGAAAGAGCAGAAAAGCATATCAAGGCAAGTAAACCTAGCAATATCATCGCCACCAGCCACCACAAAATATCTACGATGGTCCAACCAAACAATTAGGTTCAGTAGAGCGGACCACCCAAGGAAAGTACCCAGGCCAGGACACGCGCCAATGGTGTTGAAGGCGCAAATAGGAGGATACAACGTCGGACGGGTATTTATGGATGCAAGCAGTGGCATAAATTTAATATACGCAAAAACCCTAAAGGCAATGAGCATCTCGCTGGAATGGTTAAAGCCAACAGATTGCTCTTTTCACGGGATAGTACCAGGAAGTGCAAATCATCCTCTGGGAAAAATTGAACTCGACGTTTGCTTTGGCGACAACGGTAACTTCCGCAGAGAAAAACTAGAGTTTGAGGTGATGGACTGGCCCTCGCAATACCATGCAATCCTGGGACGACTAGCATTTGCAAAGTTCATGGAAGTTCCTCACTATGCATACCTAGCACTCAAAATTCCAGGACCTAAGGGGGTCATCACAGTACAGGGAAGATTTGAAGTATCAAACACCTGCGACAAAGAATTCAACAGGATGGCGCAAACCTTTGGCATGACAACTGAATATGCAAGACTCAAAGGCGAAACTGATCACAATGTGCTACCCGACGTCGGTCGATCCCTGCCAGACCAGGCTTTCGACGCAACACAAGATTATAAGAAAGTTCGGGTCCATCCCACGGACCCAAACAAAACTACTTCCATCGCAGTAACCTGGATCCCGCATAGGAAAGCGCACTCGTCGAGTTCCTCCATGAGCGCTGGGAAATCTTCGCCTGGTGTCCTTCCAACATGCTAGGGGTTCCCAGGGAACTCGTCGAGCACGCACTCAATGTGGGCCCAAAGGCAATGTCGGTCAAACAACCTCTATGGTGGTTCGATGAACCCAAAAGAAAAGCAATAGCATCCGAACTACACAGACTAGAAAACGCAGGCTTCATCAGAGAGATCAAGGCATCAACGTGGGTGTGCAACCCAGTAATTGTCCCAAAGAAGAATACGGAGGTGAGACGGATGTGTGTCGACTACACGTCCCTCAACAAGCATTGTACCAAGGATCCCTTTCCACTACCTCTCATAGATCAAATAATTAACGCCATAGCGGGGTGTGCAAGGCTTTCCTTCCTGGACGCATATTCAGGCTATAATCAGATCAAACTAAAGAAAGAAGACGAAGAAAAAACAGCCTTCATAACACCATACGGCATCTTCTGCTATCAAGTCATGCCTTTTGGCCTCAAGAACGCAAGAGCAACCTATCAAAGGATGATGCAAAATTGTCTCGGAAGTTAAATAGGCCGAAACATCCAAGTCTACATCGACGATGTACTTATCACCACAAGAAAAGAGGATGCTTTAATCAGTGACCTGAAGGAAACTTTTGACAACCTCGACAGGTACAAGCTAAAACTCAACCCGACAAAGTGTTCTTTTGGCGTTTCTACAGGACAACTTCTGGGGTTCCTGGTATCGACAAGAGGAATAGAGGCAAACCCAGAGAAAATTTAGGCGATACTAACAATGGGAAAACCAGCTAAGCTCCACGAAGTACAGCAACTCGTAGGACGCATAGCAGCGCTAAGTCGATTTGTCGCACGGCTAGGAGAAAAGGCCCTCCCTTTCTACGCACTCATGAAGAAGTCAGATAAAAAATTTGACTAGACAGAAGAGGCAGACGCAGCGTTTTTGCAGCTGAAAAAAGTGCTTTCCACACCACCAGTGTTGGTCGCACCAAAGGAGAGAGAACCACTACTACTGTACATCGCCGCTACACATCAGGTGGTGAGCACGGTGTTAGTAGTCGAAAGAAGTGAGAAAGGGAAAGCACATGGAGTTCAGCAACCAGTGTACTGCCTCAATGAAGTATTATCACCATCTAAATAGCGTTACCCACATTATCAAAAGTTAGCATACAGTGTGTTCACAATAGCAAGGAAACTACGACAGTATTTTGCAGTGCATCCAATCATAGTGGTTAATGAAGCTCCATTATCAAACATACTGAATAACCCCTAAGCGACAGGACGTATCTCCTTATGGGGAATCGAACTTTCCCCTCTGGACATCACGTACGAGAAAAGAAAAGCCATCAAATCCCAAGTGCTGCCAGACTTCACAGCAGAGTGGTTAGAACTACAAAATACAGGACCACCTGATCTATGAAGTGTTTGGACAATGTACTTTGACGGATCAAAAAGGGTTCAAGGAGCAGGAGCAGGAGTATTCTTAATATCTTTGCAAGGGGACAAGCTAAAATATGTGCTAAGGATGAGTTTCCCACAAGCTTCCAACAACGAAGCCAAGTACGAGGCCCTGCTGCACGGTATGAAGATGGCCAAAGCATGTGGAGCAACTCAACTAAAAATATTTTTTTAACACCTGTACAGTAGGGAAAAACTCCCTACTGTGTCATTTTCATTTTTTTATAAATCGACTAAAAATATTTGGGGACTCGAATCTCGTAGTCTAGCAAGTGACGAACCGTTGCGACGCTGTCAGTGACAACATGATAGCATACCGAAATTTGTATTATTACCTGGAAGGAACTTTCGACGAATGTGAAGTCTCGCATATCAGCAGAGCTAGCAATGAGGAAGCCGATAATCTGGCAAACATCGGGTCTCAATGCCTTCACATACCACCAGGTGTCTTTTGGGAGGAAATCGTCGAGAGATCAATAAAAGGCAGCAAAACTTTGAGTCCAGGAGAACCAAGTCAGCATGTGACAGCAGGCTCGGGGGCTAGCAAAACAGGAACGGAGAGCACATCAGAACCAGAGGAGGTCATGATGATCGAAGAAACTTGGATGCAGCCATACTTAGCATACATGATGAACAAAACACTACCCAAAGACACAGTCGAAGCATGCAGGATAATACGATGATCCAAAGCTTTTGTCATACTACAGGGAAAATTGTACAAGAAAAGCATAACTGGTGTGTTACAACGATGCGTTACACCACAAGAAGGGCAAGTCATATTAAAGGACATCCACGAAGGAGTCTGTGGCCATCATGCAAGTAGCAGAGCCATAGCAGCCAAAGCTTTTCAAGCAGGATTCTACTGGTTGATAGCAATCGAAGATGCAAAAGACTGTTGGGGATATACCAAATAGGTATACCAGTGACGTAGTCCTAAACCAGAAAGCCAGGGTGGCCCATGGAGGTGGTATGGAGGATTGCCTACCGGGCGGCCCAGTTGCTGGAAAGCCCATGGCGGATACTGGACGTAGGAGCTTATGGCAGATCCGGAGACAGGCCCATGGCGGGTTGCCTTGTAGTACACGACATTGTATAGGACTTAGTCTAGGACTCCATATTGTATCCGCTCCGGTACCACCGTGATGCCCACGCCAGGCGCCTTTATAAGCCAGCGTGGAGAAGCCCTTGAGGTAGATAGTCTTAGACATACGGCCAATTGCAGAGCAAAACAGCCAACCTCATCATTGGAACCGAGCACTTGTTGCCATATAGTGATTTATAGCAGCACGTAGGGTCTCGCCACCGTTGCGGGATCTGAAGCTGGGTAAACTCGTGCTACCACCGTCCCGGATCGCTCCACCGTGTTCACCCCCTTCCACAAACCGCCATACACCTACCCCCTACGGCAGATCTGTTGACAAAACCACGATAGTTGGCGCCCACCGTGGGGCAAAACACGTCAGGAGCACGGATCCAGGCGGGATCCGCCTTCGCAGGCATCAGCGACACCGTCACCATCGGGCGTGTCCTCTATGATTCCGGCTTCCCTATCGACCCAGCGGATAACCTCTGGGTGCCGGCTAGAGAAAACCCTGCTTGATTTATCGTTATTCCGATCGGAGACATCCACATCTTCATCGGAGAGACGGACCTTACACCCGCCACGGAAACCGATTTCCGGCAGATCGGTATGGCTGAAACCCCCAAATGGACCAGTTTTGAGCTGGATACGGAGGAGGAATCATCTGATCTGGAACTTTCCAAGTTATCTAGATCGGATCTAAAAACCAATCCCACCCAACCCGCCCTAGAGGTGGAGGAAGTGGTGGATGACTGCTATGAATCTGCCATGAACAATAAACTGGCGTTAGAGACACCGCGGTATTGCCTTGTTGCTTTCGCAGGAACCACTTTGGGATCTGCATCCAATGGAGATGACAGCCCAGGTGAATCCATCCTAGAGGCACTTAACGAAAGTGGTGAATCGGATGACTGGGATAGCAAAGGCTATGACTCTGATCACTATGATGCCGCCATGAGAAGAATCGAGGCGGAACTAGCTCAGCAAGAATTAGAAGAGAAGCAAGTAGCCGCCAAGCAGGTGTTCATGACCAATAAGGGAGATGACACTGGGCAGGCAACCGGTGATCTGCCATCTCAGACAGCCCATGACAGAGATGCTGGCAAAGAGCAGGGTAACCTGCCATCAGCCGCCGATCCCGCCATGGAACAACTGCCCGAGATTTAGGGCGGACCTAGGCCACTTCAACCCGCCATCCCTGTGGTGCACAACCCAGAAGACTTCACGACCCCGATGGACAAGGTCATCTACGGAACTCTAGGAGATCCAATCACCCCTGACTATGTCAGAATCATGAACGATCTCAAGCAGAAGAGGCAAGAAATCCCTAAAGAAGCAAAGTGCGTTGAGAAGATGGGCCAAAAGCTGGATGACAACATTGCTCAGGCTCAAGATACGCTTAAGCGTGCAAGAAACATGGAGGAGAAGTACGTTACTCTCATCAACAAATAGATAAATGAAGGCGGAGATCCGCAGCTAGCGCGAAACCTTGAGATCACCGTGCCAACCGCGGAAACACTGGCCAGGATGTACATCAAGAATCCGCCATACGTGGACAAGAACCGCGATGAAGTCAGGGCCACTCCGATTGAGAACATCGTGGCCGCAAAGGAGTTATTGGAAAATAACCAAAGCCCGGCAGCCTTGGAGATGGCGGTAAAACTAATGACCAAGGCATTGGTGCAGCTGGAGAAGGCTACATCATCACGAAAGCTCGAATCTAATGCTGTGCTATGCCGATCTAGTACTGCCTCCAAGGCCCAGGGTAACGGCAATCATGGTGCTTGCCCTGATAACGAGTCTCATACCGGATCCTCAGAGGCCCGATGAAGAGAAGCTCGCAACAGGGCAGATGCCATCCCAATATCCTCCGATGATAGGCCACATGGCAAAGGCCAACAAAGAAATCCATCACCGCCTCACAAGAACTATCCTGCTTATGGATACCACCAAGACAAGGCCGCGCCCCGCCATAAGTCCAATATGCTGCCACCAAAGTATAAGACATTCAAAATCCCTCAGGGAGGAATTGTCATACGTGACAACGATGGCAAGCGGGGACGGAGTCGTGACGCTGGCCGCAGAGACGAGCCGCCACGACTGAGAAACCAGTCGAGATGGCGGATCCAAGCAAAGGGAACAATTTCACCATGACGATGGCGTGCATCGCAGCAGCGACAAGGATAAGCATCGCTCTTCACACCACCGCGATGACAAAGTGCAAGGCTCCCGCCGCCATGATGATGATCCAGCTCCACGAAGAGCAGAGGGAAGCCATCGCAGTTGCAGAGATCCATTGCAGGATGTCGAGAGCAAAAGGTGTAACCCTTCACCATCCCCACCAAGCAGCCCCCATGGCGGCGGTGGTGGCGGTGGCAGCCTTGCCAGGTCACGCGCCTCCCGAAAAGATCCGCAGGATCAGAAGCCCTACGATGCATGTACCCACCTAAACGAGATCGCGAAGTCTCAGACAACCTTTTTCCTCGGCCCAAAGTGCTTTGGACACCGGATCCGTGATGAGCCCATCCCACATGGGTTCAAGATCGAGAAAAACATCCGCCAGTACAATGGAGTCGACAGGCCCTTAACTTGGCTACAAGACTACTTCAACGTAGTGCAGTTCGCAGGGGGATCACCCAATGTTGCTGTCCGCTACCTGCCCCTGATGCTATCCGGCACAGTGCGACAGTGGATCAATGACTTGGCGGAAAATTCCATCCAAACCTGGTTCGACATGCAGACTGCGTTTACTGAAAACTTCAAGGGTACCTACAAGCGACCTCATAATATAGGTGACCTACAACAGTGTCGACAAGCAGACGACAAGACCTCCCGAACTTTCCTTGCACGATGGCTGGATATGAAGAACTCCTGCGAAGGGGTTACTGATGAATCCGCCATCCTCGCATTCATTGACAGTTTGGAGAGAGGCCAGCTACTCCGCCATCGCCTATTACGAGAACGGAACGAGGGGAAACTAACCCTGAATTCCATGATCACCATTGCAAGCAACTATGCGTCCGCCGATGACGACGCTCGCGAATCGTTGAAGGCTTCCGCCATCCAGAACACTCAAAAGCGGAACAATAGCAACAAAAGAAAGAATGCGCCAGAAGAGCAACAAACTACGGATATGGTGGCCACAACCTTCTCCGACAAAGGACAGAGCAGCCAATGCGGTCGGGGACGCAGTTCCAGCAGCGGCTAGCCATAGAGCTCCACAGCTTCTGCTACGGCGTCGGCTGCCCCCGTGTCCTACAATGAGTACCATGATATGCCATGCTTTGCACATCGGGACGCTTCAGGAAAGTGCAATCACACCAACCTGGAACTGCAAGTTTGTCAATGACATCAAGGCGGATAAAGAAGCTGGCTACAAATGCACCTGGCGATGATACGTCTCCAACGTATCTATAATTTTTGATGCTCCATGCTTGTTTTTACACCATTTGCCTATTGTTTCGTTACACTTCGTGGCACTTTTATGCATTTTCCGGAACTAACCTATTAACGAGTTGCCACAGTGTCAGTTCCCTGTTTTCTGCTGTTTTTGTGTTTCAAAGTGATACACAGGAAATATTCTCGGAATTGGACGAAACAAGTTCCTGAAGTCTTATTTTACCCGGAAGCTTCCAGAGATCCGAAGGAGAGTAGGAGGGGGGCCACCAGGGCCCCACACGCCAGGCTCGCGCGGCCAGGGGCCTGGCCGCGCCGCCATGGGGTGAGGGCCTCTGGCCCCACTCCTGACATCGCCCCTTTGCCTATAAAGACCCCCGACGGAAAAAACCTAAGGACCCGATCACTTTTCCAGAACACATCGCGATCCGCCACCGCCGTCGACCTGAAGATTGGGAGGGTCCAGAAGCTCTTCCCGGCACCCTGCCGGAGATGGAAATCGCCACCGGAGGTCTTCTTCATCGCCATGCTTGCCTCCGGAGCGATGAGTGAGTAGTCTACCTTGGACTATGGGTCCATAGCAGTAGCTAGATGGTTGTCTTTTCCACCATGTGCTTCATGTTTAGATCTCATGAGCTGCCCTACATGATTGAGATCACCGTTATGTAATTCTACATGTTTGGTTTGTTGGGATCCGATGAATATTGGTGTTTATGATTGAGTTGCTATACTGAATATTATCTTATGTTATCTCTATGTTGTTTATGATCTTGCATGCTCTCCGTTGTTAGTAGCTATCTTGGCTGAGTAGTTGCTAGTGACTCCAAGAGGGGGTATTTATGCTCGATAGTGGGTTCATGCCTCTATTTAACCTGGGGGAGTGACAGAAACCTCTAAGGTTGTAGATGTGCTGTTGCTACTAGGGAGAAAACAACATTCATATGCTCAAGGGTATATGCTTTGTTTACATTACACACTTTGCTTAATGCAATTATCTGTTGTTCGCAACTTAATACTCATGGGGTGTTCGGATTGATATCCCCGGGAGTGCATTATTAGTCATAGATGCAGTTGGATGGCGGTCTATGTATTTTGTTGTAATGCCCAGAGTAAATCTCATAGTGATCTTCTTGACATATCACGTTTATCTTTATTCTATCAATTGCCCAACTGTAATTTGTTTACCCAGCATGTGTTATTTATCTTATGGAGAGACACCACTAGTGAACTGTGGATCCCGGTCCTATTTCCATCATATTGCTATCACCTGTTTACTTTACTCGCACTGTTTACTTTACTCGCATACTTCTACTGTTTTCCACTCGATACGCTCATAACCTTTGTTTCAAGCAAACCGGTGAGATTGACAACCTCATCGCAAGTTGGGAACAAAGTACTTGGTTTTGTTGTGTGCAGGTTCAGCGTTGCTACTGGCCGAAGACGAGTCAACAAGTATCGTTAAATGGCGCCCTTGTTGGAGTGTTACTAAGCCAGTCCGCATCACCTTCAGCCGTCATTGTCTGCTTTTCTCCTGATCGATAAACCTTGGTTTCTTAACTGTGGGAAAACTAGCTGCTATACTCATCATACCTTCCTCTTGGGGTTCCCAACTGGCTGGTTATTCACCACGCACAAGGAATCTTCTGGTGCCGTCACTCACGCGCCAGCAGCTAATTTTCTGGCGCCATTGCCGGGGAAGAGTGGAAGACTTCTGCGAGGGGAGTTTTCGCACACACATCCTTTACTTTGTTTTATTGTTTTGCTTTACTTTATTTATTTTACCTGCATTGCTTTATATCAAAAACCCAAAAAAATTAGAATCCTTGGTAGTTGTTATTTCTTTACTTTAGTTCATCATGTTGATCCCTAAGTACGTTCTGGAGGACCTCTCAGTAGGTAGTGGTTCGATTATTGGCAAAAGTAACATTGAGGAGTTCTTTAATCACATTAGTATGCATAAGGAAGTTGAGGAAAAGCCTTTGGTTGAGCTAGCTCCTAGTATTGAAGTTGCTTCTGCTTATTTGATTCACTTGTTAGAAACTAGGTTTGCTAGTCTTAATCCTTTTATGCAATACTTGTTCCTTAAGCTTCATGAAATTGAGGATCCCGAAAAGAAAGCTTTTATCTTGGAAACCTTGCGCTTAGAATTTAAGGATGTCGTTATTGAAGCTAGGAAAGTTCTTAAACGTTTTAATAAACTCGGTTCACCTATAAAGGTTATTAGTACAAATGATGAAGGGGCCAAAATACCTATACCTTGCAAGCTTTTGGGATTGTGTGAAGCTTTCGAAAATAATTTTGACTGGATCTGTCCTGAAAATCTTTTTGATGAAAATAGTGTACCAAAGCATGATCACAAAGGGTTTTCAAAAACTTATGTGGATGAAATACAATGCCTTATTGACAAGACCTCTGCAGTTGATCTTGATGCTTCATCACTTGATGTTACTTGATTCACAATTTTCTGCGCCTAGCTCAAAGGCGTTAAAGAAAAGCACTCTTGGGAGATAACCCAATGTTTTATTTTCAGTACTTTTTCTTTTATTTGAGTCTTGGAAGTCATTACTACTGTAATGACCGCTCCTTATCTTGTTTATTTTGTTTTTGTGCCAAGAGAAGCCTCTAATTCGAGTGAGGTAAAGATTTGGGGATGTTGCTGTCCTGAAACTGTTTTCGGTGCTGCACCGTAAAAATTCGTATAAATTCTCTGTATATCTTTTAGACCTGCGATTTCTTGTGCATATGCCCCAGGTTATATCCAAACTTTTGTTAGTTGAACACTTTCTGATTTGAGCAACAAAAAATCCCTCAAAAATTTGACCTTTGTCAGCTGTTCAGTTTTGACAGATTTCTGCCAATATTTGTGTTTGCCACTTTATTGCTTTCTTTTGAGTTCTTTTGATCACGGAACTTTTGGGGAGGTTGCTACAGTAGTATTTGCTATGTATGTGGTCGTTTTGAGTTAAAACCTGAAGCAAAAAGAGGTTGATTATATGTTATGCCTACACTAATGTTGCTAATAGAATTGTGTTTAGTTTTGTATGAAGGAAGTTTTCAAGTGTAGGGATTGGAGAATGATGAGATGAGTTGAAGAATGGACAAAAGCTCAAGCTTGGGGATGCCCATGCATCACCCCAAGAAATATCCAAGAAGTACAAGCGTCAAAGCTTGGGGATGCCCCCGAGGCACCCCTTCTTCATCGGCAAAAATCAGGTCACCTTTCAAAACACTATATTTTTATTGCTTCATGCACTATGTGTTTTTCTTGGAGCGTCAGTTGTTTTAGTTTTCTTAGTTGGTTTAGTTTGTTTGCTGAAATAAATGATTGGACCCCAACAAATTTCCTTTGGACGAGATGTACTCGTTTTCATTTGCCAGGAACGCTCCAGTTTTCACTCTTATTAAAAATCGAGTGTTCTTCTTTTTCTGCTACTGCTTTTGGTTTTCCTTTTCGCCTTGATTTGCGTTCAGACCTTGCCATATCTTTTAATCAAGGTGTATTTTTGCCTCTGATATTTATTGGTTTTCATCAAAAGAGGTGTTTATAAAAATTTCAAATGGTGTTGGAAAAGAGAAAAAGCTTTGTGCAAAATAGTGTTACAAGAAGGAGCTTGTGTAGACTGCGGCTTAGGCTTTTTCATGTCATGCTTGATGTCTTTTTGATAGTATGCTTAGTGGTTTTGCTGTAGCATTACTTGTCTCAAATAACTGAGATTGCTTAATGAGCCTTTGAAAAAATCATGCGTTGTTTTTATTGTATGGAAGCATTATTTTGGTTTTCTCCTTGATGCTTTATTTGGGTTGACTTGGCGCATGCTCACACATGTTAGACTCTTACAAAGTCGCCAATAGCCTTCATGATCATTTAGTTTTTGACTTTTGATGCCATCTTATGCTTCTTTTAATGTCGCTTTGTCACTTTGCATGATTATGGCCATTATTGCTCTCTTAGTTGGTCGCTCCTAGTCTTTTGCTAGCCCTCGCCTTGTACTGAGTATGAGCTCTACTCGTGCATCCAACTCCAAAAAGCAAAAGTTTTCCAAAGTGTCCACCATACATACCTACTAACAATTTGCTATTCCAAGTAAATTTGACTTGCTTTTATTTTCTCTTCAAATTAAACTCTTACCAGTGTTATGCGAAATTCGGTTAGTAAAGCTCTCACGAACCGGAAGGCACACTTTACTTTTTCTTGTTCTTAAAAATTTGACATTGTGGTCTCTTATGTTGAGTTGTTATGCTTGCAAGTTGTAAGTTGGATTCTAGCCCAGCCATGCTGTCATGGGCAAGCTTTCAACATTGCACTTCTTAATTGAGTTGATATCGTGATCTTTTGTTTATGGATGCCCGCGGTGTGAAATGAATTGGGAATCTTGTGGGGATCATGGAGTTTGTATATGTGTTAGGGAAACGCCGGGCCGCCAATCTAAGCCATGCATAATTCATGGTGGAAATTTGCAGCATACCCATGGTGAACATACGACGACGCATCTCACAATAAAAGGCTAAACAAAAGGCAAATAAAAGAGATGTCGAGGTGTTCATTGTCTGCTTGTCCTGTCATTTTGGTGTGGGCTTGTTCCATGTCATCGGGCACAGAGGTACCCCATTGGCGGTTCTCAATGATATGCATATACTTACAATGACAAGAGCCTTGCTTGGGACTCTAAGTAAAGTAGCATGAGGTTTGGGTACTCGTATTCACGGGACACGAGGTTTTCAACTTATGATTTGTCAAGCATATGCATCATAATTGTTCTCGCATTAACTTTAACCATTCAAGATGCTTATGATGGGGGCAATGAGAGCTCAAAGCCGGTAAGTACCATAATTTTTGAAGGTTATAAAACTTGCAATCACTGCTTCCCTCTGCGAAGGGCCTTTCTTCTACTTTTATGTTGAGTCACCACCTTCTATCTTAATGCACCATTAAGAGAGCATAGTTGTCATTCTTAGTGTGATATGCATTGTCCCAAAGTTCATTGATTGATTCATATTGTAGGTTTCACTTGTTCTTAAATTATTTGTATCTAGTCGCCCTCTTAAACTTGAAGGTGTCCTATGCATTTATGTTTTGCTCACTTTGAAGGATAAGCTGAAAACCATTTGTATGTTTTTCCTTATGATTTGAACACACATTTGACTTTCATTGTTTCATTTTCATGATCTTTTGTTTGTGTTCATTTGCATGTTTACAACATGGTTGCTAAGTTCATATTGTCAAGATTATATCTTCATGCCCATGTTTTAAGTTCTTATGATCCCAGCTCACAAATGCTTACATATATGATCAAGATTGTGTAGGTGCATGTCACCTCAAAAATTATTCTTTTGTTATCACTTACCTACTCGAGGACGAGCCGGAGTTAAGCTTGGGGATGCTTGATATGTCTCCAACGTATCTATAATTTTTGATGCTCCATGCTTGTTTTTACACCATTTGCCTATTGTTTCGTTACACTTCGTGGCACTTTTATGCATTTTCCAGAACTAACCTATTAACGAGTTGCCATAGTGCCAGTTCCCTGTTTTCTGCTGTTTTTGTGTTTCAGAGTGATACACAGGAAATATTCTTGGAATTGGACGAAACAAGTTCCTGAAGTCTTATTTTACCCGGAAGCTTCCAGAGATCCAAAGGAGAGTAGGAGGGGGGCCACCAGGGCCCCACACGCCAGGCTCACGCGGCCAGGGGCCTGGCCGCGCCGCCATGGGGTGAGGGCCCCTGGCCCCACTCCTGACAGTGCCCCTTCGCCTATAAAGACCCCCCGATGGAAAAAACCTAAGGACCCGATCACTTTTCCAGAACACATCGCGATCCGCCGCCGCCGTCGACCCGAAGATCGGGAGGGTCCAGAAGCTCTTCCCGGCACCCTGTCGGAGAGGGGAATTGCCACCGGAGGTCTTCTTCATCGCCATGCTTGCCTCCAGAGCGATGAGTGAGTAGTCTACCTTGGACTATGGGTCCATAGCAGTAGCTAGATGGTTGTCTTCTCCACCATGTGCTTCATGTTTAGATCTCATGAGCTGCCCTACATGATTGAGATCACCGTTATGTAATTCTACATGTTTGGTTTGTTGGGATCTGATGAATATTGGTGTTTATGATTGAGTTGTTGTACTGAATATTATCTTATGCTATCTCTATGTTGTTTATGATCTTGCATGCTCTCCGTTGTTAGTAGCTATCTTGGCCGAGTAGTTGCTAGTGACTCCAAGAGGGGGTATTTATGCTCGATAGTGGGTTCATGCCTCTATTTAACCTGGGGGATTGACAGAAACCTCTAAGGTTGTAGATGTGCTGTTGCTACTAGGGAGAAAACAACATTCATATGCTCAAGGGTATATGCTTTGTTTACATTACACACTTTGCTTAATGCAATTATCTGTTGTTCGCAACTTAATACTCATGGGGTGTTCGGATTGATATCCCCGAGAGTGGATTATTAGTCATAGATGCAGTTGGATGGCGGTCTATGTATTTTGTTGTAATGCCCAGAGTAAATCTCATAGTGATCTTCTTGACATATCACGTTTATCTTTATTCTATCAATTGCCCAACTGTAATTTGTTTACCCAGCATGTGTTATTTATCTTATGGAGAGACACCACTAGTGAACTGTGGATTCCGGTCCTATTTCCATCATATTGCTATCACCTGTTTACTTTACTCGCACTGTTTACTTTACTCGCATACTTCTACTGTTTTCCACTCGATACGCTCATAACCTTTGTTTCAAGCAAACCGGTGAGATTGACAACCTCATCGCAAGTTGGGAACAAAGTACTTGGTTGTGTTGTGTGCAGGTTCCACGTTGCTACTGGCCGAAGATGAGTCAACAAGTATCGTTAAACGACGCCCTTGTTGGAGTGTTACTAAGCCAGTCCGCATCACCTTCAGCCATCATTGTCTGCTTTTCTCCTGATCGATAAACCTTGGTTTCTTAACTGAGGGAAAACTAACTGCTATACTCATCATACCTTCCTCTTGGGGTTCCCAACTGGCTGGTCATTCACCACGCACAAGGAATCTTCTGGTGCCGTCACTCATGCGCCAGCAGGCGACAACGGCCTCGTGGCAAAGGGAAAGCGGACAAGGAAAAGGAATCCAAGGATGGCAGCGATATGGAATAAGACCCTCGCCCAAACCCGCCGAAAAGGCCGAGGGTGGAACTGGCACGGGTAACCCATACAAGAACACCAAAAAGGGAGCCTTTCACACGTTCCTTGGTCCCCCCACGGCAAAGGCACAGCGAGCCGCCATGTGCTCCCTGAACGCCACTGTGCCTAAAGTCCGCCAGTACGTCCGATGGTCCGAGATGCCGGTGCAATGGAGCTGCGAAGATCATCCAGAGCACATCCCGGACGGATACTATGCCATGGTAGTTAACCCCCTGATCCAAGGCTACGAGTTCTCCAAGTGTCTGATGGATGGCAGCAGCAGCCTGAATATCATGTACGTGGAAACCCTGACAAAGGTAGGCCTCACCAAGACCCAACTCTGCCATAGTGATGTCACTTTCTATGGAGTGGTTCCTGGCCGCCAACCAAAGTCCCTCGGGTCCATCACCCTCAAGGTCACCTTCGGTGTTGAAAATAATTACCGTGAAGAGCCCATAACTTTTGAGGTGGTCCCTTTCAAGAGTACATACCACGTAATCTTCGGCCGCCCTGCCTTCCACAGTTTCCACGCCAGGTCGTGCTACATCTACAACCAGCTGAAGATGCCAGGCCCTAATGGCATCATCACCTTTTATGGCAGCTTCAGGAAGGCTAAGGAGTGCGAGGACGGAGAAGCCGCCTTCGTGGAAGCAGTGTTCTTTGGCGAGGAGTTCAAGGAAATCCATGCCGCCACAGACCCCGCGGAGATGCCGGCATCCAAGCAGGAAGTTTCCGCCTCCCCGCCCACCTTCAAGACTACAGTTGATACAAAGCAGGTGGAACTTGTCACTGGTGATGCCGCCAAGACCACCTCAATCGGGACAAATCTGTCCCCCAAATAGGAAAGCGCGCTCGTCGAGTTCCTCCGTGAGAACCGGGACATCTTCGCATGGCAGCCATCTGACATGATAGGTGTACCCAGGGAACTCACCGAGCATGCCCTGTAGATAATCCCTAGCTCTGAGCCAGTAAGACAAGCAATGAGACGCTTCAGAGATGAAAAACGCCGCGCCATAGCAAAGGAAATTTCCAAGCTATTGAAAGCAGGCTTCATCAAAGAAGTGATCCATACAAAGTGGGTGGCAAATCCCGTGTTAGTTCCTAAGAAAAACACAAAGGTTCTGCGCATGTATGTAGATTATACTGGCCTGAACAAAGCGTGTCCAAAAGCCCCTTTTCCCTTGCCTAGCATTGACCAAGTCATTGACTCGACGGCGAGATCGGAGCTGTTATGTTTCTTAGATGCCTACTCGGGTTACCACCAGATCAAGATGAAGGAATCCGACCAGCTTGCTACCTCGTTCATAATACCTTATGGCACATATTGCTATGTGACAATGCCGTTTGGTCTGAAAAACGTAGGAGCAACGTACCAGCGCACCTTGCAAAAGTGCCTAGCGGATCAAATTGGTCGCAACATCCACGCCTACATGGACGATATCGCCGTGATGTCCAAGAAGCAGGAGACCTCATAGAGGATTTGCAAGAGACCTTCAATAACCTAAGGAAATACAACATGATGCTCAACCCCACAAAGTGCATCTTTGGGGTACCAGCAGAATAACTCCTACGATTCATCGTCTCCCACCGTGGTATTGAAGTCATCCCGGAGAAGATCAAGGCTATCCTCGACATCTCCCGGCCTAATGACCTGAAGGACGTGGAGCGACTCACAGGCTCCATGGCAGCAGTGAGCAGATTCATCAGTCGTCTTGGTGAGAAGGCCTTGCCACTCTACAAGCTGATGAAGAAATAAGACAAATTCGTCTGGACCGACGAGACAGACGATGCGCTTAAGGATCTGAAGAGAGTGCTATCCACTACACCAGTCCTAGCAGTTCTCGAAGACCAGGAGCCCATGTTACTATACATGGCGGCAACCAACAGGGTCGTCAGCATCGTCATTGTGGTAGAACGCAAGGAAGAAGCGCAGGAGTACGGCGTCTAGAGACCAGTCCACTACGTCAGCGAGGTCCTGACGGAATCCAAACAACGCTACCCTCACTACTAGAAGTTGGCATACAGAGTTTTCCTAGCTTCACGCAAGTTACAGCACTACTTATATGACCACAAGATCACAGTGGTGAGCAAGGCTCCACTGAAGGACATCATCAACAACAGTGACGCAACAGGACGAGTTGCAAAGTGGGGCATCGAACTGGCCTCCTTCGACATCGACTACAAGCCTCGCACGGCCATCGAGTCCCAGGCTTTGGCAGAATTTATGGTGGATTGGAAGGAAGCCCAGGAGACTACGCCAGTCCCAGAACCAGAGCATTGGGTGATGCACTTTGATGGCTCAAAGCTGCTACATGGCTTAGGGGCTGGAGTGACACTCAAATCCCCTAAGGGAGATGAGCTCAGCTATGTTCTCCAAATCCACTTCCCCACCACCAACAACATCGTAGAGTATGAAGCGCTACTGCACGGGCTACGCGTCGCAAAGGAGATCGGCGTACAACACATCATGTGTTGCGGAGACTCTGACCTTGTCACTCAGCAGGTGGCTGGCACATACAAGGCTCGGAATGAAGTCATGGTGGCCTATAGGGACGAAGCGGACGAGATGGCCAAAAGTTTCCTCGGCTACGGCATAAAGCACGTACGACGAGAAGATAACATGGAGGCCGATACCTTGTCCAAGCTAGGATCCAGCCGTAAGGCGGTTCCGCCAGGTGTATTCCTTGAGCATCTACACGTGCCATCAGTCAAGGTGGTAGATCCAAAAAAACCGGAACTAGCAAGCTCCCCCGTTATGGCGGTTTTGCCATGCAACCCGCCATGGGCAGAGCCCTACCTGGAGTATCTGACGACCAAGAAGCTACCCGAAGACGAAGTCCAAAAGAGACAAATCGAACTTAGAGCAAAAGCATACACCATCATTGATGGCCAGCTCTACAAGTGAAGTACTTCGGGAGTATTTATGAAATGCATATCCCAAGTGGATGGAATCGAAATTCTAAGAGAGATCCACGAAGGCGAATGTGGGCATCATGTCGCCGCCAGATCCCTCATAGGTAAGGCATCCCGCCATGGGTTCTACTAGCCCACAGCCAAGTCAGATGCAGACCGCATCGTGGAGCTCTGCCAAGGTTGCCAGATGTATTCCAAGCAGACCCACATGCCCACCACAGCACTGCATACGATCCCTATAACTTGGCCTTTCGCAGTCTAGGGGCTGGACATGGTGGGTCCGCTGAAAATAGCGCCTTCGGGATTCACGCACCTACTGGTAGCGGTTGACAAATTCACGAAGTGGGTAGAAGCTAAGCCCATCATAAAGCTTGATGGCAAAACTGCCCTAAAATTTTTCAAGGACATTGTGGTAAGATTTGGCATCCCACATAGCATCATCACCGACAATGGCTCTAACTTGTCTCAGGGGGAAGTTGAAGAATACTGCCATCACAACGGGATCCGCCTTGACCTTGCATCTATGTCACATCCACAGTCTAATGGCCAAGTGGAAAGGACCAACGGACTAATCCTGTCAGGGATCAAGCCATGCCTAGAAGCACCGCTACATCGAGTAGCTGGAGCCTAGGCAGAGGAGTTGCCATCTGTATTGTGGAGTCTGCGGACCACACCCAACAGATCAACAGGCATTACCCTTTTCTTCCTAGTCTATGGAGCAGAAACAATCCTGCCAAGTGATGTCCAATATGATTCCCCAAGAGTCGAGGCCTATGAGGAGGAAGATGCCGAAAAGTCCAGGAAACTATCTATAGACCTGCTCAAAGAGGAAAGAGACCTAGCAGACCAGAGATCCGCCATCTACCAGCAGAACCTCCACCACTATCACAGCCGCCGAGTTCGCAAACGCTCGTTTAAAGAAGGGGACCTGGTGCTACGCCTCAAACAGCAGAAGTCACACAAGCTATCCCCGCCTTGGGAAGGACCCTTTGTCATCAGCAAAGCTCTACTGAATGGTTCCTACTACCTCGTTGATATTCACGAGCTAGACAAGCGACCCAGTAAGAAGCGCAAACGAAGAGACCCTACCGATATCTACGACGAAACAGATCATCCATGGAACATCGCACAGCTATGTCCTTTCTACACTTAGCACTTACCTAGGGTATGTAATAGGCACCTCTATATGATCAATGAAATAAAGCATCTGGTTAACTCTTGGTTTTTTTTGAGTCTTTTACCTCCTTTATTGTTCATTTAGATTGTATGGAACCTTTGCACAATTGTCCCCTGCAGTTGTGTCTTTTAAATCCGCCATAAGCGGTCTGCGTAGCATATCTGTGTTTTAAATCCCCACCTGATGTTCTTTGTGTGGATTCCCGAGTAGTGACCTTTTGACGATCTAAGCCGCTATCCGCTAGGGTTTTGGACGGTGGCTATTAAGTATTGTCGCCCTGGCGGATTGTTCGTGCGAAGATTTCACCATCTCACGAAAAGTCAAGCACAAAGAGCCAGATGGCGGATTACATGGTCCTACGCATGATTTTTTTTTCAAAGTGTTGTTTTTTGGGCATATTAAACTGCTTCAAGTTGCATATAAATAGGCCTGACAGTTTTTTCGCACATAACCACTTCAAAAGACTTGATAAAAACTATGCAATAGTTCAAAAGCATTTTCTGATCCGCCACAGGCAGATCAGGCACAGTACAAGCACACACACAGTTATTAAAGTTAACTTACAAATCCACTCAGGGGCCGAATTGATGTATTGTTTTTTCCTGCCATAATGCATGGCATGACTCAGGACTTTGGGGCAGCGGAAGTTGTGTCGTCACCGCCATCCCCACCATCAGCAGCTGCAGAGACAGAAGCGGAAGCCTGGCTTGGCGACCCTGGCAGATCATATGCTTCATAGTATACGTTCAGCTGAGTGCCTAAGGCACAGAGCTAATCGTACCCCAGCATGCTCTGCTGGATGGCGGCTTCGTCCACCAGCGCTCTGTCTGCGCTACTTTCTGGGATGCCGGAGGTGATCAAGTCCAGATCCAGCTTAGGGTAGTTGTCCTTTGCCAATGTGAGTGCACTTCTGGCACCACCCCAAGCTGAAGATTGCTTCCAGTCCGCCACCAGTCCAGGCACAAGCAGTAGCTTCTTGGTCAACCCAATGGCGGAAAGGTCAGAGGAACCCGCTATATGCAGGCTGCCACATGCCTGATGTCCAGCATTGAGAAGGCCATCGAGCTCATTCTTCGCGGCGTCTATGGCAATGCGCAGGCCTGTGGCGGAATCCACCTCCCCCTGCTCCGGCGTTGCTGTATAGCAGGAAAAAAATCAAGCGTCATAACCAATACAAGATATCAGCACAAACTGCAAAGCATGGAGAACCAAGGTTACCTAGTAGCGTCTTCTGGAAGTGGTCAAGGACCTCGGTAAAGCCCCTCCGCTGATCTTCAAAATTAATGGTGGCTTGGTGAAGGTCGTCCACCTCCTTCTGCTTCTGGCGATTCTGGCACTCCTGGTCCTTGAGTTGCTCCCCAAGACAGGTGTTTTCGGTCAGGGATTTCTGGATCTGCGCTTGCAACCCCTCCATCGCAATGGCGTGACCCTTTTTCACCCCCTCGAGAGTGGACTCCAGCTTGGCAGCATCTGCATGGCGGAAATAGTTGCAGAGTTGATCGACTAGCACAAAGGTACTAAACTTGCAAAAGGCAAAAGAAAGTTACCGCTATTCGCGAGCTGCTCTTGCAAATCTGCCACAAGCAAACTTTTCTCCGCCAGCTCCTTCTCTTGCGAGCTGACGGCCTGGACAAGATCCTCCACAACTTTTTTGTAATTTTGGTAAAACATTGTTATGTGTCAATCACTCTTAGAGCTTTATGCCGGAGGAGTCCGCCATAACGCTCGGGGGCTACTCATGCCAATTTTTAACATTAGTCTTCTTCGAGCATCACGTTGGAGGAATCCGTTATAACGCTCGGGGGCCACTCATGATGATTTTTTTATCTTAGTTCTCTTAGAGCTTTATGTCGGATTAGAATCCGCCATAACGCTTGGGGGCTACTCATCGCATCTAAATTTAGTTCTCTAAGAGCATCGCTACAATATGATGTATAGCGGCGCTCGGGGGCTACATGCGGAAAAATTCCAAATTAGTTACCCTTAGAGCACCATGATGGATTGTCTATGGAAATCCGCCATGGCGCTCGGGGGCTATAGGGAATACATACCTTCTTCATTGTCGATGTTCTCTCTACAAAAGCGGTTATTCCGCTGGATAATTGGTTGCTGGCATCTTCCTGGCTGGTGATCAATTCAATAATCTCAAGCTGTTTTTGCTTCCAAAGCGAGCTGTTTCCCGCAGAAGCGCCCGCCATGTGTCCTTGGAATGAGTCAGAAGCTTTGTTACTTTGTACGACATCATTAGCCGTAGCTTCAGCCGTTGGATTAGCTTTGGACATTGGTCCAAACTGACCACCAGCATCCTCCATATAAGTGTCGTTACGAGCAGGAGAAGGGGCTGGTACATCAGGGGTCGGCGGGACGGATGCAGGGGAAGGCTTAGCGCGCTTGGGTAGCAGCTCCTTGACAGCAGGTTTCTTCCTCATATACAAGAAAGGATAAGTAAAGGAACATGAACAATGAAGTAAGCAATAGAGGTAGTGAAAGCTTACCTGGATTTCGGCAGGCTAATAGTAGCGGTATTCTCAGATGGTGTTTCTAGCTCCGCACAGTGTTGAGCTTCGAAACGGCGGGAATCAAGAGTTTTTCTGCCACCACCACGAGATTTTCCGCTACCACCTCGCTTCTTGGTAGCCACTTTTGCCTTCCTCGAACGAGCGGAATCCTCCATATCTGCTGCCATCTCCTCCTTGTTCCCGCTGGAGTGGACTTCCTCCTTATAATCATCTGAAGATGCGAGGCTTGCCAAAGATTTGCATCCCGACCACACGCACCAGCAGCAGAGCTCCAGCCAATACCACTGTCATGGCCCTTTGCACAATGGGGTTTGGACATGGTAGGGAAATTGCACAAGTCATGGCCCAGAGGACATGTCTATATGTTGGTAGCAGTCGATAAATTCACCAAGTGGGTAGAGACAGCCCCAGTAACAACTCAGGATTCCACATCATCAATCAACTTCATCAAGTTGATAATATTTCACTTTGGGGTACCTCACAGCATCATCACAGATAACGTCACGAACTTCACATCCAAGGAATTCAAAAGTTACTACGAGAGTATGGGGATCAAATTGAAGTTTGCATCTGTTGCACACCCCAAGACAAACGGGCAAGTCAAAAAAGCAAACAGCCTAATATGCAACGGAATAAAGAAGAGGTTGCTAGCTCCACTAGAGAAAGCCAAGCACGCTTGGGTAGATGAGTTACCCTCCGTGCTCTGGAGCTTGATAACTATGCCTAATGCAGCTACTCAAGAGACACCTTTCTTTCTGGTCCATGCCGCAGAAGCCGTGCTTCCAGTCGAAATTACTCATGAAGCTCCCAGAATTGCGGCTTATGATGAAACGACCTCTACCGAGGCACTGCAAGATGATGTCGACGTACTCGACGAAGCAAGACATGTGGCGCTAGCCAGAGCTACACAATATCAGCAAAGTTTGCGAAATTATCACAGTACCCGAGTTCGACCCCGCTCTTTCGTAGTGGGAGATCTAGTCTTATGACTCAAGCAGGACGGCCATGGAAAATTAGAGTCACCATGGGTGGGACCCTATATTGTCACAGAAGTTATACCAGGAGGAGCATATCGACTACAAGATAAAAAGATAGGCAAAGATGAAAGTAACCCGTGGAATGCAGAGCAACTCTGGTGTTTTTACGCATAGAATACTTTGCTGATAAGCTTCGCAACAATGGTAAATAGAGAATTTCGAGTCATGACCCTCTAAACCCAGAACATGAGGCCACAGGTTGGGTTTCTTGGGTCGACTCTACGATATGTAACAATATATGATGACTTTCCGCTCGGGGGCTCCAACCCTCGAGTCGTTATGATAAAACAGTATAAATATTATTGAGATCATGTATTCATGTTTTCTCACGAGTAATTATGGGATTGTTCGCAACACTACATTCGGTAATCAAAGAGCAACCAGCAGATATGCAAAAATTCGTTGATGTTAAGCAAAAACACCTCGGAACATTGATAGTTCCCTTGGTCTCTTAATAAGGGCGATAACACAAGCAGAGTTTATCACATATAATTATTACATAAGTCAACCAAAGAACACAAGCAAAAGGATTACACCAAGAGGGAGACAACATTCACTAAAAATGTACTTCTGCTTCATATTTCTTCTGGCATTGTGTGCAATTGAAGATCTTCATGTCAAACTTTGACGTGCCGCAGTGGTAGTTGAAGACCATGAAGAAACCCTGATGCAGTTCATGATCCTCTGCAAATTGGGGCCAGCCGCCCCTGAAGTACATCTCGCCACGACCGTCATAGTACACCTCCACTTCATATGGAGTTCCTCCTCCAGATTCTTTGCGCGGGATGGCTTCACGGAGCTCGCGCCCGTCCATAAATTGAGTGAACTTGAGCGGAACATGCTGCTGCTCACAGCATTGAGCACCAGCGATAACAAAGAAGGAGAAAAGATTAACAGGAGGCGGAGGAGAAGCATTGCAAGGAGAAGTGTTCGCATCCACAACTTGGCGAGCAACAGAAGAGGAAGGCTTAGGTTTGTTCTTACTCCCCAATGGGCGACCAGGGCGCCACTTCATGGGCACGCCAGACGACAAAGCCACCATGGACACATCCTTGGGCTTGTTCTTGCTACCACGTGGACGGCCGCACTCATGCTTCTTCATCACGGCACCGGCATCTAGGTCGATAACACCGGCATCCGCCATCAGAAGATCTGCTTGGCAAGAAGGAAAACCCTAGATGAGATTTGAAGGATGAAGATGATGCAGCGGAGGAGACCTACAGTGGAAGGTTTAGGGTTTCCCTTGGCAAGCCAGGGCCCCTCATTTATAAGGTACCTTTCATGGGCCTTTACAAACTAAAGGTCCAATTAAATTACAGGCTTTATCGTTCCGTCCAGAAGAGAGAGGAAAGCAAAAGAGGTTTATCATCATTTAAGAAAAATAAGTTGTGAAGAAGAAATACTTGAGTCTATAACAGGCTGTAAGCACCCTCTTATAGTCTGGGGGCTACTACCATCGGGAGCACTAGGCGCGCACCCGACAAAATTAAGCAAAAGAATAATGCAGCTGGGCAGATGAGAAGACAGAATACTTGAGCCTATACTTGAAAAACTTTCGACTATAGCCTCGGGGGCTACTACCATCGGGAGCACTGGTCGTGCACCCGATGACGATAGAAAACATTGATTACTAATCAGAAGAATCATTGACTTCATTGTCGACAAGGTAAACTCGTCGTGGTTTCACTACCATCGGGAGAGATTTGCGATTTGTTGAAAAAACAACTTGACGATTTTCTACATTGAAACAGTCAAACAAGGCTGGAGTAATTAAAGTTGTGATTCTCGAGTTGCGTCATCGTGACAAAACTTGAATGCCGTGATTATAACAAATCATGAAGGTAAGACCCCAGGATCCATCCTATGTGGCCTAGTATACGCATCTGAATGCGCTCTGCTAGTAATTTTCCGTATCTACGATGCAAAGAAAAATCCCAGTGGACGCACTGGGTACCCTGAGAATTACTGGGATCCTTTCTTTGTAAGTCCTAAATGTGGCAAAAGATTGGGTTAGACCAGGTACCAGACTCAAGTCCAGGGGCTTAAGTCTGAAGTAGGTAGCAAGTTTCTGCTCCGGCAGTTAACTGGTTTTATGATCCGTCAGATAAGCCAGGCTTGTTAACCAAAATCCCCTTGAGAAATAAAATAGATTGAAAAGAATGAGTCGAAGATTGAACAAGTCAAAGATATGAAGATTTGAGATTCAACCCGAATCTACAATTCTGGTAGAATCTCGGGGGCTACTGACAAGGGTATAGCTAATAGAGCTCATTATCTGTGTACCCCTGAGGCCCGTTAAGCCAGGCCCAGGCATAGTCGTAGTCAAAATACGAGTATGTATTGTATAGGGATGCTATAATTTGTATTGAACCCGACTAGTTCCTTGAGACCTGGCCACCTATATATAGGTGCCAGGAGAGGCCGGCCAAGGGCAGATTGAGATTGAGCCAAGTTCAGTACCATGCTTATTCTCGATACACGCCTTATTTGACTGATCTTTACTTTCGAGTTCATTCGACGCCCTCTTCCCCCGATCCTAAGTCCTTCATCTTGGACATTTGTCGAGTTAACCCTCGTCACTCATCAAGTGTCAAAACAGTTAATTTTTGCTTCAACCTCTTCTATGCAACAAGAACCGTTCTTATTATTTCCATATTGAACAAATTCAATATTTCATCTATGTACTATGGCAAAACTATATTAGTGCCTCAATCTATCTGCATAGACATTGATGCTCAATATTCTTGTTTTGCCTAAGTCTTTCATCAAAAACTAATTTTAACAAAAACTTAACAATATCAAGAAAAACACATAATTTCCAATGACCGATATGTCATCTACAAAAGGTATTAGAAATATGTCTCGGCGCTCCCACTTACTTTCTTGTAAATACAAGAATCTTCAAATATCTTGATGAAATTAACTTTTTAACTTTTTCATCATAATGAAGATTCCAACTCCTTTATGCTTACTTCTACCATTGAAGTTTGCATACATATCTAGCAACCTTTGAATCAACAAAACCCATTGGGTCGTGTCAGGTACACGTCCTTGGTGTGCATTCCGGTAGAGGAATGTTGTTTCATTTATTAAACTATCATATCTCAATATGTAATTGTTGCTAGAATAATCCATATGACGAAGTCAGGGCCCATCACCGCTTCTTTGTATATTGTCGGTAACTATTATCCAATAATATCTCGTCCTCAAATCTTGCTATTTTATTACGACCAACTTGGTTAAATAGGAACTTTGATGTCCGGGCTTACAACATATTGAAGGTGCTGGAGCCATGGGCACAATTGCCGCATCCAGGATATTTTCCGGAGCTGCGCTACTTTGCTCATCTTGCTCAGGTTCAATATCCTCATCAAGTTCTATTTTCCTCCCACTTAAACCTTTCTCAAGAAAACTTCTTCATAAGAAATTCACTTCTTTTAGTGACAATCACTATGTGTTTGGGTTCATAGTAGAAGGAATACCCATCGACATTCTTTGGGATAACCTACAAAGACTTACTAATCCGATTTTGGTTGTAAACATTTTACATATGCCTTGCATACCAAAATTTAAGAAAAGACAACTATAACTTGTACGGTTTCATTTCAATGGATTATGATGGTGCTCTGTTCAGTGAAAAGCTGTAGTCTCTAAAGCATAATCCACAAATTATATTGGCAGTTTTATTTCATCATTGATCTAACCATGTCAAACAAGGTTTGATTACATCCATCGACAACTCCATACTCCTGTGGCGTTTCACGAGATGCAAGTTTGCGAAACAATTCACTTAACTCTTAGTTTTTGCTAAACTTATAACTCAAATATTCTTCTTTATGATCCAATCATAAAAACTTGAATTTTCTTGTTACAACAATTTCCACTTCATAAATGGAATAGTTTCAATCATTTCATACTTATTTCTCACCAAGTAGATATACCATACATCATTGATGAAATAGAAAATACACCGCGCTTGACTTCACACCATGAACTACATACATCAACATGTACGATCTCCATTTAGGTAGTCGATTGTTTTGTCCATGGCCCATGAACAGAGTTTAATCAACATTAGGAAAAATCTCACAAGTGTCAATCAATTCAAAATCAAAATGACTCAAAAATCCATCAATATGGAATTTTCGTTCATGTTTCATTTCCAATATGACTTAAACAGCGATGTCTCAAATAAGTGAAATTCGTTTTGTCTTGCGACCTTTAGCATTAGTGTTATAAATGTCTATTTCGCCAACCAGATAATAATAATCTATCCATCGATCATGGAAGATGGTAATAATATGAACAACGATTATTCTCATAATACCAGAACAAGATAACAATTATTAATTTCATAACAAATCTTGAAGGCTAGGTTTGATGCCAATGAAAAGCACAATAACAAATTTATTTGTTTTTCAATGTGCATTGTCACCATATTATTTTGCTAGTTATTTAGGCCATTGTAGTTCTTGCATTGTGTCGCTTTGTATGACATTTACCTACAATCCAGTATCGAATATCCAAGAATTACATTGTTAACGAGCAAAGAAATACATCTATAACATGTATATCATTGATATACCTGAGCTGGACATTTCGAGTCTTTTCCTTTTCTACCAAATATTTTGCAGATACTATTTAGCATTTCCTCTCCATTTAGAAGAATCTACCAATATCAATAGTAGCATCAATCATTTGACATATAGTCCAAAGGATGTTAGTCAAATACTAATGGCCTTGGACATTGCAAATTGAGGTGGATCACCATCATCATATAATTGGCATTCTTCTAGATTCCATTCTTTTGCATTCTTTTGGTATAGCAAAACAATTTAGCCGATACCTTTTCATCCATCCTATCATGACAACTTTCATGATGAAACTACTATAGCTCATAAGGACAAAAGCAAGTATAATATTAGTTTCCCAAACGTTTGGGTGATCAAGACGCCTAGCGTCTTCAATATTCGCATATATTCATACAATATGAGTATATGTTCTTTTAATAAATTATACTTAATCATTTTGCAAAATATCAAAGTTTTAGATATCAAATATCTTTCACCTCTTGTTTGTTTCTGAAACAATTCTTCCAGCTTCAAGATCACTTTGATTCTCAAACAAATTTGAAGATCGATTTCTCATAAAGGCAAACATATGATTTTAGATACTAAACTTGAATGGTTACTCTTAGATTAATACAACTTATTAAATCACATGCAGCAAGTGAGGATTACTAAAATTGCAATAGGACTTGATCTTTGATCTTGACATTTTAACTAAATGACACTAGTCCAAAAAGTGATTATCCAGAATTTTATAGTTTTAATAACTCAATTAAACTATGTGTCGGTGGAAAACGGTTGCCAAAGACTACAAAGACTTATGCAAATACACTAAGATTTAGTTCTTCATAATTAGTTCAAGTTAATCAAATTACTAATGAACTCTCACTAAATTCAACATCCCTCGAAGTTGTTTAGTGAAGCATGATCCAAATTCACTACACTAAGACCGATCATCACGTGATATGATGTAGCTTTAATGGTGAACATCAACATGCTGATCATATCATCTATATGACTCATGCTTGACCTTTCTGTCTGTGTGTTCCGAGGCCATGTTTATACATGCTAGGCTTGTCAAGTTTAACCCATATATTTTGTATGTGTAAATCTGGCTTACACCCATTGTATGTGAACGTAGAGTTTATAGCACCCGATCATCACGTGATGCTTCAAAACGACGATCTTTCGCAACAGCGCATACGAGGGGAGAATACATTTTATCTTGAAATTAAGTGTGAGGGATCATCTTATAATGCTACCATCGCGATCAAAGCAAAATAAGATGCATAAAGGATAAACATCACATGCATATACAATATGTGACATGATATAGCCAATCTTCGTGCATTGATCTCTATCTCGTGCGCGTCGGCATGATCTCCATCAATCCACCATGATTGTCTCTACCATGAATAGCAACCATGACTATTGCTAACTACTTAGCGATAAAGTAAATCTATTACATGGCGTATTAGAAGTTGACATGTAGGTCATACAAAATTATAAAGACAACCATATGGCTCCTACCGGTTGTGAACTCATCGACATGCAAGTCATGAAACATTACAAAACATGATCATCGCATACATCACATATATCATACATATCACATCTTGTGGCAATACCATATCACAAATACTCCATGCAAAAATAAGTAAGACGCCTCTAATTTGTTGATTGCACGTTTCACGTGGCTTATGGGAGCTACGCTTAAGAATGGTTCTTACCTATGCAAGCCACACCGTTGATATTAGAGTTGCCAAAGTCTTGTTGTAAATCTGATGACAACTATAGTGGAAGATACAGACACCCACCAGCCGCATGTGTGGAGCAGGCCACTATAGAGCCGGTCTCATGAACGCGGTCATGTAAAGTTGGCCTGGGCTGCTTCAATCCCACTATGCTGCAACATCAAGAAGTACACGAAAAGTAAATTTGCAACAAAAACATCAATGCTCGCAATAGGCATTGTTGCATTTTACTCGTGTAAAACATCTACGCATAGATCTGGCTCTGATACCACTGAAGGGTTTCGCAGCATAGAAAACAAAAAATTTCCTACGAGTACGAACAAGAACAAGCCAAGATCTGATCTACGAGATGCATAACAATGAGCGGGAGAGATTTGATGTACATACCCTTGAAGATCGCATAGCAGAAACGTTTAGATGAACATGGTCGGCGTAGTCGTACTAGCGGCTCCTCCTCGCGATCCGATCCGATCCAAGCGCCACAATGGGCGGCGCCTCCGAGCGTTGCACACGTACAACACAATGACGACTCCTCTTCCTCGGTCCAGCAAGGTGCGGTGGAGTGGTAGATGGGATCAGCAGCATGACGGCGTGGTACTTATGGTGGAGAGTATCTGTAGGCAGGGCTTCGCCTACGCGTGCGAGGTGGAAGAAGACAGGTAAAATATCTAGTCAAACTAGGCAAAAAGGAGCTACATATGAGACAACAGACGGCGCGGAGGCTGATCAAAAATCACTGTCATGCGCACGTTGCTCATCCTTTTATAGGCGCCAGTGGCGGCGTGCCTTGGAGTAGAGGTTTCAAAAAACCCTACCGCATCCGTCACGCAACATCTGACCACTGCTTGATCGATCCGATCAGATCTGATCAATCAGCCGCGCGTGCGAGCGAGCGATCAACAGTCCTAGGGACCGGCTCCTGTGCACCGCGCGGTCAGCCTCATGCCTTGCTGAGACCTCAGATCGATCCATCAATCTGGGTGAGCATGTCGTGAGCGAGCCCTAGGCTCGATCACCCAGCAAGCCAGCCAGACCGGCCAGCCAGCGGGTGGCCCAGGCTTCTGGTGCAGCGGCCCAAAGTCCAGCCCAGGTAGGCGGGCTGGTGCGGTTGGCCGAGCCGGCCGGCCCATGCGCCCCGGGCTCCCTTCTTTTTTCCATTTTTCTTTTCTTTGCCTTTTTCGTTTGCCTCTTTATTAGTTTGTCTAGATGGGCTACAAAATTAGTCCATTAGCAAAACTTTCTATGGACTACTTTTTAGTCCTTATTTATTTCCAACAAATAAATATATGTATTAACATTTATTAATTCATTTAATTAATAAATCTTTAATCTTCTTCCCGGAACAATTCTGCAACTCTCCAAAACAATTTCCATAAATCCCAAACTACCCTAGCGTCAATAAGCGTTAAGTGTGTGACCCTATGGGTTCGAGAATGTGCGGACATGATCACCATCAATAATCAATAGCGGGATCTGGAAATCCATATAGACTCCCACATATTCAACGAAGATCATTATCGGTGAACCACGATGTCAGGATTCAATTAATCCCATATACGAATTCCTTTGTCTCGTGATATTTTATTTTCCGATTACGTGAGAGACACCTTTATGATCACCCTCTCATAGTGTGATGTTTGATGACCTCAAAGTTCTCTTCCGGTACCAGGGAGTGGCATTATCTCATGGTCTAAGGAATAGGATACTGACGTAGGAAAAGCTACGCAATTGTGAACACAATGACACGATCTAATTGTTGTTCTTAATTTTGGTTCTATCTATCACATCATTCTCCTAATGACATGACCTCATTATTAATCGATAACCCATGTCTATGATTAGGATTCCTTAACCATCATTAATCAATGAGCTAGACTAATAGGGGCATACTAGGGACATGGTGTTGTTCATAAACCACACAAGTATTAATGTTTCCGCTTAATACAATTTTAAAATGGAATATAAACATTATCATGAACATGAATTATAATAATAACTCAATTTATGATTGCCTCTAGGGCATAATTCCTTCACGTCGAACACATTGGGTGCCCATGTTGCTGCCGTCAGCGTGGACGAATAGGTTGCAAGGGACACTGCCATCGCTCGACGAGGAGTCGCCGAACTACATAGGACCCTTCCGCATTGACGGTGATGACAAGTAGGCCTGGTTGAGGTTCAGGCTGGTGTCATCATGTGGTGCAACCACCAGCGAAATGACGCCCTCGGCCGCACCTCGCTCTCGCCCTTCTCAGGGGAAATTGGAAGGGCTGGCGCGGCAGGTGCGTGGTACTGCAAGGAAGGCAAGCCTCTCCTTGCCGACGCATTGAACTCGGTGGTGCCACTCCTCGCCAGACCGATGCCGCTTGCATCAGAATGCGCATCAAACGTTGCTACCGAGGATACTTTCTATCGCACAACCAATGACACATTGTAGCTCTATGGTGCTGGTTGCGTCCTTCGGTAACGTACTAGCACCTTGCAAGCTCCATCACCCATGCCTCCACCGTCACGTGCTTCAGCTTCTCCCTCAAACGACGCCTTGCGTGGCTGTGTGGTGCCCCACGACATCACAGCGGCAGGAACATGAGAGATTAACTACGGCGACGGCAACATCGGCTTGGGAGACGGCATGCTCTGGGCACGAACTGGACCGATGTGCGGGAGAATGGGAAGGAGAGGAGGAAAGTGGGAAAATATGGGTAGTTTTTTTTCTGTGGATTAAAGCACGGGCCCGCCATCACGATTAGACATGGTGCGAGGCACCAGCGCTCCCAAACAGCTCTTGGAGAGTTGGACCGGCGTGGGAGCACCGCCTGTTTTATTGTGCTCCAAATTGCGCTGTCTTCCTACCAAGGTAGCTGCTATGAGCCCAAATAAGTGTCAACACCCAAATAGCCCTATTGGAAGCGCCGGTGGAGATCTCCTTATACTAGCAGACCCAATAACATGGTATTGGAGGCTTTATAACAGGTCTTAGATCATCTCCTTTATATTATTGACCTGATTAGAGAGGTTATTGTATGTTTTAAGTCCTATTGTACCTTCCACATCTGATCATGTAGGAGAACTCTTTGTCTAATTGATGGTGAAATGGCATTAAACCAAAATATACCACACCCCTTTTGTGTTGCTGAAGTTGTTTCATAAGAATTGTTTAGGAAAAGTCATAATTGTGTAATGCTAATGTTTTCCTAGCATAGCTTCCGGGATGGTTGCCAACCACCTTCCTCTTCACCGGGGATGAAACAACTTGGGAAGAGGAGGGCACTGAGTACCGTAGTTGCACCATCAGGTAAGGGCCTCCATTCATTGAGGTTGCACATACACTTCCATGGTGTCGGAGGATGCCAATCTTGGGCATCAAAGATTAGTGGCCTACATAGGCTCACTGTGGTACAACTCGAAGACGAAGCAGCCAAATCCCGCCGTCGTGCTACTCGGATCTCTAGAGTGCCAGCCCACCATCCTCTCCCCTCGCCACCATGGCCGGCCGGAGAAGAGGGCAGCAGCAACTCTAGAGAAAGGAGAACACATATACCCCAAGCCTTATTTATGGAGCTGTCAAAGGCGATCTGCAATAGCGCATATGGCTCTGACCAAAGGAGCCGCAATGAGGGAAATCACCACCAGCACAGCTTGGATCTGGCCAGCAAGATTCAAACTCGAGCTCCCGGCATGACGCCATACAAAGGCACAAGGCCAACACCTACAACTAAAACCACAAATCCTAGCTACACCGACGCCCCTCCTCATCCAGCTCTGGCCGGCGTGGCTATACCGGCAGAGCGGACATCGGAGTGGACCGTTGATACGTCTCAAACGTATCTATAATTTTTGATGCTCCATGCTTGTTTATACACCATTTGCTTTGTGTTTTGTTACACTTTGTGGCATTTTTATGCATTTTTTGGAACTAACCTATTAGCAAGATGCCACAGTGCCAGTTCCCTGTTTTCTGCTGTTTTTGTGTTTTAGAAAAAGTTACACAGGAAATATTCTCGGAATTGGACAAAACAAAAGCCGAACCTCCTATTTTTACCAAAGCTTTGCAAAGACCGAAGATGAGACGGAGGGGGCCAGGGGCCAGGCTCACCATATGGTGGCGCGGCCCAGCCCCTGGCCGCGCCACCACATGGTGAGGCCGGCTGGCCCACCCTCTGACGCTGCCCTTTCGCCTATAAAATCCCCTCGATGGGAAAAACCTAAGGGATGGATCGCTTTTCCTCGAATCATACTGCAAGCCGCCGTCGTCGTCGAAACGAGATTGGGAGGATCCAGGAGCTCTTCCTGGCGCCCTGCCGGATAGGGGAATCCCTGCCGGAGGCCTTCTCCACCACCATGGTCGCCTCCGGAGTGATGTGTGAGTAGTCTACCTTGGACTACGGGTCCATAGCAGTAGCTAGATGGTGGTCTCCTCCACCATGTGCTTCATGTTTAGATCTTGTGAGCTGCCCTACATGATCAAGATCATCTTTATGTAACCATACATGTTGTGTTTGTTGGGATCCGATGAGTATTGGTACTATGTTAAGTTGATGTGCTGAATCATATATCTTATGTTATCTCTATGTTGTTTATGATCTTGCATGCTTTCCGTTGCTAGTAGATATCTTGGCCGAGTAGATGCTAGTGACTCCAAGAGGGAGTATTTATGCTCGATAGTTGGGTTCATGCCTCTAGTAATCTGGGGGAGTGACAAAAACCTCTAAGGTTGTAGATGTGTTGTTGTCACTAGGGAGAAAACAACATTCTTGTGTCTAAAGACATTTGCTTTGTTTACTTTACACACTTTGCTTAATGCAGTTATCCGTTGTTCGCAACTTAATACTCAAGGGGTACTCGGACGACTCCCCGTGAGTGGATTATTAGTCATAGATGCAGTTGGATTACGGTCTATGTATTTTGTCGTAATGCCCAGAGTGAATCTCATAGTGATCCTCATGACATATGTACGTTATCTTTATATTATCAATTGCCCAACTATAATTTGTTTACCCAGCATGTTGTTATTTATCTTATGGAGAGACACCACTAGTGAACTGTGGACCCTGGTCCAATTTCCTTTACATTCTATACCATTTTACTTTTACTTGCACTGTTTACTTTCTTGCATACTATTATCCTTTTATCACTCGATACGCTCAATCCTTTGTTTATAGCAAACCGGTGAGATTGACAATCTCATCGTAAGTTGGGAGCAAAGTTCTTGGTCGTGTTGTGTGCAGGTTTCACGTTGCTGCTAGGTGAAGACACACCAGCAATATTCCTGACACCATTGTACGGAGTGTAGTGAAGCTAGCAAGCATCACCTTCTGAAGTTTGGCTTTCTCCTATTGGTTCGATAAACCTTGGTTTCACAACTGAGGGAAGACTTGCTGCTGTGCTCATCATACCTTCCTCTTGGGGTTCCCAACGGGCTGTTACTTACACTGCCATCAAGCTGTTTTCTGGCGCCATTGTCGGGGAGGAAGAAGACTTTTGCAAGGGGAGTCTCTCACGCACAATCTTTTACTTTGTTTTTGTTTTGCTTTATTTTATTTTTGCTTGCATCTTTTTATCAAAAATACAAAAAAAAATTAGTTCCTTTGATAGATTGCATTCCGTTACTTTTACCTTTAGTTCATTATGTTGTTCCCTAAGTATGCTTTGGAGGACCTTAAAATAGGTAGTGGTTCCATTATTGGGAAATGTAATATTGAGGAGTTCTTTAATCATGTTATTATGCATAAAGATGTTGAGGATAGATCTTTGGCTGAGCTTGCTCCTAGTTATGAAGTTGATGCTGCTTATTTAGTTCACTTGTTGGAGGCTAGGTTTGTTAACCTTAATCCTTTCATGCAACAAATGTTTCTTAAGCTTCATGATATCGAAGACTCCGAAAAGAAAGACTTTATTTTGGAGACTTTGCGTAGAGAATTTAGAGATGTTGCTATTGAATCTAGGAAAGTTTTTGAGCGTTTTAATATGCTTGGCTCGCCTGTTAACGTTGTTGGTACAACCAAAGAAGACATCAAAGTACCGATTCCTTGCAAACTTGTAGGATTGCATGAAGCTTTGGAAAAGAATTTTGATTTGATTTGTCCTAAAAATCTTTTTGATGAAAGTAGTGAACCAAAGAGTGTTCACAAAGGATCTTCAAAAATTTATTTGGATACAATTCAATGCATTGTTGAAAAGACTTCTGCAATTGATCTTAATGCCTCATTTGATAATACTTGATTTGCACTTTCTACGCCTAGCTCAAAGGCGTTAAAGACAAGCACTCTTGGGAGATAACCCAATGTTTTATTTTTAGTACTTTTTCTTTTATTTGACTCTTGGAAGTTATTACTACTGTAATGACCTCTCTTTATCATTTTTATTTCGTTTTTGTGCCAAGAAGAACCTCTAATTTGAGGGAGGTAAGATTTGGGGAAGTTGCTATCCTGAAACAGATTTCTGTATGCTGCACCGTAAAAATTTGTGAAAATTCTCAGAATATATTTTTGATCTGAAATTTCTTGTGAATATGCCCCAGGTTATATCCAAACTTTCATTAGTTTTGCACTTTTCGATTTGAGCAAAAAAGGTCCTCGAAAAATCGACCTTTGTCAGCTATTCTGTTTTGACAGATTTCTGCCACTATTTGTGTTTGCCTCTCGATCGCTTTCGTTTTGAGTTCTTTTGATCACGGAACTTTTGAGGAAGTTGCTACAGTAGTATATGCTTTATATATGGTGTTTTTGAGTTTGAAACTGAACCAAAAAGGGTTGATTTACTATTATGTTTATGCTAACGTTGCTAATAGAATTGTGTGAAGTTTTGTATGAAGGAAGTTTTCAAGTGTAGGGATTGGAGAGTGATGAGATGAGATGAACTATGGACAAAAGCTCAAGCTTGGGGATGCCCATGTCACCCCAAGAAATATCCAAGAGGTACAAGCGTCAAAGCTTGGGGATGCCCCCGAGGCACCCCTTCTTCATCGGCAAAAATCAGGTCACCTTTCAACACACTATATTTTTATTGCTTCATATTCTATGCGTTTTTCTTAGAGTGTCTTTACTTTTGCTTTCAGTTTTCTTTTGTTTTGTTTTCTGCAATAAATGGTTGTACCCCAACAAATTTCTTTTGGAGGAGATGTACTTGTTTTTCATTTACCAAGAACACTCTAGTTTTCACTCTTATCGTTCAACGAGTATTCTCTTTTTCTAGTACTACATTTAGCTTTCGTTTTTCGCCTTGATTTTTGTTCAGATCTTGTTTTATCTTTGCATCAAGGTGTATTTAGACCACTGGTCTATTTTGGTTTTCATCAAAAGAGTTGCCTCAAAAAGGTTTGAATGGTGTTGGAAAAGAGAAAAAGTTTCATGCAAAAAAAGTGGTACAAAAGGAGCTTCTTTAGACTGCGGCTTAGACTTTTTCATGCCATGCTTGATGTCGTTTTGATAGTATGCTTAGTAGTTTTTTTTGTAGCATGACTTGTCTCAAATGACTGAGATTGCTTAATGAGCCTTTGAAAAAATCATGCGTTGTTTTTATTATATGGAAGCATTTATTTCGTTTTCTCCTTGATGCTTTATTTGGGTTGACTTGGCGCATGCTTACAACATGTTTGACTGTTACAAAGTCGCCATAAGCCTCTATGATCATTTGGTTTTTGACTTGTGATGCCATTTTATGCTTCTCTTAATAATGTTTTGTCGCTATGCGTGATTATGGCCGTTTTTGCTCTCTTAGTTGGTCGCTCCTAGTCTTTTGCTAGCCCTCATTTTGTACTGAGTATGAGCTCTACTCATGCATCCAACTCCCAAAAAATAAGTTATTCCAATGTGTCCACCATACATACCTATTAGCAATTTGCTATTCCTAGTACATTTGCCTTGCTTTTATCTATCCTTCGAATTAAACTCTTTTTGGTGTTATGTGAAAATTAGTCAGTAAAGCTCTCCCGAACCAACACTTTACTTTTCTCGCTTTTAAAATTTTGACATTGTGGCTCTCTTATGTTGACGTTATGCTTACAAGTTGTAAGTTGGAAATTAGCCCAGCCATGCCGTCATGGGGCAAGCTTTCAACATTGCACTTTCTCTTATTTGAGTTCATATCGTGATCTTTTGTTTATGGATACTCGCGATGTGAAATAAGTTGGGAATCTTGCGGGATCATGGAGTTTGTATATGTGTTAGAGAAACGCCTGGGCCGCTAATCTAAGCCATGCATCATTCATGGTGGAAATTTACACCATGCCCATAGTGGACATTCGACGACGCATCTCACAATAAAAAGCTATACTAATGGTAAATAAAAGAGATGCCGAGGTGTTCATTGTCTATTTGTCTTGTCATTTTGATGTGGGCTTGTTCTATGTCATCGGGCAAGGAGGTACCCTAGTGGCGGTTCTCGATGATACGTGTATACTTACAATGACAAGAGCTTGCTTGGGACCCTACGTCGAGTAGCATGAGGTTTGGGTTTTCGTACTTCACGGGACACGAGGTTTTCAACTTATGATTTGTCAAACATATGCTCATAATTGTTCTCGCATTTACTTTAACCATTCAAGATGCCTATGATGGGGGCAATGAGAGCTCAAAGCTAGTAAGTACCATAATTTTTGAAGGTTTATAAAACTTGCAATCACTGCTTCCCTCTGCGAAGGGCCTTTCTTTTACTTTTATGTTGAGTCTCCACCTTCTACCTTTATGCACCGTCTAAGAGAGCATAGTTACCATTCTGAGTTTTATGTGCATTATCCCAAAGTTTATCATTGATTGATTCATGATTATGGTTTCACTTGTTCTTAAATTATTTGTATCTAGTCGCCCTCTTAAACTTGAAGGTGTCCTATGCATTTATGTTTTGCTATTCTATGAAGGACAAGCTGAAAACCACTTGCTATGTTTTTATATATGATTTGAACACACGTTTGACTTTCATTGTTTCATTATTCATGATCTTTTGTTTGTGTTTCTTTTCATGTTATAACATGGTTGCTAAGTTTTTATTGTCAAGATTATGTCTCTTATGCCCATGTTTTAAGTTCTTTGCTCCCAGCACTCAATGCTTTACATAGATGATCAAGATTATGATGGTGCATGTCACCTAAAAAATTATTCTTTTGTTATCACTTACCTACTCGAGGACGAGCAGGAGTTAAGCTTGGGGATGCTTGATACGTCTCAAACGTATCTATAATTTTTGATGCTCCATGCTTGTTTATACACCATTTGCTTTGTGTTTTGTTACACTTTGTGGTGTTTTTATGCATTTTCTGGAACTAACCTATGAACAAGATGCCATAGTGCCAGTTCCCTGTTTTCTGCTATTTTTGTGTTTTAGAAAAGTTACACATGAAATATTCCCGGAATTGGACGAAACAAAAGCCAAACCTCCTATTTTTACCGAAGCTTCACAAAGACCGAAGATAAGACAGAGGGGGGCCAGGGGCCAGGCTAACCATATGGTGGCGCGGCCCAGCCCCTGGCTGCGCCACCACATGGTGAGGCCGGCTGGCCCACCCTCTCACGCTGCCCTTTTTCCTATAAAATCCCCTCGACGGGAAAAACCTAAGGGACAGATCGCTTTTCCTCGAAACATACTGCAAGCCACCGTCGTCGTCAAAGCAAGATCGGAAGGATCCAGGAGCTCTTCCCGGCACCCTGCCGGAGAGGGGAATCCCTGCCGGAGGCCTTCTCCACCACCATGGTCGCCTCCGGAGTGATGTGTGAGTAGTCTACCTTGGACTACGGGTCCATAGCAATAGCTAGATGGTTGTCTCATCCACCATGTGCTTCATGTTTAGATCTTGTGAGCTGCCCTACATGATCAAGATCATCTTTATGTAATCATACATTTTGTGTTTGTTGGGATCCGATAAGTATTGGTACTATGTTAAGTTGATGTGCTGAATCATATATCTTATGTTATCTCTATGTTGTTTATGATCTTGCATGCTTTCCGTTGCTAGTAGATATCTTGGCCGAGTAGATGCTAGTGACTCCAAGAGGGAGTATTTATGCTCGATAGTTGGGTTCATGCCTCTAGTAATCTGGGGGAGTGACAGAAACCTCTAAGGTTATAGATGTCCTGTTGCCACTAGGGAGAAAACAACATTCTTGTGTCTAAGGACATTTGTTTTGTTTACTTTACACACTTTGCTTAACGCAGTTATCCGTTGTTCACAACTTAATACTCAAGGGGTACTCAGACGACTCCCCACGAGTGGATTATTAGTCATAGATGCAGTTGGATTACGGTCAATATATTTTGTCGTAATGCACAGAGTGAATCTCATAGTGATCCTCATTACACATGTACGCTATCTTTATTGTATCAATTGCCCAATTGTAATTTGTTTACCCAGCATATTGTTATTTATCTTATAGAGAGACACCACTAGTGAACTGTGGACCCCGGTCCAATTTCCTTTACATTGCTATATCGTTTTACTTTTACTTGCACTGTTTACTTTCTTGCATACTATTATCCTTTTACCACTCGATACGCTCAATACTTTGTTTACAGCAAACCGGTGAGATTGACAACCTCATCGTAAGTTGGGAGCAAAGTTCTTGGTTGTGTTGTGTGCAGGTTTCACGTTGCTGCTAGGTGAAGACACACCAGCAATATTCCTGGCGCCATTGTCCGGAGTGTCGTGAAGCTAGCAAGCATCACCTTCTGAAGTTTGGCTTTCTCCTATTGGTTCGATAAACCTTAGTTTCACAACTGAGGGAAGACTTGCTGCTGTGCTCATCATACCTTCCTCTTGGGGTTCCCAACGGGCTGTTACTTACACGCCATCAACCGGCAAACAGAGGGCAACTCTCAAGGCTAGGGAGAACGTACGCGAGCGGGAGAGGGGAAAGTGTTAATGTTCTCCGTTTTCCTAGCATAATAATGTTCTGATGGAGGATAGGTGCTTTCTGACGACTACATTAAATATAAGCCATCATGTATGTTCAGAATTGATGGGGTAAATCATAATTCTTTTTACTAGTCATAGTGGAAGTAACACAGTGTCACCTAGGCAAAAAGATGACGTGGCAAATAATTAAAGAGGAGAGACAAATAAAGTACTTCCTCCATTCCAGTTTAAAGGGCCCACTTCCAAAACCTATTTGTTCCATTTTAGCCTCCAACTAAGGCCTACTTTGCTCATTAATATCCCCTAATTAATTGATGCGTGACCTCTCCCTCTCCCTAAAATTACCCCTGATCACACCCATCCTCCACTAAACTCGGCCTAATTAAACGGAAGCATTGTTAAACATGCTGATTACAACGCTAATTGGAGGAAAATATCGCTAACGCTCATTTCTCTACTCAAATCGTGCTCTGCTGTGGTCGTGGTGATACTTTTTGGGGTCCTTTAAACCGAAATAGAGGGAGTAACATAATATGTTACCATCACATAGCAATTTCTAATGAAAAATGAGTCTATAGAGAAATAAATGATGGTATGTATGTTATTCCGGACTTGTATTTCCAAAATAACTTAAAAAACTCTCTGGACTAGAAATCCTGAATAAAGGAAGTATGTTTTTTATTGAAACTTTCAACGGGGGGAGAGGATCCCCACCTGAATTTCATTTCCTTTTTAATTTATCATTATACAAGATGAGAGGTGATCTCTCCAAAGCATTATCTTAGCTTTGTGATCACTTTTTTTGATCCTATGTGACCAAAGTGCAATGTCCTCTATGATCCTGGTGATGACCATGTTGCAGGTAAGCGAATGTTGCTTAAAGATTACAGAGTTTCAAGCATCCCAAATTTGTCACATAATCGCTATCATGGCAAATGTGCATGACTCTTCGGGGAGCATGCATGTAGGCTCCGAGTCCATACATCCTGGCAGTCGAAGGAGGGTGTTGGGATGCTGATCGAGTTCCAGACTGCTTGTGCCGCGGGGCATGTGAGGAAGAGGTGCGCTCGGTCCTCGGTGGTGCCAACACACAAGGGGCAGTAGTCGTCGATGATGTTCTTGCGTGCGAGCTTCTCTCTAGTGTTAAGCATGTCGAGTGTGAGTAGCCATGCAAAGACGCGGATCCTGTGCGGTAACCTAGATTTCCAGATCGGCGTGAAATCATCGTTGGCGAGGTGCGCATGAAGTTGCTCGTATGCTGCCCGTGAGGAGAAGGGGGTGCCATCGATCATGGTGCGAACGTCTGCATCGCCGTTGACCTACAAGTCCTATAACAAAGCAAGGAGAGATGAGAGTTGTGCCGCCGCAGCGTTGGTTACTCTAGGGCGCAGGTTTGTCTCGATCCCTGCATGCAGTATGTCTGCCACTCGGACTTGGGGCGTCTGCCACTCGGGCTTGGGGCGATAGGTGATGGGTGTATAGAGCTGGGAATATAACGGCTAGAGGTTATGTGAGCAGCCATCGATCTTGCCAAAAGAAGGTGGCTCTGCCATTATTGGCTTTGCAAGTGGTGATCTGGGATAGCATGGCCATATGTTTGTGGTTTGTTTTGGAGAGGTAAGCTTGATTCTAGGTTTGAAGGTTGTGGGTGGGTGAGTGGTGAAGTAACCAGTCTCTCCAAATTTTATTTTCTGAGTGCAAAAGGTTAAAGCAAAATTTTAGTAAAAGATAAATATTTTGTGCATGCAAGTTCTTGGCACCTAAACCACCACTGTCCTTGGGGGTGCAAACACGTTCCCATACCACTAGGCATTGAGCCCCGGTGCAATTGTCATCGCCAGACCAAAAGAAGGTTTTTTTGCGCCTATCAATAAGTTGAAGGATGAGCATGGGTAGCATGATGGAGGGCATGAAGTATATGTGCAGGCTGTCTAGGACGGCAGAGAGTAGGACCAGGCGTCCACCCTTGGAGAGGAGGGAGGCACGCCATCGGGCCAGGTAAATGTATATCCTATCGATGAGGGATTGGTAGGCTGATGGCGGCAATTTGGTCAGCGATAGAGGAAGTCCTAGGTAGGTTACGGGAAGGATGAGATTGGTGTTCCTAGTTTGCTTGCGATATCGAGGGCCGTTGGATCTGCAGAGTGGAATGGGACGTAGGTTGTTTTGTGGAAGTTTATTGCTAACCCTGTTGCTAATGTGAAGTCGTCAAGGATTTTTTTTGAGTGCTTCCGCTACCTGCAGGTGTAGCTCAGGAGATAATTAGTGTGTCGTCTGCGTATCGGAGGACAGTGGCTAGCTGGCAGTGATTGATCTAGCAGGTGTCTTAGATGTCCATTTGAGAATGCATCCTTGATTAGCTGTTGTAGTAAATCAACTACAATGATGAAGAGGTATGGTGAGAGGGGATCACCCTGTCTTAGGCCATTCTTGCAATTTATCCAGGGTACAAGGACTCCATTTCGTAGGATGGCAGTTTTTTCTGTTTTTAGAATATCCTTGATCCAGCGTAGAAAATGACTAGGGAAACCCCTATGTTTTAGGATTCACCCTGTCTTAGGCCACTCTTGCAATTTTCAAAGAAAGTATGTTACTAATCTAAGTTACTCTTCAATATGACTAGCCTTATAACAAATTAGTATTACAATCTAAAGTCCGTTATTTACTTTATTTAGAACATGCCTCACTTTTTGTGTACAAGTACATAGTCCAACTCAGTATTTAGGTATTACTGCAGAGACGTCATTTTGTGCCGTGAATACATCTTTTGCATATGTTCATTGTGTTGTTTCCAGTCGTGGATGGCTCCAACAGATGACGCAATTGTTCGAACATCGAGGTTGAGCATATACAGCCTTTTTTTTGTCCGATTGCAAATGAATGGTACTTTTGGTTTTTGTGTGTGTATGGGGTAAAACAAATAAATGTATTTTGCTTACTATGTGGCAAGCATATCTGGATGTTATTTGCATAGAAAATTTAATAAAGGTATCGAAATAATACAAAGTCATTATCCAAGATTCAATACAAAATACTAAATTGAGTTAGTTCGGTTGCACGCCACAACTCTTTGTCGCAAGTTGGTTACAAAAATCAAATGACTATTTTGTTCACTTCCCAAATTGCATGCTGGCTTACTTTTCTCAGCTCCGTGCCTTAAGTGTTTACACTCTGCTTTTCATATTTATATTCAAATTTTTGACATAAAGGATCACCTGCTCCAGTAATTTGTTAAAAAACTACTTCAAAAAAAATTGATAGAAAAGACCACCTTCACATGGCGGCAGGGCGGCTACACGTGGCACATGGGCGGCAGGCCATAGGCGGCATCTCAACCAGCGTCCCTCGCTATTACGGGGGTGTTGGGGTTCGTTGCAGATAACCAAAAAATTATGTGCTACGCAACCCCGATTGCCCAAGGACCTATCTATTAGTAATGCTGTAACAATAGGAGTTTTGGAAACGTACCCTCGTAGACCAAAATGCGGGGATTACGCTCTCGCACAAGCGTTGCTGTCGAAGACGACGTAGCCGACCTCAAGGTCGTGAAGATCTTAGCGCAACGACTCCAGCACCGCATGAGCGGCACCTCCGCGTACTCACATACGGGGACCACGATGACTCCCAAAACCCCGTTTCCAGCCGAGATGCGGAAGTAGAGGCTTTGGAACAGGGATCCGAAAACTCTGCAACACACGGCATGTCACGGTGGTGATTCCCGTCTCCTATGGAGCCCTTCGGGGAGCCACGCGGGAGGCAGAGAGGCAGGGACGGCGGACCAGAGAGGGCCGACGCACCCAGGAGATGTTAGGAGGCCGTGGAGGAAGGGCTCGTGGATTGGTGTGTTTACTCTTCCTCCAAGGGGGAGGGGTTATATAGAGGGGAACGGGTGCACCCTTACCCCCTCCCCAAGGCACCTAGGGCGGCGGCCTGGAGGAGGAGGAGGAGAAGGGTGGCAGCCAGGGCCGACCGACCAGGGAAACCCTAACCCTGGCCGGCCAGGGCCAGCGTTTGGGCCCCCCTTTTTTCCTTTTTCTTTGTCCCCAAATGGACTTCTTTCGTTAAATCAGCCCATTTAGTGAAATAATGTTTTATTAATTATTTAATCAATATTAATTAATATTAATGAACTCATAATTATGCTACTCCGAAACACTTCTGGACTCCACCGAAACTATTTCGGATTTCACCAAAACTAATTCGGACTCCGCCGAAACTATTTCGAACTTAGTTGAAACTATTCCCCTCTCTCATATGATATCACACAGTGTTTCCACATAATACCAAAACGTCTCTAGCATCGCGATCCCTTAAACGTGTTGCCCGACGGTTCAAGAACGCGACAGACATTACCGAGAACTCTTCTCCGGTAAATGACCTTCAATTGGATCATGGAAATCCGTGAAGACTCCTATGCATTCTACGAAGGTCTTTCAGTCGTTGAACCGTAAATGCCAATAAGCTATTCCCTTTGCTTCGCTGATACTAGCATTGCCTAAGATCTGATCGTTGGTATTCACCAATACCTGGTTTGATCTTATAACCGACAATGTTGTTCATCTCATCCATGATAGTCTATCTCCGTGACCTAGTCACATGCTGTGCAGCATTGATGTGTTCTCACCGAGTGGGTTCAGAGTATCATATCTGTCATGTAGATGAGCAAATCCCGCTCTTGGCTATACTCCTCAACCTACCCCTTTGGAGAACCCAAGAGACACCTTTTCAGTCAACCAGTTACATGAAGACGGTTGATGCAATTAGAGTTTCCTCCAAAAGTAGCGATTATGTATTAACCTCACAGTCTAAGGACTAAGCTGCGACACTTATTATCTTGCAACGTTAACATCATGACACGATCTTGCTGCAAATGATTCTGTGGGTAATGTCCATCATGGCACTATCAACAAGTGACATGATCTCATCGTCAATCGGCTGTAATGCACCATGATCAGGAAACCTCAATCATCAGTTGATCAACAAACCAGTAAACTGGGATTTTACTGGGGACTCCTAATCATTTAATGCTACACCTACGTCAATGTTTCCGATTGACATAGTTTTAGCATAGTACTAAACTTATTATGGACATGACGGATTATGCAAATAAGTCCCATATTATTTTCCTCTAGGGCATAATTCCTTCAGAAGGAGGGCCCTACCGCTCGTGTCTAAGGAGGCAAGCTCGCATGGAGATGCTCTCAAAATGAATCGCTACCTAGCTGAATCTATTCGTGCATGTATAGGAGTTGTAACCAATTTGAGGTCTGCTAGTGAGAGTCGGTTGGCATAGTGACATACTTTCTCCGTTTATAAATAGAAGATATTTTAGCTTTGTGAAGCAAATGTATGTAGACATTTTTTAATGTGTAGGTTCATTCGAATATACACACTAAATTTTTTTTAGATACATTTGCTTCACAAACCTAAAATATCTTATATTTATAAACAGAGGGAATACATATGTGTGCATAATCCTAGCTTGTACGAGGTACATGTTGCGATCTATTTCAACTCTCGTCTGTGTGTTTTACATGAGAGCTACTAGCTAGCGATCCAGCTTGCCTCCTCAGATATAGGTGGCAGGACCCACCCTTGTACTGGGGTGCCGCCTGGGCATAGGCGGCAGGTGCCTGCCTCCTCAGGCCGTGCCGGCATAGGCCACGTGCTATCTGGCAGGCCCGGCATAGGCCACGTGCTGTCTGGCAGGCCCTGCCGCCACACAGAGGTGATCTTTTTTTATTTTGAAATAGGGTCCTTTTTAGCAAATTACTGGGGCATGTGGTCTTTTCTGTTAAAAATTCTTTATATTCATACCTATATTAAAAATGAGTTAGGTTTAGAATATTTTTTATCTAAGTGTTCCAGATATTTAGTTCAATTCCATTATTTAGTTCAATCATTCTTATACTTTATACTTTTGCCTCATATTTGTTCTTAAATTCCAATAAGCATATGTAATGGTATGTTTTGTGCTTGTAATTTTTTTTAAAATGTAGTTTATTTGTTTTCGAGGTGTGCATGTTATCTAAAATATTGAAAGTGATATTTTCAATTAATCGAAAGTAATGCTCAATTTATGCATGCTTAAATTTACATGGGCCGGTAATACATTTGATTTCATGTGTACTATCCCCTCAAAAAAGATTTCATATATGCTTGCTTTGGCGTGCACAACTGTATGCGTTTCAATAGTTTGCTTCCACATCCGAAGAAGGCAAAAGGTTGAGATCTAGATCTCTAGAATAAATGAGAAGTGTGCTCACTAGTTAATCTGCCGGACTGGTCCTGCCCAAAACCGAAAAGAAGGAAAACCAACTAATCTAGGAGAACGGCATTAGCAGCAGGGGCCTTGCTAGCTCAGCAGTGACCAGGACTTTTGTTTGTGAGGACCAAATGTCCGCAAGAATCATCTGATATTGCAGCGTTATTTGTGTCGTGTCAGGTCCACGCTCATCGGAGTTTTATTTTCTACAAAACAGCATATTATCTTATCGAAAACAGATAGTTGAGCGGTTAATTTGTGAGAAAACAGCCTAAAACAAAATAACATCCTCGCCGGTCATCATGAAACACGACTATCCCAAGGACACACTGTCAGCATGACTACTAACATAGACTACAAACACATCGTTTAAACGAGGTATGTCTTCAAGTTTACCCACCAGTGTCATTGTGATGACTCTTTGAGTCAGCAACTCTGATTTTACCCGAAGAACGATCACCTAAAAAGCATTTGTTGCAGTGGCCTCGTGAAGCCCACACCAGGCCATCCAAAACAGATGGTCCTTCACATAGAAGACATGAAGCTCCAATTTGAATGACAAACTCTAAATATGAGAATGCAAGACCCACATAGATAAAGATATCATGACTGGACCGCTCATTGCAGGGCATTGTCACTGCTCGAACGATGCGACAACAACTCCGACTTCACAGTAGGGGCAGTCCAACATGAAAAACTCCACACGCACCGGAAGTTGACTAACAATGCTTGGCCACGACCAAACCATTACTCATCAGCTTTATCATTAGCGTACAAATCACCATGTGAAACACCCACATAGTAGGTGAGCCAACTGCCAACCATGATGTGCTACGCGTCTAGCCCCGGTCATAGGCTAAGGGTCACCGGGTCTTCAAGATGATATGCAAGGTTACAACATTGGAAACAAGTTTTTGCCCGATTGGTCAAGCCAAAACCTAAGGCTTTCGCATAAAGAACATAGACTCAGTAGTCAAAGTATTTTCCACGCTCAAGAATGACGCTATGAAGAAGGGAGCAACATTCGTGGCCCATGGGCGCCGTCACTGGCACCGCCATGCAGAGCAAAGCTTTTCCCTAGAGCACTGGACCTAAGGCACTCCTGCCCAACTAGCCAAGGAGGGAGCCGCCGCAGACCGATTAAAAATGTCATATTAAAAATTCATAGCTCACAATACAAAGAAATTCATATTAAAAATTTATAGGTTACAATATTGATTATGTTAAAAATCATTAATAATCATAAATATAATTTTTATTTTTTAAAATATCGAGATCACTAGTGCCAAGAACCAAAAGCACTAGGACATAAACAATACTTCTATTTCTAGTACTTACTACTCCCTTCATTTTTTATTACCATGTGGTTTAGGATTAGTCAAAGTCAACCTTTGACTAAATATGTAGTAAAAAATATTAACATTTATAATACTAAATTCATATAATATGATAATATGTTTTATGATGATTTTAATAATACTAATATTATATTCTAGAGTTTTCATATTTTTCAACATATTTAGTCAAACTTTATAAAATTTAACTTTAACTAATTTCAGAATGCAGGGTAAATAAAAATAGAGGGAGTACTGCCTTCTCTCGTATCTAGAAAACCATTGTAGTACTAGTAGAAGATTTTTTTTTTGAGGTAGCAGTAGAAGAAAATTTTAATTCAGTACTAATTTCACACGAGGAAATTAATGGCCATTCTTAATTTGTGGACCCCACACCTACCTTCTCTCTCTTGTGGCCAGAGCGGCAGAGCCTCCACCCGGCCAGCACTCCCGCATATGCTCTTCCTGCAACTTCTTCGTTTATGTCCTCTCTCTCCTCTCTCCACCCTGAATAATTCACCCCCACTCTCTTCTGTCTAGATTTCTGCGCACCTGCCAATTGGAGGGCGGCCCACCTCGGTGCGTGTGCTCTGGGTGCCGACTGTGGTGACACCGAAGCTTTGATCTTGCCGAGGTTTTGGGGACCAAAGATTGGGGTTTTCTGTTGGGTTTTCCCTATAGTTCTTCTAGGAATCACTCTCGGTCAATCTCCCTCTGCGGAGTGTCTGGGATTAGTGGGAGCGGGGATTGCTAGCCCGCTACTCCCGAATCCTCGGTTCTTGGTTCCGAATCCGAGATTTCTCGCCGCGGTTTTTCGTGGTCCCTGGTTCTTGGACCAAACCCCCACATTTTCGGTTCTTGTCGGGATCAGAGAGGGGTGGGTTTGCTCTAGAGATTTGAAGTGGCATTCTAATTTGGAGGATTCTTCTCTTTCCCTGGTAATTCTTCAAAGATTGGCGTCTGCACTGGCCAAGGCGACGCTCGTAGATTTGAGGATTTGAGGTGAAATTGCGAGTGATAAATCGAAAAGCGGTACTTGATTCTTGGATTCTATTTGGGAAGTTGAAAGCTTGCAAAAAATTGTTCTGTGTGTCTTTCTGCGAAGATCGATTTCGGGCACTGGGAAAGGTCCTGGTGTGGAGTTTTGAGGTTGAAGGAGGCTCATGGCGTCGACACCGGATACAGAGACGACCAACCATGGGAGCATGTGGGAGCTCGGTCAGGATCTTGATGAGCCCATTGACGAGGAGGCTAGCCGGCTGAAGAACATGTACATAGAGAAGGTCTGTACATTTGGATATTGACACTTTCATCAGTTGCATGTTGAATTTTCTATTATATTTCTGTAAACTCTGCTTTCCTGAGTATGAAGTATCTCATCTGTCTTTTTGTATCCATCTGAACAGAGTTGGTGCTTCTTTTTGGTATCAGTGATAGTGTTGAATTGATAATTAATAATATCCTAGACTATTTTAATATATAGAAGAGACCAGAGGTAATAAAAAAATTATAGTTCCTTTTTGAAACAAAAATATAAATACCAGAGACCATACGGCCGATGGTCTTAGTGTGGGTGTAAAAATTGATTTCTTCTGTATCTCTGTCATGGTTCTTGCCCTTTCTAAAACTAATATAATTCATTTTTTTATGCAGAAGTTTTCATCAGTTCTGTTACTCCGGCTCGCATTCCAGAGCCTCGGTGTAGTATTTGGCGACTTAGGTACATCGCCATTGTATGTTTTCTATAATATATTTCCGCATGGTGTCGACAATGATGAGGATGTTATTGGAGCTCTTTCATTGATCATTTACACCCTCACACTCATTCCTCTGATGAAGTATGTTTTTGTTGTCTTACGGGCGAATGATAATGGTCAAGGTGAGATGTCACATCCTCGCAAGCTTACCCATATTTTCTATACGATTGTTTCAGTGTTTGCAAGCATATGAATGCAGTTGAAAAGGATAGTTCTTATACATTTGCAAATGTAGTTTGTTGGGGTTAAGCATGGGGGCAAAGGTAGATCCAACACTATCACACAACAACACTGGTGATGGGATTTCTCAACAGACAGGATTCAATGTGTCATACTGTCATGGGTTTAATACGGGTGAATACAAAGATTCTGAAATTTTACCATTCGATGTTGTTGGTATTGCTAGAATCTAATCGCACAACAACATTCTAGTAATGAAATTTCTATTAACGGGGCTTAACTATTGGATACCACAATTATCGGTAGACAACGCTCTACTAATCATGATGAATATCTCTATAGAGTGAAGTACTGATGCATTTCATTTTGTGTTCACTGCTCGGGCAACGGTCAGTTTACTTGCACAGTTTCAGCTAACATCTTTTATCTTTACAGGTGGCACATTTGCACTTTATTCTCTACTTTGCCGGCACGCAAAGGTCAGCACTATACCAAACCAACATAAGACCGATGAAGAACTAACAACATATAGCCGACAAACTTATGAGGAGAATTCACTTGCAGCAAAAGTGAAGAGATGGCTAGAGCGACATGCATATAGAAAGAACTGTCTTCTTATTCTTGTTCTCATTGGTACATGTACCGCCATTGGAGATGGGATCCTTACTCCAGCTATATCAGGTATTGAGCGACAATTTTTTTGTAAGCAGTACAACTGGAACTTGGATCCTAACTTTTCTGTTTGTGTTCTGCAGTTCTCTCTGCTGCAGGTGGAATAAGAGTTCAGAATCCGAAAATGAGCACAGGTAATTCTGCTCTTTTATGTGGTTATGTTTGTGCTTGTTTTGTGTGAGAAATTCTTCATTTTTTCAAGTGAAGTTAGTATGTTGGCGCTAGTATACAAGAACATGAGCTTGAACATAATGGAAGGAAGAAATCAGTGTCTGGCATATATCTAAAACACTGCATATGCAAACATTGTGAATTTCTGTAGCTGGGCTGTACCGATCATTTTCTTATACTATAGTGAGGAGCACTCTAGTTTGTAAATCTGTTGTTCTAGTATTGTTGTGAAATCGTATGATATTTGTTTCTTTCATATCTGACAGATGTGGTTCTAATTGTTGCGGTGATCATACTAATCGGCTTATTCAGCATGCAACACTACGGTACAGATAAAGTTGGCTGGCTCTTTGCCCCTTTAGTATTCATTTGGTTTGTTCTTATTGGGAGCGTTGGGGCATACAATATACATAAGTACAACAGTTCAGTTTTAAAAGCATATAATCCAGTCTACATCTACCGGTTTCTCCGACGGGGGAAGTCTGAGATCTGGACCTCTCTTGGAGGAGTCATGCTTAGCATCACAGGTTATTGGCAAGACTAGTCACATTTTGCATCGATCATAAGATAGAGCAGAATTACCTACATTACCGTTCTTTTCAGGGACAGAAGCACTATTTGCTGATCTATGTCATTTCCCTGTATTGGCCATTCAGGTAATGAGCATCTTCAGTAAATCAATTATGATCGATATATTGATTCTATAGCATGTAATTTTTATGTGCAGATTGCTTTCACATTAGTGGTGTTCCCTTGCCTTCTCCTTGCATACACTGGGCAGGCTGCTTATATTAGTGTGAACAAGGACCACGTAGTTGATGCCTTCTATCGCTCCATTCCAGGTCTCTACACAAAAAGTTACCATCTTATGCCAGGAAAAATTTAATGCCCACTATGTGCAAATTGCTATAGTGCATATCCTACCATTCTTTCTGTTTACTAGTGATGTATGCACTATGATATACTCATGATAGGATGTTTGATCACTGCAGACACCATATATTGGCCAGCATTCATCATCGCAACTCTTGCAGCAGTAGTTGCGAGCCAAGCCACCATATCTGCTACCTACTCAATTGTAAAGCAGGCTCTTGCGCTGGGTTGTTTTCCCCGTGTCAGTGTTGTGCACACCTCAAAAAAATTCCTTGGGCAGATTTACATCCCTGATATCAATTGGGTACTTATGATTCTTTGCATTGCTGTGACTGCTGGATTTAAGAACAAAATCCAGATAGCAAATGCATACGGTGAGCTTTACTTTTCACAACTTCCTTTGCATCTTGAACAAATAACTGAAAAGGGAGAACTTAGGTGTGTTATTTCTTTTTCTATTTGAATCGCTTAAATTTGTAAGTTAGTCAAGTTTCCAAATTGTTAAAAACAAGTGTAGGTTAGTGTACCTTTCATTTCACTACTGGACAAACAGAATCGGTATTTTCTTAACAATATTTCTGAACTTCGTCGCATGATATGACACGCTGCATCTAATTCTAGAACACTTGAATAATATAAATGAATCAAGCGAGCACTAATAGCTGGAGAATTCTAACATACTTTATGTCACCATGTTTTCTGATGTTTTGTGCAGGCTAGTCTGAATTTACTCTGTTTCTATTTGCAAGCTTAGTCTAGGCGGCTAAATTAGGCTTTTACGCTTCTCTATGTCAATTTATTATTATGGTTTGAACTTTTGTTCTTTCCTCCGTTGAGTTGGTAATGCTGATCCGGTTTATCGTTTTGGCTCATCGATGAACCAGTCCATTGCCCTTTGGTCTATAGATGTGGTTATCTTTCTGAAAAGTGAAGTGAGTCAGCATCATCTAGTGAGCAGTACTTTACTTAACCAAAAAAACTTAAATTGTTTAAGACCCTCTGTGAAATGCCAACTAAGATCTTAAAAGGCAAGCGCAACTGAGCCTTCATAATGTACTCTGCATTCCATGATTACGCCTACTTATTTGCATGCCATGCTATATGAACAGGCACTGCAGTTGTGATAGTTATGCTGGTAACAACTTTCCTCATGGTCCCGATAATGCTGCTAGTGTGGAAGAGCCACTGGATCCTTGTTGTCACCTTTCTCGTGCTCTCATTGATGGTGGAGTTCCCGTACTTTGCAGCATGCATCAATAAGGTGGACGAAGGTGGTTGGGTCCCACTTGTCGTTGCAACCACCTTCTTCATCATCATGTATGTGTGGCATTTCTGTACCGTGAAGCGGTATGAATTTGAGATGCACAGCAAGGTCTCCATGGCCTGGATTCTAGGACTTGGGCCGAGCCTTGGTCTTGTTAGGGTTCCTGGGATCGGCTTTGTGTACACGGAGTTGGCAAGCGGTGTTCCACACATCTTCTCACATTTCATCACCAACCTCCCTGCCATTCACTCGGTCGTCGTCTTTGTGTGTGTCAAGTACCTTCCAGTGTACACTGTCCCAGCTGAAGAGCGGTTTGTAATGAAGAGGATCGGACCAAAGAACTTCCACATGTTCCGCTGTGTCGCAAGGTATGGGTACAAGGACATCCACAAGAAGAATGACGACTTTGAGAAGATGCTACTCGACAGGCTCTTGATCTTCGTCAGGCTTGAGAGCATGATGGATGGCTATTCTGATTCCGAGGACTTCACCATGACAGAGCACAGGACCGAGAGATCCACCAGCGCGTTGCTGACGACCGCAAAGGGTGGGGGCAACACGCTGTGCTCCGCCGGTGACCTGAGCTACTCATCGCAGGATTCCATAGCTCCGGCTAGATCGCCTCTGACAGGGAACAGCCTGACAAGGTATTCAAGCCAGACATTTGGTGATGAACTGGAGTTCCTGAACAGCTGCAAGGACGCGGGTGTCGTGCACATCCTCGGCAACACCATTGTCCGCGCACGCAGGGATTCAGGGATCGTCAAGAAGATTGTCGTGGATCATCTGTATGCCTTCCTCAGGAAGGTCTGTAGAGAGCACAGTGTGATATTCAATGTTCCTCATGAAAGTCTTCTCAATGTAGGCCAGATATACTATATATGAACATTTTTTTTGCTCTTTTTGTTCTGTTTCAGAGTGAGCAGCAGTGTACTGTGTAGGGCAGGTGAACATTGTAGTACATGATCCCTTGTTGAGTGAGCTTCATTCGAAATTCTGTTCTTGTTAGGAGGCATTAATTTTGGAGATGGTATGCTCTCTATAAGGCCTCGCATTGTCTATAGTATCGTGATTTAGTAGGGATTTTTGTTTTGTTTTTGTCACTCTAAATTTTGACATTTTGCTTTTGCCTTATTCTCTCCCATTGAGGGGCAAAAGCAAAAGCAAAACAACAACAAAAGGGACAAAAGCGAAATAAAAACTCATCATTTTCATTTTAGTTTTGCCCCACATGGGGCAAAAATGATACATTACCAGGAATTGGCGGGGCAAAAGAAAAATGTTAAAATTTAGAGTGACAAAAGCAAAATGGGCAAAAACCAATGTGGCAAAAACAAAAATTTCCCGTTTGTAGCATAGCGCATATTACTAATTTAGTTGCTAGTCTTTCAGTGCATAGTATCATGATTGTAACTAATACTATATAATCATTTCTTGGAGTAACTGAGCACATTACTGTACTATTTTCTCGATAGAAACTCTATGATACATTATCATAGTTGGCATCTGAATGATACTGCAGTGGGTGAGGCTCTTTTTTTTTTGACAGAGAAGTGGCACTTTATTGATCACATAGCATCAATACATAGTCTTCCGGATTGACACCGGAGCAGAATTAGAAATAAAACCTAGGCTAGTTACATCACAAGACTTAGCCAAAATGTGTGCCGCCACGTTCAAAGAACGTTTAACATGTTTCATAGTTGCTGAACTGAAAGTCATCATCAGCCGCTTAATATCTGAAACCACCACTCCCACCATGGATCGATCAGCTTCAGCAGAGAGGATGCGTTGGACAAGGGATAGGCAATCTGACGCGAAGATCACATTGTCGAAACCCCGATCACTTGCGACCATAACCACACGCCGCAGTGCCACTGACAGCAAGTAGACATTGCCCAATGTTGTCTCTGAAAACTGCTCCAACAGCCAGCCGACGTTGCTCTGGGAATAAAGCTGCGTCGACATTCACCAAAACCTCTCCAGGCAGCGGCGGTGTCCACTTCTGAACCTTGCTGGACTCACACCTAGTGCCTGGCTTGATTTTAAAGCAGTGTTGCACAACCATGTCTACGTACGCCGTGATCTTCAGACTAGTCTGCTTCGGATCAGGACTCTGCTGATTTTTTCTTGCATCGTTCCTCGCTTCCCAGATGTACCAGAATCCGACAGTCACCACCGTGGCCTCCAACTCCGTTGCTCGTCGTAGGAACTGAAACAACCAGAGCTTCGGCGACATGAAATCATGCCGCGCGAGTTGGAGCCTGAATGTGTTCTTCACTAAGCACCATACCTCCTTAGCAAAAGGACATTGTAGGAATGTGTGCTCCACATCTTCTGCTCTTCCGCAGAAAACACATGCATCACTCGCAGGGATATGACGCTGAACAAGTTGAACACCACTCGACAAACAATCATGAGCGAAACGCCACATATGTATTTTCATCTTGCCGGGCGCGTTAATCTTCCAGACCATCTTCCATTGTTCCTCCTCATTAGCAGCCGAGGATGATGAGCCCCTGCCCTGCTTACTCCGGGAAATAAAGAAGTTGTCTGTTTTTGCAAAATTATAAGCTGACTTGACAAAATAAATACCATTCTTAGTATGAGGCCAGCGAATAAAATCTTCCCCATCTTTGCAAATCTGAATCTACATGATCTGTTCGGCTGTCTCCTCGTCGAAGAAAGCATTTAGAGTCTCGGGAATCCAAGACTTTGTTTGATCATCAATCAAGCAGTGTACAGTTGCAACAGCAGGGATTTCTTTAACTGGGCAAAGCATATATGCTGGACGTTCCGGGATCCAATTATCAGAAGTAATTTTCACTGATCGCCCATCACCTATGCCCCATTGAGCACCACGGAAAAGTAATTCTCGTCCAAACAAAATGCTACGCCATGTGTATGAGGATGACCGAGGTTTTGGAGCATGCCAGAAGTCAGTGTGGGGGAAATACCGACCTTTCAACACCCTGGCACACAGAGAGGAGGGTTCGGTGAGCAGTCTCCAGCCTTGCTTACCGAGCATAGCTTGGTTAAATAGGGCCATGTCATGGAAACCCATACCGCCGAGCGATTTCGGTGCCGAGAGCCACTCCCAAGATCTCCAATGAAGTTTCCTTTTCCCTTCTTCAACGCCCCACCACTGAGTCGCCACAGTAGATCTCATTCTATCACAGGTTGAAATAGGAACTTGGAAACAACTCATAACATGTGCTGGGATAGCTTGTATGACTGCCTTCAAAAAAGTTTCTTTACCAGCCCTTGACAAAGGCCTATCCGTCACACCATTCACACGCTTCCAGATCATATCATAGAGGAAATTAAAAGTAGCCGTGGGGGAGCGCCCTACCGTGGTAGGCATACCCAAGTATCTATCATTGAGTATCTCACTTTGCACACCCAAGCTGCTCTTCACTCTATTCTTGATCAGCTCATCACAATGATTACCAAAGAAGACCGATGATTTATCCAAATTTATTTTCTGACCGGATCCATCACAATAAGTCTTCAACGTATCCTTGAGAGCCTCCACACTCCTATTATCACTCCGCGCAAAGAAAATGCTGTCATCTGCAAACAGTAAATGTGAGATAGGGGGGCCGAGTCTACCATTTCTGATACCATAGAGCTCATCACGGTCCTCCCTTTGTTGCAGTAAACATGACAATCCTTCAGTGCATAAGAGAAATAAATAGGGGTTGATGGGGTCCCCTTGCCGAATACCCCTGGAGGGCACCACTGGTTCGGTTAGTTCGCCATTGACTCGAACAGCATACCGAACACTAGTCACACACCTCATGACTGACTGAATCCATGAGGGGGCGAAGCCCAGCTTACTAAGACAACCATGTAAATAGTCCCACTCCACACGATCATATGCCTTCATCATGTCGATCTTGAGTGCAAAATATGGACGCTTACAGTGTTGTTGTCGAATAGTATGCAAACACTCAAAAGCAATAAGAGCATTATCCGTAATAAGCCTACCTGGAACAAATGCACTTTGTTGCTCAGAAATAATAGATGGCAAAATCACCTTCAATCGATTTGCCAACACCTTGGAGGCAATCTTATATATCACATTGCATAAACTGATGGGGCAGAAATTCTTCAGGTATTTCGGCTTGGCCACCTTAGGAATGAGAACAATGATTGAATCACAGAACCCCTCTGGTACTTCGCCTCCCACAATAAAGGCCCTCACCGCATTACAAATTTCTTCCTTGAAGAAGTCCCAGTGGGTTTGATAAAACAACGCCGGGAAGCCATCAGGCCCGGGCGCTTTTGTAGGACCCATTTGGAACAAAGCAGCGCCAATTTCATCATCAGTGTACGGTTTACAAAGGTCCACATTCATATCATCCGTCACTTTAGATGGGATAGCATCCAACACTGCATCAACCGAGGCACATGTTTCGGAGGAAAAAAGATCTTCATAAAAACTCTGAACCATACCTTTTATCTCCCCCTGCACCTCACACTTTGAGCCATCTGCACGCAATAATACATCAATCTTGTTCGTCTTGCGTCTTGCCGTGGCCCTCGCGTGAAAAAAAGAGGTGTAACGGTCCCCCTCTTTGAGCCAATCCACTCGGGATCTCTGTCGTGCCATAATCTTCTCCCGCTCAAAGAGCTCACACAGCTCCCGTTCAGCCTCTTTTTCTTCTAGCAAAACTTGATCAGTCAGCTCCAACTCACGTAAATCACGTAACTTTCCCTCAAGCTGCCGTATTTTCTTACGCACCGAGCCAAACGTGGCTTGGCTCCAATCCTTCAGTGATGTTGCTACACGGTTCAGGTTGGACCAAGTAGACTGCAGGGACATAGCAACAGCTCTCCCCTCTGCCCATGTTTTCTCAAGCATGTCCTTGTAGTCAGGAGCACGCAGCCACATCGCCTCAAACCTGAAACCGTGTTGCACTGGCCGACGCTCCTCAGTCCGCGAACCTCGCATCAAGGAGATGAGGATCGCATAGTGATCCGAGGATGTAGTGATGATGTTCTCAACCGAGCAGTCCTCAAACATGCTCGAAAAATCTCCATTTGCAACAGCTCTGTCAAGACGTACCTTCACATGACAATTAGGATCCTGCCGATTACTCCATGTAAATTTTGGACCCTCAAAGCCCAAATCCCTCAGCTCACAATCTTGCAGACAGTCACGGAAGGCGTTGATTTGTGCCTCAGTACGATCCCGAGGCCCTAGATGCTCATCTTGGCTTAACACCTCATTAAAGTCCCCACAACATAACCAGGGACCGTTCCATTGAGCTCGCATAAATCAAAGAAACTCCCAGAACTCATGACGATGTTCCTTCCGAGGTTCTCCATAGACAAAGGTCGCTTGCTGCTTGTGCGTGGTGAATGACCAGCCCGTTGGGAACCCCAAGAGGAAGGTGTGATGAGTATAGCGGCAGATTTTCCCTCAGTTAAGAAACCAAGGTTTATCATTCAGGAGAAAAGCAGACAATACGACTGAAGGTGATGCTTGCTAGTTTGCGACAGCTTCAGACAATTTATATATGGCGCCTCGTCCAAGCTTTGCTTGCTAGCTGCAACGCGGAACCTGCACACAACACAACCAAGTACTTTGCTCCCAACTTGCGATGAGGTTGTCAATCTCACCGGTTTGCTTGAAACAAAGGTTATGAGCGTATCGAGTGGAAAACAGTAGAAGTATGCGAGTAAAGTAAACAGTGCGAGTAAAGTAAACAGGTGATAACAATATGATGGAAATAGGACCGGGGTCCACAGTTCACTAGTGGTGTCTCTCCATAAGATAAATAACACATGCTGGGTAAACAAATTACAGTTGGGCAATTGATAGAATAAAGATAACGTGATATGCCAGGAAGATCACTATGAGATTTACTCTGGGCATTACAACAAAATACATAGACCGCCATCCAACTGCATCTATGACTAATAATCCACTTGTGGCGAATCAATCCGAGAACTCCACAAGTATTAAGTTGCGAACAACATATAATTGCATTAAGCAAAGTGTGTAATGTAAACAAAGCATATGCCCTTGAGCATATGAATGTTGTTTTCTCCCTAGTAGCAACAACACATCTACAACCTTAGAGGTTTCTGTCACTCCCCCAGGTTAAATAGAGGCATGAACCCACTATCGAGCATAAATACCCCCTCTTGGAGTCACTAGCAACTACTCGGCCAAGATAGCTACTAACAACGGAGAGCATGCAAGATCATAAACAACATAGAGATAACAAAAGATATATTTCAGTATAGCAACTCAATCATAACACCAATATTCATCGGATCCCAACAAACCAAACATGTAGAATTACATAACGGTGATCTCAATCATGTAGGGCAGCTCATGAGATCTAAACATGAAGCACATGGTGGAGAAGACAACCATCTAGCTACTGCTATGGACCCATAGTCCAAGGTAGACTACTCACTCATCGCTCCGGAGGCAAGCATGGCGATGAAGAAGACCTCCGGTGGCGATTCCCCTCTCCGGCAGGGTGCCGGGAAGAGCTTCTGGACCCTCCCGATCTTCGGGTCGACGGCGGCGGCGGATCGCGATGTGTTCTGGAAAATTGATCCGGTACTTAGGTTTTTCCCGTCGGGGGGTCTTTATAGGCGAAGGGGCGATGTCAGAGGTGGAGCCAGGTGGCCTCACACTATGGCGGCGCGGCCAGGGCCTGGGCCGCGCCAGCCTGGTATATGGGGCCCCTGTGGCTCCCCTCCTACTCTCCTTCGGATCTCTGGAAGCTCCCGGACAAAATAAGACTTCAGGACCTTGTTTCGTCCAATTCCAAGAATATTTCCTGTGTATCACTTCTGAAACACAAAAACAGCAGAAAACAGGAAACTGGCACTGTGGCGACTTGTTAATAGGTTAGTTCCGGAAAATGCATAAAAGTGCCACGAAGTGTAACGAAACATTGGGCAAATGGTGTAAAAACAAGCATGGAGCATCAAAAATTATAGATACGTTGGAGACGTATCAAGCATCCCCAAGCTTAACTCCTGCTCGTCCTCGAGTAGGTAAGTGATAACAAAAGAATAATTTTTGAGGTGACATGCACCTACACAATCTTGATCACATATGTAAGCATTTGTGAGCTGGGATCATAAGAACTTAAAACATGGGCATGAAAGATATACTCTTGACAATAAGAACTTAGCAACCATGTTGTAAACATGAAAATGAACACAAACAAAAGATCATGAAAATGAAACAATGAAAGTCAAATGTGTGTTCAAATCATAAGGAAAAACATACAAATGGTTTTCAGCTTGTCCTTCAAAGAGAGCAAAACATAAATGCATAGGACACCTTCAAGTTTAAGAGGGCGACTAGATACAAATAATTTGAGAACAAGTGAAACCAACAATATGAATCAATCAATGAAAACTTTGGGACAATGCACATTATACTAAGAATGACAACTATGCTCTCTTAATGGTGCATAAAGATAGAAGGTTGTGACTCAATATAAAAGTAGAAGAAAGGCCCTTCACGGAGGGAAGCAGTGATTGCAAGTTTTATAACCTTCAAAAATTATGGTACTTACCGGCTTTGAGCTCTCATTACCCCCATCATAAGCATCTTGAATGGTTAAAGTTAATGCGAGAACAATTATGATGCATATGCTTGACAAATCATAAGTTGAAAACCTCGTGTCCCGTGAATATGAGTACCCAAACCTCATGCTACTTTACTTAGAGTCCCAAGCAAGGCTCTTGTCATTGTAAATATATGCATATCATTGAGAACCGCCAATGGGGTACCTCCGTGCCCGATGACATAGAACAAGCCTACATCAAAATGACAGGACAAGCAGACAATGAACACCTCGACATCTCTTTTATTTGCCATTTGTTTAGCTTTTTATTGTGAGATGCGTCGTCGAATGTTCACCATGGGTATGCTGCAAATTTCCACCATGAATTATGCATGGCTTAGATTGGCGGCCCAGCGTTTCCCTAACACATATACAAACTCCATGATCCCCACAAGATTCCCAATTCATTTCACACCGCGGGCATCCATAAACAAAAGATCACGATATCAACTCAAATAAGAAGTGCAATGTTGAAAGCTTGCCCATGACTGCATGGCTGGGCTAGTCTCCAACTTACAACTTGCAAGCATAACAACTCAACATAAGAGACCACAACGTCAAATTTTTAAGAACAGGAAAAAGTAAAGTGTGCCTTCCGGTTCGTGAGAGCTTTACTGACCGAATTTTGCATAACACTGGTAAGAGTTTAATTTGAAGAGAAAATAAAAGCAAGTCAAATTTACTTGGAATAGCAAATTGCTAGTAGGGATGTATGGTGGACACTTTGGAAGACTTGGTTTTAGGATTTGGATGCACGAGTAGAGCTCATACTCAGTACAAGGCGAGGGCTAGCAAAAGACTGGGAGCGACCAACTAAGGGAGCAATAATGGTCATAATCATGCAAGGCGACAAAGCGACATTAAAAGAAGCATAAGATGGCATCAAAAGTCAAAAACTAAATGATCATAGAGGCTATTGGCGACTTTGGAAGAGTCTAACATGTGTGAGCATGCGCCAAGTCAACCCAAATAAAGCATCAAGGAGAAAACCAAAATAATGCTTCCATACAATTAAAAATAACGCATGATTTTTTTCAAAGGCTCATTAAGCAATCTCAGTTATTTGAGACAAGTCATGCTACAGCAAAACCACTAAGCATACTATCAAAAAGACATCAAGCATGACATGAAAAAGCCTAAGCCGCAGTCTACACAAGCTCCTTCTTGTACCACTATTTTGCATAAAGCTTTTTCTCTTTTCCAACACCATTTGAAATTTTTATAAACACCTCTTTTGATGAAAACCAATAAAGATCAGAGGCAGAAATACACCTTGATGAAAGGATATGACAAGGTCTGAACGCAAATCAAGGCGAAAATGAAAACCAAAAGCAGTAGCGAAAAAAGAAGAATACCCGGTGAAATTGTAAGAATGAAAAATGGAGTGTTCTTGGCAAATGAAAACGAGTACATCTCCTCCAAAGGAAATTTGTTAGGGTCCAACCATTTATTTCAGCAAACAAAACTAAACTAACTAAGAAAACTAAAACAACTGATGCTCCAAGAAAAACACATAGTGCATGAAGCAATAAAAATATAGTGTCTTGAAAGGTGACCTGATTTTTGCCGATGAAGAAGGGGTGCCTCGGGGGCATCCCCAAGCTTTGACGCTTGTACTTCTTGGATATTTCTTGGGGTGATGCATGGGCATCCCCAAGCTTGAGCTTTTGTCCATTCTTCAACTCATCTCATCATTCTCCAATCCCTACACTTGAAAACTTCCTTCATACAAAACTAAACACAATTCTATTAGCAACATTAGTGTAGCATAACATATAATCAACCTCTTTTTGCTTCAGGTTTCAACCCAAAACCACCACATATATAGCACATACTACTGTAGCAACTTCCCCAAAAGTTCCGTGATCAAAAGAACTCAAAAGAAAGCGATAAAGCGGCAAACACAAATATTGGCAGAAATCTATCAAAACAGAACAGCTGACAAAGGCCGAATTTTTGAGGGGTTTTCTGTTGCTCAAATCAAAAAGTGTTCAACTAACGAAAGTTTGGATATAACCTGAGTCATATGCACAAGAAATCACAGGTCCAAAAGATATACGGAGAATTTATACGAATTTTTACGGTGCAACACCGAAAACAGTTTCAAGACAGCAACATCCCCAAATCTTTACCTCACTCGAATTAGAGGCTTCTCTTGGCACAAAAACAAAATAAAAAGGATAAGGAGTGGTCATTATAGTAGTAATGACTTCCAAGACTCAAATAAAAGAAAAAGTACTGAAAATAAAATATTGGGTTATCTCCCAAGAGTGCTTTTCTTTAACGCCTTTGAGCTAGGCTCAGTAATTTGAGAAGATGCTCACATAAGAAATATGAATTGAAGCAAAAGAGAGCATCAAGGAGCAAATATAAAACACATTTAAGTCTAACCCACTTCCTATGCATAGGAATCTTGTAAGAAAATAACTCAAAGAAGCACATAGTAACAAGTATGGGTAGATAAAACAAGAGCAACTTCAGAACTTTCAATATAAAGAGAGGTGTTTTAGTAACATGGGAATTCCAACAACAATATTTTCCTCTCTCATAATAATTTTCAGTAGCATCATGAACAAACTCAACAATATAAATATCACACTCATCCTCCTTTGTTAAGTATGGAGGGCTATCAAATAAGGTATTAGTTAAAGAGTTACTCTTATTGGGAGGTAGACATGGGTAGCTCCATTCTTCCTCCTCTTGATCATCACTCTCCTCCTTTTTTTCATCCAATGAGCTTCCAGTTTCAGCAATTTCTTCTTCTATAGGCTCCTTCAAGGCATTAGTCTCTTCCGTTGGAGAGCATCTATTAAGATATTTAAGAATATAGCCATTTTCTTCCTTGTAATTATCAAAGCAGAATGTAAGTATATCATAAACCTCATATTTATAAGGTGCATCATCAATATTTTCAAGAAAATAAGCAAGTTTGAATGCACCCTTCCAAGCAACAAATTCTTCAATTTGTTCCACATCATAAAAGTCATAATTTCTATTAATATAAGAAGATATGGTAACATCATCATTATACTCACATTGAAAAGGAAGGTGTTTATACCTCCTACAGCAACAAGATCTATCAAAGCAATACGTAACATTATAAGTAGAGCACACGTTTCTAGCAATGATATACAATCTATTGATTTGTTCCCATAAGTGTTTCCCTTTTTGTGACAGGTGGTGTTCCTCATAATAATTTTGCTGCTCTTCTGTGAACCCACCTTGCCAAAAAGATTTAGTTTCAAAGAAACCACCCATTGATAGAAAGCATGATAAAGCAAGACAATAACAGACCAACAAAAATTACAACTATAAAAGGAACTAATTTTTTTGTATTTTTGATAAAACGATAAAAGTAAAAATAAAGTAAAGCAAAACAATAACAAAGTAAAGGATGTGTGTGCGAAAAACTCCCCTCGCAGAAGTCTTCTACTCTTCCCCGGCAACGGCGCCAGAAAATTAGCTGCTGCTTGTGCGTGGTGAATGACCAGCCCGTTGGGAACCCCAAGAGGAAGGTGTGATGAGTATAGCGGCAGATTTTCCCTCAGTTAAGAAACCAAGGTTTATCGTTCTGGAGAAAAGCAGACAATACGACTGAAGGTGATGCTTGCTAGTTTGCGACAGCTTCGGACAATTTATATATGGCGCCTCGTCCAAGCTTTGCTTGCTAGCTGCAACGCGGAACCTGCACACAACACAACCAAGTACTTTGCTCCCAACTTGCGATGAGGTTGTCAATCTCACCGGTTTGCTTGAAATAAAGGTTATGAGCGTATCGAGTGGAAAACAATAGAAGTATGCGAGTAAAGTAAACAGTGCGAGTAAAGTAAACAGGTGATAACAATATGATGGAAATAGGACCGGGGTCCACAGTTCACTAGTGGTGTCTCTCCATAAGATAAATAACACATGCTGGGTAAACAAATTACAGTTGGGCAATTGATAGAATAAAGATAACGTGATATGTCAAGAAGATCACTATGAGATTTACTCTGGGCATTACAACAAAATACATAGACCGCCATCCAACTGCATCTATGACTAATAATCCACTTGTGGCGAATCAATCCGAGAACTCCACAAGTATTAAGTTGCGAACAACAGATAATTACATTAAGCAAAGTGTGTAATGTAAACAAAGCATATGCCCTTGAGCATATGAATGTTGTTTTCTCCCTAGTAGCAACAACACATCTACAACCTTAGAGGTTTCTGTCACTCCCCCAGGTTAAATAGAGGCATGAACCCACTATCGAGCATAAATACCCCCTCTTGGAGTCACTAGCAACTACTCGGCCAAGATAGCTACTAACAACGGAGAGCATGCAAGATCATAAACAACATAGAGATAACAAAAGATATATTTCAGTATAGCAACTCAATCATAACACCAATATTCATCGGATCCCAACAAACCAAACATGTAGAATTACATAACGGTGATCTCAATCATGTAGGGCAGCTCATGAGATCTAAACATGAAGCACATGGTGGAGAAGACAACCATCTTGCTACTGCTATGGACCCATAGTCCAAGGTAGACTACTCACTCATCGCTCCGGAGGCAATCATGGCGATGAAGAAGACCTCCGGTAGCGATTCCCCTCTCCGGCAGGGTGCCGGGAAGAGCTTCTGGACCCTCCCGATCTTCGGGTCGACGGCGGCGGCGGATCGCGATGTGTTCTGAAAATTGATCCGGTACTTAGGTTTGTCCCGTCGGGGGATCTTTATAGGCGAAGGGGCGATGTCAGAGGTGAAGCCAGGTGGCCTCACACCATGGCGGCGCGGCCAGGGCCTGGGCCGCGCCAGCCTGGTGTGTGGGGCCCCTGTGGCTCCCCTCCTACTCTCCTTTGGATCTCTGGAAGCTCCCGGATAAAATAAGACTTCAGGAACTTGTTTCGTCCAATTCCGAGAATATTTTCTGTGTATCACTTCTGAAACACAAAAACAGCAGAAAACAGGGAACTGGCACTGTGGCGACTTGTTAATAGGTTAGTTCTGGAAAATGCATAAAAGTGCCACGAAGTGTAACGAAACATTGGGCAAATGGTGTAAAAACAAGCATGGAGCATCAAAAATTATAGATACGTTGGAGACGTATCATCGCTCTCCATTTTATTCCATTTTCCGGTGTGATATGAACATCGATGCACCGTGAATTACATGGCATAATAGAAACGGAAACTAAAGACAACCAGAATAAGGCCAAGCCACCGCTTAGGCCAGAACTACTGATAGCATAACAGCCAGAGTATCCTAACGACCACATGAAGCTTCGAACTCTGGCATCCCACATCTTTGTTTCAGAAAGAAAGAGGAGGGAGGGGCGGTGAACTCTCACAAGCCAGCGGAGCTCGCCAACTGTCGCATCCGACCCCAAACCGCGATAGTTCCAACATAAAATCCTCATTGCGTCTGGCGGGGCTGCTCAACAGCTCCCGCCTGATCCGCCGATCCTTTAGTGAGACTTCTCCGCTTCTTATTGGAGTCATTGCTCTCTACGTCAGTCTGCTCATCATCAACAGGAGCTGACCCACCTTCACGCACAACCAAAGCCAATGGGTGCACTGCCTCTGCCGTCAGCATTGGGGTTGTTTTGGCCCGGTACACTTGAACACTCTTCCTCTTCTGTCCCGATGTCACCTTCCCCTCCTGAACAGCATCTTTAGCTTTGCCTTGTCCTTTATCAGACTTGCTAGCATTAGCGCGAGGCCACAACTGCTTCTTTTTCCCCGGGGACGAAGCCTCTGGTTCAGAATTATTTTTCTCCGCTGCCCCACATCTATTGAACGACTGGTTAGGTTTGTCCCTCGCCGGCGAGGACGACCTCCCTATACCAGCCGACATCAAGCCACTCGACGACTGAGCCCCTTGCGTCTTCTTCTTCTTCTCGTCTGGTGCACACAGAAAATCCGCCGAGTACGGAAGCCTCCCATCAGCATCTCTCTCCCCAGGATTCAGACATTCAGTAGAGGAGTGACCGAGCATGCCACATGAGAAACAATAGCGCGGCAAGTTCTCGTATTGGAGTTCAAACTAGTCAGTTGCGTTGCGCCGCTGCGAAAAGATAGTGACTCCCCGCTGAAGCGGCTTGTCAACGTCGATCTCCACGCGCACACGCATGAAGTTCCCCCAGCATCTCCCAGATGCATCACAGTCCACCACAGGTACGCTTTCTTCAACGCCAATTGAGCCTGCAATAACAGTACCAGACCGCTTGTGCATATAGCCAAAGGGGAGGTTCAAAATCCTGACCCACACCTTCAATCTGTTAAAGATTATGTCCCTCGGCCTTTGCTCGACGTTGAAACCTTGTAGCAAGACGGCGTGCCTCCCCACGACCCAGGGTGGGCCATCTAACACGCGATCCATATCAACCTTGGTGGCAAATTCCGCAACAAAGATGTTGTCGCCACCAGGATTCAGCAGCAGTCCGCGTGGGTTGCCCCAAGCAGGACGCAGAGCGGAGGAGATCGTGCTGATGTGCAGAATCGTGGGCGAGAGAACCTTGCCGACGAGAGTCCACTTGGAGTGAACTGGGATCTCATCGGCGCCGTCATCCAGCACGACCGCTGTGGCCTCCGCCGCCGTAAGACGCAGCCGCCCCATCATCTCTGAGACACCATCCTCAGATCCGGTGGCCGCCGCCGCAGATGGTTGAGGGAGCGCTGCCGCACCCTCCGAAAGTCCAGAGGCCTCCGTCCGGGAGGCATCCACCACCGCCTTCTTTCCCTGTAAATGGAAGAAGTCGTTGCAACGTCCAAATGCTTGTTTACCATAACCTTGGTTGCTTCACAGTATACCACCCGTCTACAGTTACTCAATTATAGATCATGTAAAGGCTTGGCTTGCAGTATGTAATTCTTGAGATCAGTTTCTTCGCCGAGGTTTTTTGTTGTTAAAATAAGTCAAAATATTTGCCCTTTCTGCCAAGGTTTCATTTCGTATAAACTGGCAAATTCCAAATAAACATCCAGCCAAAGCTTTAAACCAACACATTAATGGCTGCACAACTCGTAAAGTTTCACTTCTGAACGTAGTTGAGTTTAGTCCCACTACCACTAACAAAAAACAGTAATAAGCATATGAAGGGCACTTTCTAGAAAAGTTCCAGACTGAACACCTTAAAACCAGAAACTAGCTGTAACTTGCAGAGTGAGTCGACCACATCAGGCCACTAATCGCACGCCCAGTTTCAGCTATGCTCAGTTATCTTGTCCACCATCGTAAGGCTGTTGCTGCTGTTGTTGCTGCTGCTCCGGCTCAGTCCAAGCAAGTGGCTGCTGGTTTGCATACATTCCAAGGGGAATGGTCATCCCTGGGGCATAGGACGGGACCATCGCCTGCATTGTCGCGAGCGGCAACCCAGCACCGGCCTCCTTCAGTGCATCCTCGGGCATGATGTCTAGCAAGAAATCAAAGATGTCTGTTCTAGCAACTGCCGCGGCGACATCATTCATCTGCAGCGTCCTCCTCTTCTTCTCCTGGGCGTGGAACCATGCCCTCAGTGTCAGCTCTAGGATGAACATCTCACAGGCCTTTGCAAAGACTGCTGGCGCCTCACCGGCGATCATGCGGACGTCCTCGTCAGCCTTCATGATCCTTTTGATCCTCGCGAGGGGAAGGCTGTGGAGCTTCAACTCGGACATCTGCTCGATCTCGGCCATCTGCTCGGCCCACAAGGCCTGAAGCTGCTGCTGCTGGTGGTCCTGCTGCTGCTGCTGGAGCACCTGGAATGGAATCTGGTTTTGATCTGAAGGCGGCCCTGGGTTGACTGGATAAACTGGAACGCCCTGGGAGCCTGGAGGAAAGACAGTCCCTGCTGCTGGTGATCCTGATACCATCACTACAGGTTGGTACGCCGTTGCCGCATATGCTGGAGGCGTGTCGCTGGTGAAACTTTCTTCCTTTGGCTGTGAGTATTGATCCATGCCCAAGATGTTCGTCTGGAACTGCTACAGAAGGTCAGAACAAGTCATTTACAACATATTACATGCTCAATTCAGTAATATGGCAACGGTAAATCGTGGTATGTAACTGCAAGAAGCTAGGCATCGTTCAAATAGGTAAACTCCATTTTTTCTCATGAGAGCAAGTGAGAAAACATTGGATGAAAAACAATAGAAGAAAAATGTATAAAGAGGACTATGCACAACTTGCATGAATCATTACGCAGTTACTTCTTTCTCTGCTGCTCGGATGTACCAATAAGCTAACAATTTGCATCAACTAATTAAGACCACCTTTGCGTGTAATGGAAAATAACTCCAAGTGTTCCACAGATAATAAATCAAAGCAAGCATATAATTTCGAGGCAAATGGAACCTTAATTACAAAACAGAGACACCAGTAGCTGATCATGTCATCAGCAGAGCTTTCAGTATTCCATCATTTAATTTGTAATTGATAAATGCAAGTAAGCATATGCATGCTTTACATCTACTGAAATGAAATTAAAGATGAAAAAATGTGTCATGAATCAAGGGGATTTTCTTCGTGGCTATTAAACAGAGATATGCAGAGTAACCGATATATATATTAAACAAAGACCATAGAGTTGAGCATTATCCTTTGCCACATGATCATCTGATAATTTTTATCCTGGTGCTCTACTATAATTTCTTTCTTCTTTTGAAGATAACGCCAAACAATCGATTTGGTTATTGAAAAATCGAATTTGCTTATTTTTCAGTAAGTAAAAACCATTTAAATGGCTTTGCTGACTTTCACCAATATACCATAAACACAAGCAATTAACTTTTTTTTTTGAGGGGAACACAAGCAATTAACTGATCAATTCTACAAATTTAATTATGCCACATGGACATGACATCTGTTGGGATTTGCAGATCTGATACCATCATACTAAATACAAAGTTCAGTCTCATCCTATCATAACTACTGACATAGCACGTCATACTGTATAGGCAAATAATTAACACTAGCATCATGCCGCAAAGGGTGGCTACAAAGGCGATTCGATCAGGCGTTCCAATCCAGGTGACTAGCTAGGGGATCTAATGTAGCACAGCACAGCACGAACGAACGAATTAAGAGAATCCCAAGTTACTAGGTATAGCTGGATTAACAACGCAAAGTTAAGCAAGACCCAGGACCTGCATGGGAGCTACGTGAGCAAAGGTCATGCAAGTTTACAGAGACAGAACAACTATGCTATGCAGTTCATTAGGCAGTAGCAGTAGCGTGTTATCCACTCACAGTCCCACAGCTAAGTTTTGGGATAAATTCTACAGTATTTTTATATTCAGTTTAGCTTAAACCAATAGTAGGATTTACCGTTCGATGTGAATCTGCTTCCTGCAATTTCGTCTAACCGGAGACAGTAACTATAAGATCAATCAAGTACGATACTGGCCATCCTAAACCTAAGCACAGGTGCAGAAGACGAGCTTTCTATGGACTATGCGAAAATAACCAATGCCATGGTGAAATCGAGAGAATAAAACATGCCGAGATCACGCGGCCGACGCAGCGGGGCAAAACAGCGACACGCAGGAGCGACAGATTGATCTACTCGCCCCGCGCGAACCGCCCGCCCCCATCCGACCAAGCAGAAACCCGCCAGACGCAAAATCTGCAGCGCGCAACTCGATTGGGAAAACACGCATCAACATCGCAACCCAGACCGAGGTGAAACCGCGTCCATGGACGGAACGACCAGGGCTGAGCAAATGCTCGTCCACGGACGGACGGACGGAGGACGCGGATGGGAGGGGAGGGGAGGGATGGGTGGAGAACTGGAGATTGGCTCACCGGGGGAGGGGAGGGAGGGTGCGGCGCGCGATGGGCAACACCTGGCGAGCCCTAGGACGAAGGAGGCGGAAGGACGGGGGCGACGGGGAGGAGACCGGCTTGACTCGCCTGGCCCTGGGCGGGCGTGCGTGAGAAAGAGAGACGCGTGTCTTCGGTGGTCGTGGTGGGCCCGGCCCGGCACCGCTGCACGCTTTTGACGCTTGTTGCCGCGTGCGGACGGGCGGTCATCGGCCGGTTGAGGTGAGAGGCTGGCTTGCTGGTGGGACCGAGGGGGACTCGGTGGGGCTAAGGACAGAAAAGACAAGCTACTCATTAAACCCTAGTTATCTCCGCTAATCTCCATCTCTCTCGCTTCTCCGATCGGAAAAAATTGTCCGATAATTTAGTGTAACTTAGTATAAATTAAATTTGTAATATCAACTGGTTGTGATTCAATGCTTTGCCAACGGACAATCCCCGCGCATGTCCTGGTCGCATGATTGAACGGCTTGACCTCATGCCTTCACGGAATATTGGCACCCACACTTCCTAATCCTCATATCCTAGGGTTAGAGCATCTCTATCTGATCCCTTAAGAAGGGGAAACGACTCTCATCTCGGGTGACCGATCGCTGCTAGCGATTGGTTGTGTCGCTCGCTCGCGACGCAGTTCTAGGAAGACTTTCGGACACTAGCTCGTGTGCCGTGTGTGACCACGTTTGGCGCATCAGCTACCTCGTCCTCATGTTCT